>RWGY01000026.1:6515845-6856147 GCA_007726485.1 Eragrostis curvula | reverse complement strand
CTCCATAGCTCCATAGTCGTCCTGCGCGAGTATCACGTCTCCGCTTTCCTCTGCAGCAAGGCTCATCTTCGCGCTCAGTCTGATCCAGTTCGTCTTCACCTGTGCCTCCTCCTCCACCCAGGTCCCAGGACGCAGTGATTGAAGACCTAAAAGTCTCCATCTCAGTGGTAATTAGGCCACCATTAGCCCATTTTTTTATCTTGATTCTTGCGTGAGATATATTCCCACAATTAAGTTGTAGTTGATCTTGAGTTCACCTTGCAGTAACTGACATGGCCAGGGATTTCTTTTATGAAGTAGATCATTTTCAGAGTAGTGGCTGCTACTCCATCGCTTATTTGTATTCAGTTATTCATGCTTCCATTGTTTACCTGTTGTGATTCGTTTACCTGTTCCTCCATGTTTTCTTTTCAACCATTTTGTCAGTTTGGCACTCCATGCTACTTTTCAGAAATAGTATCTGTTGTTCCTAATGATTTTTTCCTCCATGTTCTGTTGTTTTCATGACACGCTCTTCTTTTTTCATTCTGCTACATCTTAGCTTCTTATGATTATTTTACTTGTCTCGAGTGCATTTTTGAGTGGATAAGGGTCAGACAGATTTTATTGCAGTTGGACCGACAAGGCCAGTCGTCATCCCATGGCTCAAGCACGACGGCTGCAATTAACACTCCCTGCTTCCAACAGATCATTCTAACTCAGCCTTCACCTCATTAAAAATGGTGATTGAAATTGTGGAGAACTGTCCCAGCCCATGTATGGAAATAAACCATAATCTAGGCGCAGTTTATATCAGGTGAAGCCTTTTTTCCCTTGGTAACAAATTCAGTTCTTTATTGTAACTTCACATTTTTTATTCCGCCCTGATTGGTTTTAGAATTACCCTCTCAGAGTGCTGAAAAGCAGTGTTTTTTTTCTTTGGAGTTTGGATAGTAGAGGATACCTTATCCCATGCTTCTTAAATATTGATCTACTCAAAGCCTGCCCTCGAGTTCTACTATTGTTGTATTTTCAAAGCAGGGGTTCACTTTCAATTGAGGGCAGGCTATTTCAGAACTCAACGCCAGGCGTTCTAGGACAAAGAGGCCATGCATACTCAAACATATATTTATTTCTACTCTGATTGCATTTACACGCCTCTGCATCTCATTCATGCAATGGCCAATGGCAGATTATACCAAGACATTAGAGTCCAAGATGCATGCTGCTTTTAGGATGAAGAAGCTATTTTGATGGTGAGGCTCAGACATTAGAGTCCAAACAATTTGCTTTTGACTAAGTCAGGTATATGGATCTTCAGGGAGAATGGTAATATTTGTTCTTTCTTAATTTGTCGTCTCTAAGGAAGCTAGTTCTGCTCCCTGGAATCTTTCGTGAATCATGTGTTGGGCCACATTTTATTTCCTACTATTTCAGACGTTTCCTTCATCTATTTCCATACTGATGCTGCTAGCCGCTTATGAAATTGGAATTGTAATTGTATTAAACTGCAGAGATAATTTACATACTAATTTGAATAGCATGTGCTTAACATATAAAATATGAGGTCCTGTAGCATAATATATTTTCCATCTTCTGTGTATTTGTGCATAGACTAGGTGTTATCATACGAATCAGGCTCTTCTATTATTTAAGAATTCATCTTTGTGATGCCTTTCGAGATCAATAGAACTTAATATGAATTTTTCTCTGTTCTCGGTTTGGCAATCTGATGTCATTATTTGGAGAAAGAAAAAATTGTTGTAAATATTTTTGAGCAAATAAAATGCAATCTGCCACATACCTTGCTGCTCCTTCTCTCTCTTTTTTTTTTATAAAAAAGAATATATTTTTAGACAAATCAAAAGAATATTTTGGCTTGGTGGTTTTCCCACTGAATTGTACCTAGCACATGTACACCTGCATTGTGTTGGTGTTTGGCATGATGGAAACACTTATCAAGTCTACAGAGTCCATATTGCTCCAAAATTCAGAGCAACATTATTTGGGGAAGTATTTTGAATCACTCAAATTGATCCTCATCACATTGATTGGTTTCAGGACTGTATGGAGTGAGTACTTGCTTTCCTGGATTCCTGGTTTCTTCTTTGTGTGCATATTTGCCAATCCTCATTGCAGGCGCTAATCTGAAAAAGGACATGCATCACTGATCTGAAGATGTATTACAAAAGAGGTACCAAAGTACCATACAGTTAATCTGTATTAGTGGCTGTTTTCTTGGAATGTATCTGGCTATAGCCTACGCCATATCGTTACCATTAAAATTAAAATTGCTAATAAATATCCACAAGCCAGTGTTGCATAGATGGTTGATTAATTTTTAATAAAGTTATGTACCTGTGTTGAAGAGAAAAAAAACTTTCATGTAAATATTTGTTGTGGATTTAGTCAGTATAGAGTATCTCTGATTTCTCTACCTTATGATTTAGTGGCTGCCTCTTCCAGATTACAGAACCAAGCCCCAATCTTTGTACTTGATCACTCAGTATCTATCCAGCGCTTCATGAAAGTCTTCTCTTCTGAATAAAAGAAAAAGATGGAGAGGATCAACAGGACGGCCTGCTGAGTGGAAGTTAAAATGGTAAGCATGATGATAACATAAGGAATAAGCAACCAGATTTGAGAAGCCCTGTTAGTGGAGAGTGAGAGTTTGACTGCTTTGATTAGAAGGCAGAAAAGAGTGTTGTTGATTCCCATTTTTGTATATAACAATTTTATTAGTTTGACTTTGCCAAAATTAAAGAGAAAAAAATCAAAGATTTTATATTCTGATGCAGATGTTTTGTGCCATTTTTTACATCAGAATTGTCAGCTCCTTTTGTTTGGTATCGGAAGTATGCATGATGCAAACCTACGTGAAAACATTGGTCTGTTCTTTAAAATCACAAGGTTAAGCTTCTATGATAGCTTTTTTTGCAAATAATAATAATATGACAGCGACACTACCACTCCAGACCGTTCTGTACATGGCATAGCTGTGTTGCTGTCAACCCGTGAACACTCCAACGCTTCCACTCCAGCCTGATTTTGCACGGGCGCGGCGGAGCGCGCAGTTCGTCCTAGTTTGTCAGATGCAACATGCACATCTCATATATGAAGCATTTATAATCTTATGTCAAAATATATCAAACTCCCTTCATCCAGAAACAAAAGCATTTATGTGTTTGGTCAAAGTCAAACTTTTTTCATCTTTTTGTTTTCATCTTTGATCAACAATATTTACAAAAATAAATTATTTACATTTCTGTGTGTATTATGATAGTTTGTTTCATGATAAATCGATTATAGCATCATTTTTATGTTCTCAATCTTAACAAATTTTTCAATATTTATAATCAAAGTGGAAATCATGTGACCTTGACCAACCCAAAAATTGAAGATAGAGTAGTACCTAAAAATAAATTGAAGGTTTCATGGAGGAGGAAGAAGAAATGAAAGAAGACCATTGGAGGATTAGCTGGATGTCAGTGGCCAGGGGCGGCGCCTCCAGTGCCGACGTTCGGTGGTGGTGGCAGCCACAGATGGTGTGGCGAGGCTGTTCGGACGTTGTTGCCGACGAGGTTGAAGAAAGAGAGAGCAGCTGGACATTCAAAGAACAAGTGGTGACCTGACTCCTTCACCCCGGGGCGGCATGGGCAGTGTGCTTCCGTCGGTTGGAGGATGTTCTTATGCAGCAGATTGTACATACGACAAACTTGCCCTTCATCAGACTTAAAGAGGCGACACTACAGACAATTGACGCAGGTATATCTCCATTTGACGAGTTATTAAACACGAATTAAATGGCTACTCTACGCTTAATAAATCAGCCGCCGCCAGCTAGTGCGACAGGTCTTAGCACGTGGCCGTTCTTAGCCAGAGCCCAGAAGTCCAACCTACTGCCTTCCGTGACCTGGTCAAACGCTGGTCGCTTGTCGTCAACGGGCTGCGGTCCACGTGAAGACCAGCTGACGTAGGCAGCCACTCTGGCCCCACGTGCTTGATGCCCGGCCATCTCATGCTTTGCTTACTCTAATCACTTACTTTAATCTAAAAGTGTTACCCGCAAAAAAAAAAAAAATCTAAAAGGGTCCTCTGGACCACCGAAAGTTAATTAAACGCGCATACGAAAAGGCACCATATCCTGGCCGTCCGACCTTGGACCTAACGGCTGCGATGCACTTGACCCGCACTCACGATCATTAGGCGTTACGTCAACTCATGCTTCATGGCTTGAGCCAAACACGGTTCGCATCCATTCCTTCTTTGACACTGCTGACTTGACAAGTAGTGTCAACATTCTAATCTATCGCTCATAGTCAATGAGTCATAGGACAACCTCAGGATATGTGCTACATAGTAATACAACATAAAAAAAATGCCCGTCCTTTGATCACCTGTTCTTTTAGCGTTCGGTGTTCAAGTCTTATTGTACATTGAACCGAAGCATTCTCTTTGCCAAACTTCGTTTTTTTTTAGGGCAAACACCAGAGCTTTCATTCATTCAACGAAACAAGATTACAATCTTTTTCTGCTACCTCCCTAAGCCACTGTGGCAGGTGAGCAGACCAGAAGCACACACGTTCAATCTGGGTAGGCTTTTTAGCACAACAATGTGCAGCAAAATTTGTCTCCTAACAAACTTAACTGAAAAAAGAGAAAAAGTCCTGCCAAGCTCTTGGATTTCATGCCATAAGTTTGGCAAACGGGCCCATGTCGCAGAAGCACGCGGAAGCCCATGTCGCAGAAGCACGCGACCACGCTCATCCGATCCCTGTGCGCGCGCGGTGCCGTCCACCACGCCCGCGGCGTGTTCGATGAAATGCCCGAGCGGGACGTCGTGGCGTGGACGGCCATGCTCTCCGGCTACGCCTCCAACGGCCGCCACCGCGAGGCTCTGGACGTCTTCCGGCTCATGGCCGCGGCGGGCGTGGCCCCCAATGAGTTCACGCTGTCCAGCGTCCTCACCGCGTGCCGCGGCGGCGGCGGCGGCGCGGCCGGGCGCCGCTGCGGGGCGTCGGTCCACGCCGTCGCAGTGCGGCGGGGCGTGGAACACATGCCTTACGTCGTGAACGCGCTCGTCGACGCGTACGCGTCGTGTGAGGAGGGTCTCATGGACGCCAGGAGGCTGTTCGATGCGCTGGGAGGAGGGCGGACGGCCGCGTCGTGGACTTCGATGATCGCTGGTTACTCCCGTTGGGGACAGGAGAGCATGGGGCTACATCTGTTCCAACAGATGATTCAGGTGCAGAGATGTCTTAAACTTGTATACTCTATAAAAATGCCGGCTCTGCTACTCGTATCACCATTTCCCACTGCGTGTTCCAGTAAACTGAACTAGGAAGTTTCCCATTTTGCTACGAAATTGTGTTTGCGCATAAACTGCCTAAATGATTGTTTTAGCTTTCATTATTATAGAACATATTGCAGAGAAACCATATATGTTGTTTATAAAATTTACCTTAAGGCTTACATTAGGTGAGTTCAAAGTTCTTGTACGGCGCAAGTAGGTTAAAGTGCACATAGCAATTGATCATGATATGACAATATTCACTTATCTATCAGGAAATGCCATCTTGTCAGACTTGCTCATGGAGTTCTTGCTATAGCTTTTATGTTTAGTTTCCTGTATAGAATATAATTTGTTTTCAGTAAGACATTAGCTACTGTTTCTGCAGTGCAGGATGGCATTGATCTGAGTCCGTTCACCTGCTCTGTTGCAATCCATTCATGTACTTCAGCAGTCAACCTATGTGTTGGACAGCAACTTCACGTACTGTCCATAAAAAAGGCTCTCTTATTGAACCTTGTTGTTGCTAATTCTCTGGTTGATATGTACTGCACTTGTGCAAGCATGCTGGATGCAAGGAGGTTTTTTGATGAAATGCCTGAAAGAAACTTGGTCACCTGGAATACCATTATTGCTGGATGTAGTAGACGTGATCCACTAATGTCCTTGCAGCTGTTTCTTGGCATGGATATTGAGCCAAATTTCTTGACTCTAACTAGCATTACATCAGCATGTGCTGGTCTTGCAGCTCTACGATGTGGCCAGCAGGTCCATGGGTCTGTTCTTCGGAGAAATTATGGGGAGGACCTGAAAATTTCCAATGCACTTGTGGACATGTACTCCAAGTGTGGAAGCATATCAAAAGCTAAGAAGGTATTCTGCATGATGAGTTACAAGGATATATTATCGTGGACATCGATGATTAGCGGGTATGGGATGAATGGGTATGTGAATGAGGCCATTGAGCTTTTCAATTCCATGGTCCAAACTGGGGTTTATCTGGATCGTGTGGTGTTCATGGGTCTGATTAATGCTTGCAGCCACACTGGTTTAATAGATGAAGGGTGGAAAATTTTCAGGTCTATGATACTTGAGTATAATATGCAGCCTAACAAGGAGATTTATGGTTGTGTGGCCAATCTTCTTGCTCGTGCAGGGAGGCTGAGAGAAGCCTTTGACCTCATTGATAGAATGCCATTTGCTCCTGATGAATCTGTCTGGGGAGCACTGCTAGGAGCTTGCAAGATGCACAAGAATGTGGAGCTAGCCAGATTAGCTGCAAACAAAATTATTGAGATTAACCCTGATGGAGCGAAGACGTACATCCTGCTTGCAAACATATATGCTGCAGATAGCAAATGGGGTGATTATGCTTTGACAAGAAGATTGTTGAGGGACAGAGGTAGCAGGAAAGAGGTTGGAATTAGTTGGATAGAGGTAATGAATAAGATGTATAGCTTTAGCACAGCTGATAGTTCCAGCCCTCAAGTTAGTTTGGCGGATGAGGTACTGCAGATGTTGGTTCACCACATGGATGAAGGTGGAAATGATTTTGCTGTCAATATTTGCAGAGTTCCATGATTCATTTGTACTTGAATGGTTCAGCTGTTATTGAAGTCAAATACCGCAAAATTCATGCTGGATCTTTCAGTATTCACGGTACCTATCCAAATTGCTTGTGAAAAAATAAAGAAAATATAATAGAATTGGATAAAATTTGTAGTTAAACGATATGCATCTTTGGCGATACGAACATAGCCATTTCTACTGTGCTCTGGAATTACCAGTTGAGTAGTCAGATTGAATTGTAGACAACAATCCATTGTACGTAGATTATTATCTGTGTAGCTAACAGTTGAAATTTTTGTTACTATTCCAGAATATAAAAATAACACAGTTAATAGAAGGCAATAACTTAAAATCCTACAATAAATTTTCTCATGGAGCTGCCATTAAATCTGTGGGTGAGATTTTGTTATTTTATGGCTTTGAGAGGAACCTTACAATTAAGTATTGTAGCTCCTCGAATACACCATAGCTTTTACAGTTCTTAGTGGAACATTATATACAAAGCTTGGCCCAGTTGACACTCATCTCATCATCTGACTACAATATTCTAACCTTTATACTGAATAACGTAAATAAATTACCAAATTATTCATGAGCTGTGTGTTTCACTATCTGTACCTTGTGGTTTCGGCCTCCTATGTGTTTATATGTATATATATTATTTTTTGTTGATCCTGGTAACAATGCTGTTATAGTTAATGCTGAGGTGCAGCTATTACCCTTACAGGGCAGTACATATCTAAAAACTTCCATAGGCTGAAGAAAGTAAAAGTATGGTGCATTTTGAAGTAAATTTGATTACAGGTTCCAAATTGCTTCATCTTGTTTGGATCTGTACCCTTTCTAAAGGTGTTCCTGGTGCCAAAGGCTCAACACATTGTGGGGTCTAGGGGGTTATTTCTAGGCATCAGTACCCGTTTTTCTGCAGCGAGGCTGATTGGAACCCACGACTTTTCGACACAAGCAGAGACACTCCACCATTGCACCAGGTCCGCTCTTCGAATCTGCACCCTTTCTAATTTATATCTATTATTTTGGTCGCAAAATGGAATTCTAGACAGATGACAGAATTTGAAAAAAATTGACTTAACGAAGTATGGAATATTTACCAGTAGTGTCATTTTCTTGATTTTGTGTCATGATTTGCTAGAAGACCTTCTATTTTAAATTAAATTCATGACTTCGGTTAGTTCAAAATGTTTATAACGGATAAGCACCACAGGGAGGATGGCCATCCAACATCTTTGTTCTTGATGGATGATGAGATAATAGGTGATAATGACTTTATTTCTTCTTTGCTTCATAATAACAATTAGAGTAGGTCTCCTTATATTTGAGACTCTCTTAACAAGAAAAAGTAGGGTTAATCTAATGATAATGTTCTACCGATAGATAATATGCTAACCAATCATCCTCTACCCTAGGAAGTTAATCAAACTATTTAGGAAATAGATATCTTGACAGGGAAGAAACCATTCTCTCCGCAGGTCTGGTGCCAAATTAACCGCAACTGCTACAGTATTGCTTGTAATATTTGTCATCCCATAACACAAAATCTGTATTGTTGATGCTGACAAAACAGCTTAGTGTTCATACTGTTTCAATCTTACCTGTACCAGTTTACGTTACTTGGCTTCGTCTTATTCGTCTTGGTCACAAATGTTATTGGTTTAATGTTGTCGTTGTCACTGAATAACTCATTCATATGCCCTTCAAATAGAATAATACATACTGGAATTGGTTAGTGCATATCTTCTAATAACTTCGCATTGTAGTGTCCAGTTGAATAGCTGTGAATCATCGGGACTCTATATACTTGCATTTTTTATCAGTTATTTTCTAATGTTCTGGTCTTTTCACATGGAATACTGGTTTTATTATAGCGCTGGTTCTGGTTTCGAGTAAACTTAAATGGCTGTAATCTGGAAGGCATTAACAATTGCTGCACTGATGCTCTTTCTCAAATGTCTGGATGGCATCTAACCTACAAATCATGAGTTACTTGGTAAGCAGGATATATATGTTTAAAGTTCCATTTTATGCATAGATATGCAATGTTATCGTTCTGCATACTCTATTTCGCTGTTAGAATGCACTCAATGTCTTACTATCTCGTTTTAAAATAGGCACAAAACAAATACTGAAAAAGCCAGGTTTTAGACACTATGAAAGAATGCTGTGATACATTGTATCAAGACCTGCATATGATTCTTTTACATAAATATATGTCTCAATTATCCAACAAAGGTAACTATATCACTCCAAAAGTCCGAATAATTTGGGATTAACTGATGTTATGCATTTGTGGAGAAATTAAACAACCTAGAAATTTCCTTAATTATCCAACGAAAGGTAGTAATATCACTCTACAAAGTCCAAATAATATGGGACTAACTCTCTTTTACACGTTATGCACATATACAGAACCTAACAACCAAGCCCCAGTGATATCAACATTCAGCTGACCAGTTGACACTTACGTGAGGATGCATGTAGATTTGTAAACAGTATATCAACATTCAGCTGGAAAGTTATATCACCATCAAGCACCAGCACTATGATATATTCTTACTCTGCTGACACATATTACTGCTTTGCATCCACAACCCCTTCATTTCCTGCTAGCATTAGGTACTTATCCTTGCGAGTGAGCATAGTGGGTTCAAATCCAAGAACCCTACCAATCTCACCCTGCACCAAGTTTGCCACCTCGTAGCTCTCACATTTTCTACCATCGATTACGATACTGGTCGGCATCTTGTCCATGAACACGATGACGTACGCCGGATGCGGGTTCATGAAGTAGTAGAGGTGGTCCAGGTACTTGGATTTGCCAGTAGACGTGCCATAGAACATTCTGGACCAGTTGACCAGAGCTACTGGGTAGACCTCATTGACGAGCTCCACGAACAGTGGGCTGAATCGGAGCAGGTATGGCTCCCGGCATGTGGTCCCCTCAGGGCAAACGACAAGGTCCCCCTGCTGCAGTGACTTCTCCATCCTCCTCCGGTCCTCTTCCCGGTTTCTGGTCAGCCGAACTGTTCGGATTGGTGACAGTAGCTCGCTGAAACGGCTGACGCTGTATGTCACGGCTGATACTTGCTTGTTCAGCGTTGCTGAGATATAAACTGGGTCAAGGAGCGTGCGGTGGTTGCACACATACAGGCGGCCCTGTTGATTGGTTCGGGCAAGTTCTTCAGAGCTTGCCTGACCATTGGCGGAGACTGGAGAGTTGATGACCCGCGTTGTGACTCCAGTTGCTGACCCAATAGGGACGGAAATAGAATATGGAAGGTTCACAAAGAGGAGCGTTCGGAGCATGGTGAGGAGAATAGCAAACGGGAGCCACATGAACATAGCTAGAGTGGCTTCGGGGGTAGGCCTGAAGGCTAGCCTGCCATCATGAAAGATCAAGGGCCTGGGGTACTGGTCTCTTTGCAAGGGTGACCATTTTGTCTTTTGTTCTGAGGTTACCACGTAAACTTCCTGCAAGTGAGAAGCAAAGCTAAATTAGATTTGTAGCCCAACTTTTAATAAGCTGGATATGTAAAAAGCTTGCGACTATAGAGCAAAAGGGCCTTAGGGTTGCACAACTTCCTTTTTACAATAGATAAATTTCTAGGTGAAATACCTGAACTAATACGATATTTTGAGTTGATGTCCAGGCTTCAATGTTGTTCAAGATCATGACTAAGTAATAGGCGTACTCTTTTGATTTTGAAAGAAAGTAGTTTGAGTTTAAAGCATCCATGGTGACTACTAAATGAGTCCTGAAAATTTCAAATCAGACCCCTGAATTCAAATTTATATATTTTCCTTTATGGTGAATGCTTTCTCCTACATGCATGGCATACTACTGTCATAGGTAAAATATTCAGTGGCAAGAATCATATACAGCTAATGTTACGATTTTGCTTTGGAGCAGGGCCATGTGGTAGTGTGGGTCTAATCAGATATCAGAATGACTCCTATGTGGAGCATCCTGTCTTCTTTTTCTGATCTGGTCTGGAACCATTATTTCATTATATTGTCTTGCGTTGAGCTTCCCTTTCCATGAAGCCCAAATATTTGCAAAGGTAATTATCATGAACTAGATTTACTGTATTCTCTAGTCGTTTCAGTTCAAGTGTAGACGTCTTAGCATAAACGTCACCTTTCTGCACCATCTCAAGGTTTCATCTCTGTTACAAACACATGCTCCAAACGTTGATACTAGTGAATGGGATTTATTTTGGAATTTATGGGGCCTTCAACTACCACCAGTGTTATAAAAATGCCTATCTAACCTGTGTAAGTAAGATGTCCCATATATGATGGAGAGGTTTGCCGCATTGAGAAAGATAAGTCCTGCAGTGATGCATGTCTCGTGGTCCCTCCACTTGACGCATGTTTATTTCAAGGTGATACTTAAAAAAATGATAATGCATGTTACGTGGCTTTGAACCTGTACAATGCGAATGGCTTACTCTTGGTTCAGTTATATTATTTCTAGCGCATGGTTGGTTGCCCTCTCCAGTACAAGCTTTCCTAGACTTAATGCAAAACTGCAATATTCCCGTGAACGGGTGTATTACTACGCATTACTCCCTCCGTTCTGAAATCCTTGTCGTTTCGGACAAGGGAAATGAGCTAGAATTGAACTACTCTCTTATGTCTGAACATCAGAATTAAAAAGAAAAACAGCGGGAGTACTTAATTATTTATTATTGATTGTTTGCTTGAATTGGAATGATGTCAAACTTAGATAAGATCAACCATATCGTATTTGTGGTTTTTATGATTGATATATATTCGGACACTCCATAGAACATGCATGGGAGATATCAACTACTCCCTCCGTTTTTAAATTGTTGTCGCCGTTGACTTTTTTATTTATGTTTGACCATTCGTCTTATTCAAAATATATGTTCGAATATGCAAAATTATACATTATGTTTAAACTTACTTTGGAGATGAAACAAATCATAACAAAATATATGATATTTTTCAAACTTTTTTAAATAAGACGAATAGTCAAACATAGCAAAAAAAATCAATGGCGACAACAATTTAAAAACGGAGGGAGTATTCAAACTCGCCTGTATTAGCTTGAGCATAATAATTGTATGCTCACTTTGTGATCATATCAAATATTCGATCGTTATCACTCAAAATGAATTTCGTTTATGTGCACTCGAAATGAATTAATTGCCCCAACACAGGAGTTAAATCTATCAGAGTGAAGAACTAAAGAAGCAATTAAAAAAAAAAAACTAAGAAACACCCCTAGAATGACAGACAGCACTATTAGTTGTGGCACATGTATATGGGAGGCGATCAATATAATAGATGCAACAAGCAAAGCATGGCAAAATCAAATTGATGTTTAACAACTAACCTTGCAGCAAGAGAAGATACGGTGATGATCATGACTGTAATAGTTTGAGCTGCTTCCAAACCATGTCATCTCTGTCCCTTCAAGCTCTGCAAACTCTAACCTTCCTTCGCTCTCCTTTTCCAACAGGCCAGCATAGCGCCCTCTCACCATCTTCACCTCCCTGCCCACCACCATCTCTAACCCTATATACTCCTTTAGGAAGGGTTCCACGATAACCCTTGGGATCATTCTGCTGAATCCTACTGCCCTCTTCACCCCTTTCACCACCTGAAGCCCTTCCCTCCCTACATCCTCTAGGAAATGCTTCGGCAACGTTCCCTTAGCGATCCTCATCACCTTCTCCTCAGTTAACCCCAGGAAGCACACCATGACCATGACCTTTGACTGTACTTCTTGTGTCAAGCAACATAGCAAAGGGTAGAGGCACAATAGGATGAAACCTCTCAGGAAACTGCCTGCCTCTATTGCAACAAGCATGAAGTAAGGGAAGGTAGATGGGGACCTTAGTAAGCCTCCTTCAATATCTAGGATTAGAGCTTGGTTTTGAAGGTGGTCATCATCCTGTGAAACCAGTGGGCACCTGTGGATGATCTTAGGAAATGTTTGTATCCCGCTTGTGTTTCGCCGGTGGTGGTTGTGGCCCGATGGATTCCCTAGCCTCCGACGAGCAAAGCGATAGAAGGCTATGAAGGATTTGGAGAATGGTTTGGATGCCATATAGGTTTGCGCTTGGACTCCCAAAGAACTCTTTGAACCACGTTAGTTCATTCTAGTTCTTTAGAAGTCTTAGGTTGCAAGGTGCAACTGTGATACCACCCGCCCCTATATATATGCAGCTAAAGCAGAAAGCTATAGAAACGATCATATACAATTGTCACAAGCAAATTCAGTTGCGATACCAAACTAGCTCACGAATTTTGACTTTGCCTACTTGTTCGACATGCTAGTCTTAACTTTGTTGCCTTGCAGCACTCTGTAAAAAAGGATATAGGGTTACTTAAGCTCTACTGATCAGTTAAGGAAGCTCATTTGGTATAGATGGCAAACATTAAAGTTATGTATCAAGTTTACCAACTACTATGTCTTGGATAAGACAAACATAAAGTGACAAGCTGCTGACCATATTATCAACTCTACACATGTAACTGCACATTATTAACCGAGGAAAGTTCTTGTGGTCCTTTTAGAACTCATTAAGTTGTCCTTGTGTGTTTAAACCCATGATGTGGTGCGTGCATCAAAATACCCGTCCCCAAAATAAGTTTATTTGTAGTATCGTTCTAGGTCGATCTGCTTTAAGCTTGACCAACTTTAAAGAGGATTACTAATATCTACAACACCAAATAAGTTCACTACCAAAATATATTGATGAAGAATCTAGTGATACTAATTTGGCGTCTTAAATATGGTGCTCTTCGGTAAGCTTGTTAGGACTTAACATAGATTGACTTAGGAAAACTCTATAAATAACAGATATTAGGACGGAGCCAGTATGTTTTTATTTATATTACTTAGTATACACAAGCTACACCCTTTGTGTTACCACACTTCTCTCTGCGAAAGAAGAAACGTGATACTCCAATAATGACAGTGGAAAGTGGAGGGGGTAAAACAGTGGTCAATGTAAGTTTCATTCTGGTAATATATTAGGTGAGGTTATAAAAAAATGTAACATATTCAGTGCAGGTACGATATGTTCTTTGTTCAAGCCTGGAAGAAACCTACCTGAAGACGACTTCTCACCTAATAAGGGCTAGAAGGATCCATATGCACATCTGCCCGGTGTCAATCGGATAATATCGTGCTGTTTGCTTCTTATTTCCCGGGCTCATAAAGTAATTTTGATCTTTTATGCTAAGTTAAAAGCTCAATTTATATGGTCTTGATTACGAAGCATTCATGGAAATCATGTAGGGTATTCTAAGTGCATGCATATATTTCTTTTCATGCCCTCATGATTTAAATATTTATAAAGTTTTTTTTCTATTCGTGATTTTTTTTACTTTATTGCTTATTTATGCATATTAGATATAAATAGTGCCAAAATCCAGAAAACAAATCATCTTTCTGCAGAGGGAAATAAAATACAATTGGATTTTCACTCCCTTGTACTTCCTACCTAGCTCTTCCTTATGTATTTCACACTAATTCTAACCCCCAAAAAAAGAGAGGAAAACGTAACCTATTTATATGCTGAAGTGAGTTCCATGATTTAAAAAAGAAAACCATTTCTAAAATTTAGTAAAATGTTTGTAATTTGATATATTATCATGTTTCAGTCATGCTAAAGTGAGTGCATTTATTGAGAACTGGATAGTAGTTTCCAATTTTTACTAAAATGTTACTTATATTTCATGTTTTAATTGTTTTGAAGTGATTCCCCCGTCCCCTCTCTCATCTGATGTGTGTTTGCTTGAAAAAAGACAGATGAATTTTGCGTCTCAGTATAATTTTCTTTCGCATCATTGTTGAGTTCATCGCTCGTGATCCATTTGACATGGAGGTGGATTGCCATATGGATCTCGTTCATGGAGCTGATTTTGGAATTTATAATGTTAGCTAACTGATTTGCCTTTCATCTAAGTGAAGTGCCCAAATATATATTGGGTGAGCATGATCTTTGAATTTGCATTTCTTTCTTTGCTTTTTCTTCCCCTCATAACTTTCATCTTCCACCTCATAACTAGCTAATATTCTTCTATCTGAGTGGCACCCTTGTTTAGGGTGTTCCATTTATGTTGTTTGTGTTTTTTAATGAGTTCGCATGCGACTTGTAACGCCTCATACTTTTTTATATAATAAAGATATATGAAATCATACTTTTGTTGGAACATTTTAATTATTTCGTATTGAAAGGTACAAAATTATACTGTAAGGCCTTGTAACCCTGGAGGCATTCTCCATGGTCAGCTCTTGCGTTTGTTTGCAAAAAAATTTTTTTTGCTTTTCCTTTTAAAATCTTCTACACAATCAAAGGTATTGGTATTGCATAAAACACATGTACAGGGATTCTCCATTCAGTATAATAAGCTGGATTTTGTTCATTTCAGCAGCCTTTAAAATTGTGTGATCGATTATCCTATTTCTTAAATGGAACATGACCGATGAATACTGTAGAATGAAATGCAAATTACCATATTTGTATGCGTTAACTCTTACAGTCATCCTATCTATAATGATGAACCTAGTAGGCGTATAACGAATGTTGTTTTATTTGGAACACAATAGGCGTATAACGAATGTTGTGATTTTTAATTTTGCAATAGAGCGTGAACTTTGAACTGGCGTTGGGTGAAGGAGCTTCCAGGCGTGACCGTGACTTTTGGGCACAATCGCAAAACGAAACAACGATTGGTAAAATTCTTTATGGAGAGAAACACGTGGTGTCCGTTTCACTTTACGTATATCACAAACTCATTTACTTTAACCGTGCATTTCGAATTTACTGTTCCAGGCAATGTTACATAATCCCTCTACTTGTGCTAGCCTGGGAGTCAACTATATCCTCAGCCCGTCGAAGTGGCTCTTCAGTCCATCAAACTTCGCCGAGAAGAAGAGTTTCATGTACTCGGCGTAGTCCACAGATTTGTACCGTGCTCGGCCACCATTTTTCAGTAGCTCTGGCAGGGGGCCAACCGTCGTGTTCGGACACGGCTGATGGAACATCGCCGCCGAGATGCGTTCTTTGTCGGGATGCACAACGGCCCTGTGCTCAATGCTTTTGTATCTCCCGTTGCTCAGAATCTGCAAACGGCAATCGCATATCGCATCACCTTGATTATCGTCCATATATAAAACATCACAACGAAATACAGATCGAGTCCTGAACACCTAAGCTAGGAACTAGAGTAAATTGAGTATGATGTAGATTATTGTTTGTCAATTTGTGCTACCTCTAGTATGTCGCCGATGTTGACGACGAGCGCGCCGTCCATAGGATCAACGGAGACCCACTTGCCGTCCTTCTTGATCTGCAGGCCCTGCACCTCGTTCACGTGGAGCAGCAGATTCAGGTAGGTGGCGTCGCTGTGCGGCGACAGGCCGATCACCTTGTTGGCTTCCCTGCACGGCGGGTAGTAGGTCACTCGCATGGTCTGCGGCTGCCCGGCGAACATCTCCAGGAGACGCTCGGGCTGCTCCAAGCCCATGTCCGCAGCCATAAACCGCAGCAAGGACGACGCCACCCGCGCCGCCTCGGCCGAGAACTTGTCGACAGAGTCCGTGAAAGACGGAGGCTGGGCGGGCCAGAACCTGGCGTTCCGTGACTCCGTGGGGCGGACCATGAGGTAGAGCATGTCTGCCCAGTCCAGCTTCTGGGTCTCGGAGAAGACGAAGGCCTGGCCGTAACCCTCCACTCTGTCCGGCAGCTGCGCGTGCACCTTCTTGGCTTCAAGCGGGAGCTTGAAGAACTCGGTGATGTCTCTCCTAATGTCATGGATCACCTCATCTGGGACCCCATGGTTGATGAGCTGCATGCCGGGAGGAGAGGAGTGAGTTTTACTGGATTCAGTTTCGCAGTTTTTTGTTTTGGCTCAAGTAAGTTTCGCATATTGTTTACAGAGCATCAGCGAGATCATTCGCCAAAAAAAAGGTTCATCGCAAAGACATGGAAGAATTAAACACGGTAAAAGCTGGTCAAACAGCCATTCTTGTACCTGGAAGAAACCCGAGTGCTGGCAGGCAGCGCCGAGGACAGCGAGCTCCTCTGCCGACGACGCCGGATCGAGCAACATGCCGAGATCAACGACTGGGATCCCGCTGCCGGCGATGGACTCCACGGCGCCGGCCTCCTCCGTCCTGATGTACCGCTCAGGCAGCTGCTCGCCTGATCCGTTCCAGGTCAGCGCGAGCTCCTGCACGTTGGGCACCGCCAGAAAGCCTCCTAATTTCTCGTGCGCCATTGATCGATCGGTCCCTGGTTCCCCTTTGTTTTAGGCAAAGAAATGGAGATGGTGGTCGTGAAGTGGAGATCACTGGCTAGGTTCTTTTCCAGAGTTTGTCTTCTTATACAGCTATACGGAGAGTATTTAGTCATTAAGAATTGTACTGATTATTATGCTGACACATCGTACTGATCATAGGTCCAAATTTATAGTTTTCTCTCTCTTTCTCTTCTGCATTCAAATTTTAATTCGTTGTAAGCAGATAAAGAAGTACAAATCTATTAGAGGCTTGGTCAACAACCCCGGCTTATTGTTTGTGTTACTCGCCCCAATACAAATCTATGACTTGCTAGGAAAATGATACTCTACCTCTCTAGGGAAACTCATCTAGTATATACCTGCAAGTTATGAACCATCATGACTCTTACATACTGCTTTGAGCATCAAAAAACTTGGAGAAGTAATTCAGAATTTGTAGTGAGCTAGCTTAAGGTCAGTGGGAAACTTTTACCCTTATAATTTTTTTATCAATTTTTTTTTTAATTTTTTTATTATCAGGACAAGAAAGCTAGTACGACAAAACAATGGAAATAATAAGTTATACTATTTGGATTTAGTTGCAATATTTGTTCCTTGATGCCATATAGTGTCTGCACAAATAGTATCAATAAAAAATTAGTATGCATTTTTAGGGAGTCTGACTGAAAAAGTGTTTATTGTAATTATCTTGGGCTTCGGGCCTCATCACGTTGGGCTGCCATCGATCCAAAATCACTGGGCCGACTCGGGAACAAAAACAGAATCTCCTCGGCCAGTCCGTGGCGCATTCAGTCCTTCCATCGAAGAACGGTAGCCACTATACTCCGGTGGTTCCGCCGAGAACAGGCAGCCAGTCACACTCCGCACATCCTCCCTCGATATGGTCCGTTTGTTCTATTCCGTTGGTAAGAATCCCTAACTCGCTTGAATGCATTTTGTTTTGGGAGATGGATCTCTTAACTTCTTTGTGAGCGACCAAATCCAAGTTTCCAGAGGGAAGAAGGATTGAGCCTTCGGGGATACCCTGCCCGACACTAGATCAGCTCAATTGATGTTTAGTCTCCGGATATGCATAGGTTTTGCCATTTATGTGATGTATCTTTTCTGTTGCCTTTGTTTTGTATACTATGCAGTATCAAGTGCTCAAGTCAGTTAAGGTATGTAGTCTTAAGCCATATTCTGTCGTTTCTGATATCTGAGTAGGAAAAAAAAAGGAAAAAATCTATTTTACTCCCTCAAACAATTCAGTTTGTCTGTTTCACACCCTAAACAAAATGATGGCTCATTTTACTTCCCTAAACAATTCTATTTGGTGCAAAATACACCTTATCGAAGTTTTTCTTTTTGGTTTCTCAGGTTATAAGTGGAATTGGAAGATCAAACTTTGCATCATGACAACTCTTACAACAGCCTATGTGAAAATAATTAAGACATATTTTTTTCATACCGTTTACATAGTTTAATTGCAATTAACCATATGTGCATACAAATGATATAAAAAAAATAATTAAAATTTGTTTTAACTTAGGTTATTTTGGGAACTATCATCATGCAAAATTTGAACTTCAAATTCTGCTTGTAGGTTGAGAAAACAAAAGGACAAACTTCAATATGGTGTATATTGCACCAACTGAAATTGTTTGGGGAGTAAAATGAGCCATCATTTTGTTTAGGGTGTGAAACGGACAAACTAAATTGTTTGAGGGAGTAAAATAGACTTTTTCCAAAAAAAAACTACTGCAACTTCTTTAGGTATAAAGTTCCAATAACGTCCCGTGTCCATATCTCATTCTATTTCAGCATTGCCTTTCATATTTTGGTTTGATTTAATCTAGAACAGAACCAGGGAGGTGGTTACACATTTTTTTTTTCCCGACTGAGGTGGTTACACATGGTTTTTCTTGGCATTAGTATGGTTGGTAGGACTATTTTGTTGCAGTCAGACTAGTCAGATGTAAGAATAACATTTTCATGTGTTTTGTGATCAATGAGCCAAATAGGTGTGATCTCGTCGATAATAATGAGTTTCTTGTACGAGACATAAAATAAATCTAAGCTTCAAGGAAGCAATATACTTTCATGTGTTTTGCAAGAATATTAAAACTTCGTTGAGAATTTCATCATGATGCTTTTCATGTGAAAAGAGGCACGGTGATGCCATTCCTAAATTCTGATAAGGCTGTGTGTTATTATGCTATTAATTATGATGTACTTCCTTTTCCTGTTCACTTGGCATTGTTATCTGCATCAGGATGGATTTTTTAAAAGTTATGCACCAATATTCTATTGGTTTGGTTTGGTACATTAAAACTAGATCGTTGATCTACAATGAAGTTTCTATGTACATATATCATTAGAAATGGACACATCGACCTCAATAACCCGATAACCGGATAAATGGACCAATCTACAATGAAAAGTATCAAAGAGATTTGTTTCGTTCATCGTGCATCACAAAGTTGCGTATTTTTGACATCCTTGCATCTTGGAATTCCCAGCACACAAATCATTAGAAGTGGACACATCGACATCAACAACCGGATAACCGGGATATCCCACCCAACGTTACTTCTTTTGCGCTGCTTGGAACGAAGATGGAATTCAATTAAATTCTGTAGTAGTCGAGGTTGCTCCTTCGCCCATCGAGCTTTGTTGAGAAAAAGCGGTCCATAAATTCTGTGTAGCCCGCCGACTTGAACCGCGCCCTGGCGCCGCCCTCCATGAGCTCCGGCAGAGGGCCGACTGTTATGCTGTCGCACGGCTGGTGGAACATCGCTGCAGAAATGCGCTCTTTGTCAGGGTGCACGATGGCCCTATGCTCAACGCTTTTGTATCGCCCGTTACTCAGAATCTGCGGGTAGCAATCGAGCACAAGTCACATTGCTTGCGATTAGCATAAGCAAACATGGTTCAAGTATCCAATTTCTTTTCGAAGGTCAACCGCAATGTTTCATCTCCAACCAGTCCATATAGGTGAGCCTTTTGTTAGTAGTCCATAGTTACTGACATTCGCACAATGGCGAACGATAAATTAGGTGGGCAATAATTTTCTATTCACTATGGACGGTCCATAAGCTTATGGATACCTGGTTGGTGTTGTTGTTCTATGGACTATCTCAGGACTATTTTTTTGAGCACATTGTGGTTAATACGTGTGCTACTAGAAACCAATAAATTTTAATGACACGGTGCAAATTACCTCGAATATGTCTCCAATGCTGACGACGAATGCGCCGTCAAGGGGGTCAACAGCAAGCCACTTGCCATCGTCCCTCCTGATCTGCAGACCTTGCACGTCGTTGATGTGGAGCAGCAGCGTCAGGGCGGTGCCGTCGGTGTGTGGCGACAGGCCAATCACCTTGCTGGCCTGCCTGCACGGCGGGTAGTAGGACACCCGCATGGTCTGCGGCTGCCCCGCGAACAACTCCTGGAGACGCTCCGGCTCGACGCCCATGTCCGCGGCCATGAACCGCAGCAAGCACGACACCACATTCGCGGCCTCTGCCGAGTACCTGTCGACAGAGTCCCTCAAGGATGGAGGCTGTGCGGGCCAGAACCTCATGTTCCGTGACTCCGCGGGGCGAACCATTAGGTAGATCATGTCCGCCCAGTCCAGCTTCTGGGTCTCAGAGAGGACGAAAGACTGGCCGTAACCTTCGACGCTGTCCGGCAGCTGCGCGTGCAGCTTCTTGGTTTCGAGCGGCAGCTTGAAGAACTCGGTGATGTCTCTCCTCATGTCACGGATCACCTCATCCGGCACCCCGTGGTTGATGAGCTGCATGAAGGTTGTAAGCGACTGTGTAATGCCCAGAAAATAAAATAAAAATGAAACTCTCATGTCTGTTGGGCCGGACAGGTTACTTTTGAAGCCCAACTCGTGGAGGAAACCGAGCCCAACTTGAGCCCAGCCGAACCCTACAGTGTCTCCGACGTTTGCTTCATCGATCTCTTCCCGACTTCGTTCTTCTATTCTTGCGCCGCCTCCTGTTCACCTCTCCATAGTTGCCGCTGCTGGAGAATCAACCCAGGATCTCTTCTGTCTCCTGCTGTACCTACCCGAAGTGAGCCCTCATCTCAATTCTGCTACTTCTTCTCACAGTCCAGAATTGCTTGGATTCCAATTTTCGTCTTGTTTGGGGCAGCTACGGGAACGACGTTGCTCCTTGGAGGAGTTTTTGAGAGGGAGAGGAACAGTGAAGGCTAACGTTCTGTTCAGGTAATGATGAAAATCAAGTTCTTGCGTCAGTCCTTAGTAGCAATGGGTTGCACTTCCGCTCCAGTTTGTATGCGCAGCAGTAGATTCGATCCAGGTTTTGGGGTCCTTAGCTTCCTATTTTGAAAATCTCGGTATAAGAAAAGTTTTAGATCTTTTCAACATCTTTCCAACGCATATTTATTTGCTTAGTTTCGTTGAGTATAGCCTGAGTTATAGGCTTCTGAATTTTCTGTCGATGCACAGCTCTGTCTGTCTGGTGACTCTGTCCAGCAGCCATTTGATCCAGTTTTTGGGGAACTTAAGGTCCGATTTGGAAAATCCGTCTATAAGAAAAGTTGTAGATATTTCGTATATCTTTCCAATGAGTATTTATACATAATTTTCCGTTGAGTATAACAGCAGTTACAAGCCTCTGAACTTTCAGTTGTATCCTGAATATTCTCTGAAACTGTACAGTTTCAGTTACGAGATTCAGTTTTGGAAGCTGATTTCAGTGGTCTTCGAGGCCGAATCTTTCTGAAGCGCGAACTAAGATTTTGTAGTGATTTGTATGTTCTTTCTATAGAGTATTTAATCTCTCCTTTTGGTTTATCGGTTAGGGAGATATGAATTTTGAAACTCAGCAGCCTGACAGTGAGACTGCAGATCAGTCTGTCATCTTGTGTGTCTGATTAGGGATAGTAAACGTCAGAATTAAATTTTGTGCTGAATACGAAAGTTGTAGCCCTTCTTCTCTAGTTTCCAAATATGTATTTATTTGCTATGTTATCTGTTGTATTAAAAAAGATACAAAAATGTGAAGCAGTACTGTTTGTATTGGAAATTTGCTTGTGTGCAGTTTCTTTACTTGTGGGTGGGGTTCCGACATAGGACGTTTTATATTCAGTAATTATGCTTTGCTTTGAGCTATGTACTGAGTTGCGAATGTGAATAGGTGGTACTCCTTCGAATCGCACTTGAAGCTTGTTGGTTGTCTTCGTCGGAGGCAAGTAAATGTAGCGGTGGTTTGCTACCGTTTTGTCTTGCTATTTTCATCACCTACACTATAAAATTCAGAACCATAGCCACTTAAATGCTAATCTGATCATTTTGATTATATCTTGCTCTATGGCTTTTTACACGAGGTTTTGCTTAATGCTATATCTTTGTTGTTATACACATTCTATGGATGAAGTTAAATTATGGACATGATTAATCATGCATGTGGCATATCATGAGCATCTCATGTTGCATTGAAGTTATGTCGCTAACCTATGGTTGCGACCGTACCGGTACGCATCGTACGTTCCCGAGGAGGGGTGCGATGTAAAAGTGAACATGGCATTGCATTCATATGCATTCATGGAAGTTATTAACATATACATGTTATTGTGGAAAGAAGTGGTTCTTATATACTCTTTTGAGTTACTTAATTGTCATTTGTGGAGAAGCTATTTGTGGTTACATGAAGACCTGTATTTCCTTTATATTGAGATCCTGTTACATGTGAATTCTCTTAAAACGTTGTTTAATTTAACTTGTGGTTTAAATAGCTTGTCAAAACAATTTGCTTGCTGAGATGTTTCATCTCACCCTTGCATTACTCTTTCCAGGTACTTGATGAGTGGCTTGACGGGATGGGAGTAGCTGCACGTCATTCACTACACTTTATTTAGAGTTTTGCACTATGCTTAGTAATAAAGAATGTTTAGTTTTAAGTGTTGGAGTCTATTCTTTTGATGAGGAGTCGTGGTTAAACTTAAAGTCCTTATTCATTCATTCTTGTTAAGGTTATTTGACTGCTAGTGTGATGCCTTATTGATTCATCTATTATACTTGTTTATGCTTCCGCGTTGCGTTTATTTATAAAGGAGATGCTGCCGAAATTTCTATGGTTTTGGTAGTATGTTGTTGATTTCCCGGGGTGTTACAGACTGACATGCCAAAATGGCAAAAGACATCTCCACACGCAAGAGTTTACTTTTGCTGGCTTCACACAAAATTGATTCGAGTCCCGCACGAAAAGAGAAACAAAAAACAGGGGACTTCAATCGTAATTATCCTAGACTACTCAAGCTGGTAAAATCATGTGGAAATAGGACTCGGTACCTGAAAGAAACCCAGTTGACAGGCAGACCCAAGGTTTCGCAGCTCTTCTTCCGACGACTGAGGGTCGAGCAACCGGTCGAGATCAACGATGGGAATCGCGCAGCTGGCGACGACCTCCTCCTCGCCGGCCTCCTCCGTCCTGACATACCGTTCAGGCACCTGCTCGCCAGATTCGTTCCAAGTTTGCGCGAGTGCCTGCACGTTTGGCACCGTCAGATGACCTGCTGCCTTCGCGTGCGCCATTGATGAGATTTGGTTCTTCTCCTTCCTGCAGATTGCCGGTGCTGGCTAGTTGACTTTGGTTTTGGTACGTCCTCTAGTACTGACCCACACCCACTACGGGGTTCAGTACTAGGAATATGCGCCGGTGATGTTAAGTTTGTTTTTTAAGGGTGCTATCATCTCTTTTGGGGGGCTGCTAACATTGAGTACTAGAAAACGTTATCATCCTAGCTACTCCCCTCATTCAGAAATATAAGCATTTAATCCAAATCAATCTTTCTTAACTTTGACAAATAATATCTATAAAATAAAATTATAAATAGCTGGTTTCTCGATAAATCTAGTAGTATCATTACCATGTCATCAATCTTATTGTCATTTCTATTACCAACTGTCAAATTTGTGAATGTTTAAGATTGAGCAAACTTAAAAAGTGGCTATATTTTTAGACACAGGGAGTTGCAATTTGTCAACTGTCAAATTTGTCTCATCTAAGGCTTTGCAATTTATAAGCCTTAGATGAGACAAATTCTACTCCAGTATATCTATGTGTCGCTAATGTGTGAGCTACATTATTACAATCCCGTAGATAGTAAAACACATTACAAACAAAAAACAAAGTTCAAACCTACCAAATGCTTATTAAGTTTGAAAATAATACTGCCTGCAGCTGAAATATTAGTCACCTTCTATTACGCACCTTCTTTACCATAATGGCAATAGTTTACAATATAATATTTGTCATACCCCTCTCGATATCACCTTGAACATGTTTTGTTGAACATGAGAATTAAAAAATAAATAAAATATTAAATAGTATTTCAATAAACGTATTTATACATGTAACAAAGGGATGCATGATGTTAAAAACAGTGGTGTCGTGTCTCTTGGCACAAGGTCCTTCACATGTAAAATTTTGGTAGAAAAATACATAGGTGTCGGGCCTGCCATGTGCTGTTGAGGTCCTGTGCCAATCTCGTGTGGGTGTCATTTGACTCATTGTAGGCTTCATCTAAGATTGTATTCCACTTGAAGTCATGTGCATGCACGTGAATCCTTCATGCGAGGATCAACTGATGGTGACATTATTACTTGTTTTCATCAAAGATATTGTTACTGATTCATGGATCTCAACTCTTTGTGCAATATCGCTACATGAGTTCGGAATTGGTTCCTTTTTTAGAGTCTGTGCGAATGCATTGTGGTTCTTTCAATTTTTTGTTTCAGTCAGCGGATGCAGAAGTGTCCGTATGTTGTTGTCGAAGGTGGTCCATTTTTTTACTCTGATTTACTTACTACCAATGTTCTTCTTAATGGGGATATGGACCTTGAACTTCCATTAGAAGACTGCAATGATGGGATCGAACTAGCAGCGAGTGAGTATGTTTGGTGGTTAAGCAGAAGTTTGTATTTTCTAAAATTTCAGCCAAATTAGAACTAACAAATCTCTTTTGGATCCAGTGCTGACGTTCATCTTCAATCAAACATTATGATCATAGAAAATTATATAAACACGAACGGCTGCGAAAAGAAAAACGTCGATCCTTTTTTTCCGTCTCGTAATGCATCACACACAAGTTTTTTATTTCACATCAATGCATCCTAAGCTTCAGGCCCGACACATAAATCATTAGAAGTGGACACATCAACATCATTAACCGGATAACTGGGATCCCACCCAACATTTGTTCGTTTGCATTGTTTGGAACGAAGAAGATGGAATTCAACTAGATCCTGTAGTACTCGAGGTTGCTCCTTCGCCCATCGAGCTTGGTTGTGAAGAAGTGCTCTATAAATTGCGCATAGCCCGTCGACTTGTACCGCGCATTTGCGCTGCCCTCAATGAGTTCTGGCACAGGGCCAACCGTTATGGTGGGACACGGCAAGTGGAACATTGCTACCGAGATGCGCTCTTTGTCTGGGTGCACCATGGCTCTATGCTCAACGCTTCGGTATCGTCCGTTGCTTAGAATCTGCAAACATCCAGTTCACTTTTCTCAATAAGCGTACATGTGGTACCAAAAACCAATAAATTGAATGACATACAAATAAAAAGTTACTCCCTCTGTCCTAATATAGTTGGCATCCTAAACTTGACACATAGATTAAAAAGAGGAGGAATAAAGTAAGTGCGCAGGAAACAAGAAGGAGAGATAAAGATAGAAGTGCATTGGGAAGAGTGAAAGGTGTCTCAAGAAGTGAGAATGCCAAGTATTTTGAAAAAAAATAGATGATTTTAGAATGTCAAGTATTCTGGGACAGACGGAGTACCTCGAATATGTCTCCAATGCTGACGATGAGTGCGCCATCAAGGGGGTCAACAGCGAGCCACTTGCCATCATCCCTCCTGATCTGCAGGCCCTGCACGTCATTGACGTGGAGCAGCAGCGTCATGGTGCAGACGTCGGTGTGCGGCGACAGGCCGATCACCTTGCCGGCTTGTCTGCACGGCGGGTAGTAGGACACCCGCATGGCCTGCGGCTGCCCCGCAAACATTTCCAGGAGACGCTCCGGCTGCTTCAAGCCCATGTCCGCGGCCATGAACGGCAGCAAGGAGCACACCACATTTGCCGTCTCCGTGGAATACCTGTCGATGGAATTCCTCAATGACGGAGGCTGCGCCGGCCAGAATCTCATGTCCCGTGACTCAGCGGGGCGGAGCATGAGGTAGATCATTGTAACACCCCTACTTTTGGAGCAAAGAGAAAAGAAGAAAAGAAAAATAAAAAGGAATAAAAATCACTCCAAATTAAAATTTTTGTCCAACCTCTCACCTTGAAATGAATTTTCAAAATAAAATTCACTAAATAAATTAAACTTAGTTTGAATCTGAAATCTTCAAATATAAAACTTGTGCTCAAGTGTTTGTTTCATTTAAAAATATACTAAAAATTTGAAGCTTTTGAATTTACAACAAATAAAATCAAAGTAGGATTAAATCCCAAATTGATTTTCAAAATTTTGAATTTAAATCTGCACCAAAATCTCACCATATGCAATTATGTGTTTTATTTGATTTATTTTAAGTGTTTGATCAACCTTTGTTTTTGTTTGAATTTGAAATCCATTCAAATTCGAAACCCAGTAAAAGAAAGCCTAATTCAATTTCTCCAAAACCTCTTGGGCCGAAACCTCCTTCCTCTTTTATCCGGCCCAGCCTGCTCCTCCCCTTCCTTTCTTTCCCGGGCCAGTTCCCTTCCCTCCGGCCCAACACTGCATCCGGCCCAGCTCCAGCCCGCTCCGCGCCGAGTTGCCGACACGCGGGCCCCGCCACCGCGTCGTCTTCCTCCGTCGTCCCGTCCCGTCCGACGCGACGCCGCCGCGAATCCCGCGCCGCCCATGCCGCCGCCCATCCCCGCCTGCCGGGCAACGCCTTGGCCGCCACGGCTCCGCCGTCCTTAAAAACCGCACCGCTTCCCTTTCTTTCCTCTCCCCTGTGCGCCCCGAGCCCTTTCCCCTTTCCTCTCTTTCACCTCGCTCCGACGAGCTCTCCGGCGTACTTCCCGGCCGCCACCGAGGTGAGCCCCCCCTCTCCTTTCCCCTCACCAAGCTCTCCCGGCTTCACGCAACCCAGGCATCTCCTCGGCGTGTTCCGCCACGGCTTGAGAGAGGAGATCGACGACGAGCTCCTCGTCGCCGCCCTCCCCTCCGGTTCCGGCCGCCCTCCGCTGTTCCCCGGCCTCGCTGCACCCCTAGGTGAGCTCCCCGAGCTTCTCTCCCTCTTCCGCGCATCCTCTTTCCCTCCCGCTCCGCGCGCGCAACCTTTTCCCTCGCTCACCGGAGCGCCGCCCGTCTCCGGCGACCCGTCGTCTCCGCTCCGACGGTCGCCAACGACGACACGTGCCACCCATGGCTTCGCCATCGCCTTCTCGTCCTCCGCGACGAGATCCCACGCCTCCCCGTCCACCCTAGCCGTCGCCGGCGAGCCCTCCGGCAGCCCCGCCGCCGCGCGCGACGCCCCGGTCCACCATGGACCGGTGGACCGCCGCCCCGTCCCGGTCCATGGACCCCGTGGACCCAGTCCACCGGGTTTCCGATTTATTTTAAATCGATAAACCCCTTTATTGCGTCAGCACCACGCAATAAATAATTTCCCATACAAAAATAATTCCTAAAACCTTAAAAATCCCGGGCCCTGTACATTTTGCAGATAAGTCCCTAACCTTTTAAATAATCATGTTTAAGCCCTGCCTTTTTACAGAAAAGTACCTAAATTTTTCTGTAATTATAATTTAGCCCTCATCTTTTACACCAAGGTCCCTAAGCTTTTCCCTAATTACATATAGGTCCTCATAACTTCTCTGTAATTACAGAAAAGTCCTCTGTAATTACAGATAAGCCCCCAGAACTTCAAATATCCATATCTTTTCAACCACAGCTCCGTTTTGGGCGATTCTTGCGCCCACGCGTTCGTGGAAACGCGTAGTACCCCACGGTACTATTATTGGAGCACTATCCTAAACCCAAACACCATCAACGCCCTAAAACCCTCTCACCTATTATATCATTTTTCTGACAATCATGCGATGTCAATCTCGCACGTCGCAACTATTGTTCATCCAAAACCTAACCAATCCTGTGGTGTTAGTTGTCCGGTGCTTTCCATATGACAACACACACCCCGCTCTATTCCTATTTTGCATATTCACTCCTTTACCTGCTAACAATAAATCTTTCTTCATTCCAAACCTAGCGATCCTCGTGCCGCTTCACTTCTAAAAACCTGTAACCTTCTATACCACAAAACCATCTCAAAACCTAGCCTTGATCAATCATCGCTCAATCGAACTTAAACCATCAATGCCTGCAACCCCTATTCCAAAAGCCCTCGCCAAATCCTACCTAACCTTATCAATTCGTTATCCTCTTTTATAAGCGTTCTTTTATTGGATCTTATTGGAGTTATTAATTCATCGTTATTCTAATTGCGAGTCGTCTTTATTTGATCTTAGTGTTTTATTTGCAGCCGTGCATTCATATCATACATGCTCACGTACACGTACCATCGTCGCGCGTCCGACGCATGACGACCAATCAATAATAACTTAGTCTCAGTAATTAATCAATCTAGTAAGTAATTAATAGCTAAATCAATCATTAGTTAATGATATAAGGTATAGGAGCCCTAAACTGACACACCTCGCACTTCGTACACGTGTTGCATGAACCTTTATATAGGTTACTACCTGTATGGAGGCTAGTGCCACGAACGTACGAAGAACACGTACACCCGCTGTCCCCGTCACTTCATGCATTCATGCTCTTCTCTTCGTGTTTAGCATCCCTCATTACACCAAAAGCCATAGAGTACGATGCATCGCTCCTAATGGCCTTTATAAGGTAACAAAACCTCGTTAAAGTAAAACTGGATGCATCATCTGTGCCTTGAGTCTTTTGTTCTTCAATTGCTGTCTATCGGTTTTAATTGGAGTTAATTGGATCTTATTCGGCTCTTCTCGCTTTTTATTTTCTTTTGCGGTAGTTTATTTATGCGTAGTATTTCTATGCGTTAGATTACGCGAGAATCGAGGAAGAGCCAGAAGAATCCAAGCACTCGTCGAGGAAACGTATATCAAGAACCGTCGAAAGATACGAGCTTCAAGAAAGGACTCGAAGGCATCCACTTCGACAGAAAAGACTGAAGACCCAGAACTTAAATATTAGGAAAGCGATTATCAGGCAAGCCCTAACTCCCCTTTGATCATATTGATCCTATGATTGCAAAGAAGACCCACTTAGAGCCTGCTTTCAAATAAAGTATGCATGGTATTTAAAAGTGATTTACATGCTTAGTATGTCCTAAGTACTTGTTGATTGCCCCGCCTTGTTTTTGCTTATCCTGAATTCCTTGTTAAACCTAGGAACCCACATCATTAACTCTTTAATGATGTGATGAATCAAAATGCTGCTTAGGACCTGCTACACCGTGTACTTAATTAATCTTGCTCACATGCTTTTGTGTTAAAATGTGTGAGTGATTGGTGGTGTGAGTAAATGTGAAAATGGGTGGGTTTGATGATAAAGTGCAACCCATAGTGGGGGATGTTTTGGCGGGATCAGGCGAGGTAGTCCTCAGTGGGGAGGCTATCTCTGGGACGCCATTCCTCGTGAGGATTGGCTATTGAAAATGCCTGATTCGGTCATATAAGGACCGGTTCATGTGCCGCCTGGCCTAGCACCTCCCGTACAACCACAAGCCTTGTATGGGAAAGGTTTGGAACCACACCCTACTATAGCGTTCACCCGGTACCCACCAGAAGGCTGGAGTGGCAAACGGAAGCCAGGAGAAGGCTCGACGAGGTTGGCGTCGAGTCCGGCATGTGGAGACAATTCTGGCCTGTGGCCATGCTATTATATGATGATGGAAGCCCCTGGTTGGTGATTTTCCGTGGTGGTGCCGTAGTGACGCCAAGTAGGTACGGGACCATTAGTATCCAGTCCAAGCCATGGCAGTGGGGAGGACTGGGTACCTTGTGGGGAATGTGTACAACCTCTGCAGAGGATAAAAATCTATCCGGATAGCCGTGTTCCACGGCATTGGACAACGCGAAAGCTATGGCCACACAATTATTAGTCTTTCCTGTGTGAGTTATCCTTGGCGTGATTTTGGAATACACCGGCGTGGAGCCGTGCGCTGGTTTCCGGCCAGCATTAAAAAATTGAGGAACTGGCGGGATTGAACCATTATCTTCCCCAGGGCCGACCAACCCCACTATATGATAACAATATTGACTGTAGTTTGCGAACTGTTTTGTTTACAAAAACAACCTTTGCATAAAATTGGCTTTCCGCCGATATGATAAACCTCAGCCTCATCCTTGTTTATACCCTTGCATATATTTACCCCTTGTGTTAGGGTTCGCTGAGTACCTTATGTACTCACGCGTTGCGATCGATGTTTTTAGTAGGAGAAGTCTTCGTAGGAGACGACGACGCTTTGGTTTTCGGTTCTGCTTCTCAAGTCTGTCTGTGGCTTGGGTCGTGCTTTCCGCTGTCTGTGTGTGATTGCTTCGCCTTTACTTGACGGAAGGACTTGGATACTTCTGCATCCTTGTCGAACCGTCACTAAAGGCTCAATATATCAGGTAATATACCTATTTACCTATTCGAAGTATGCTTTTGATTACCATATCTGTGTTCCTGTACGTATCAGCTACTATCCAGGGACTGATACATGATGCACAGAGTACTCCAGATTTGGGGTACGACAATCATGTCCGCCCAGTCCAGCTTCTGCGTCTCGGACAAGACGAAGGCGTGGCCGTAGCCCTCCAAATTGTCTGTGTCTGGTAGCTGCGCGTACACCTCCTTGGCTTCGAGCGGCAGCTTGAAGAACTCGGTGATGTCTCTCCTCATATCCTGGATCACCTCATCCGGCACCCCCTGGTTGATGATCTGCACGCATGAAGCTTGTGAGGGACGACTGACAAGCCAAAAATAACTGAACGCAAGACTGCTAAAATCATGTGGAAGTGGAAATAGGTATCTGTACCTGGAAGAAACCTTGTTGACAGGCAGACCCGAGGTTGCGCAGCTCCTCTTCCGACGACTGAGGGTTGAGCAACCGACCGAGATCAACCACCGGGATCCCACTGCCGACGACGACCTCCCCGTCGCCAGCCTGCTGACGTACCGTTCAGGCACCTGCTCGCCAGCAGATTCGTTCCAAGTTTGCGCGACTGCCTGCACGTTCGGCACTGTCAGATGCCCTGGTGCCGTCGCGTACTGCGCCATTGATGATTTCACTCTTCTTCTTCCTGCCGATTAATGGTGCTGGCTAGTTGACTTAATTTCGTTTGGGAGCACGTCTTCTTATACCACTACTAGCGGGGTTCAGTACTAGGGTAGGATATATGCGCCAGTGAGTTTACTTTCATTTTAAAAGGCTTCTATAATTTCTTTTGGGGGGCGGCTAACAGCGAGTCCTAGAAAACGTTATAAGTTTTTTTGTCTGTAATGCTACCATGTTTTGCATTTAAATCCAAGTCACTCCCAAAAAGATAAAGATGGCTCCAACTAACACCCATCTTCTAATATCTGGCCTTGAACGACTTCTTCTATTTTGGCACAATGGGGTTTTCAATTCGACCATGATCTTACAATTGATTTGCAAGCTTATGTCAATTTTTGTGCTTGCTTATTGGCAACGATATTTTTTTATGGGCCATTTCATTTAATTAGCATTGTTACATATATGACTAGTCAAGTAATTTTATTTTTTGAAGGAAACAAATATTTCATTGTCTACTAATGCTGGACAATTCGCTAGCCACCGGTTCCATCTAGATAGAATTTTTTGTTCTAATACATCCATATGTTGCAAAGGTGTGAATTACGTTATTAAAAGCCCTTGGACATTTAGACACAGGGCAGAGCCATGTTAAGGCCAGAAGGCTCCCCCCCCCCCCCCCCCCTCTCTGTTTGGTAATATTTCTAAAGTTTGGAGGTAACCTGTAAATTAGTCTATCTAATCGGTGAATGAAAACTGAAGTGCGATGGCTTTTTATGAGAAGGCAGTTTTGAGATTAGTGTTCGGATAGTCAAGACAGGAGAAAAGCTAGCTTGCTGGGGGCTTAGATGATTGTTCTTGATGTCCATAGCTACCTTTGCTACTGTAGCCGCCCCCTCTACCATTTGTACCTGGCTCCGCCTGTGGTTAGACACATTACAAACTGATAAGTTCAAAACCAACAAATGTTTATTATGTTCAAAAATAATGTTGCTCGCAACCGACAAATTAATTAGTCTCCTCCTATTGCCTACTTTACCATGATATATTCAGTCGCCAATATAATATTTGTCATACCCCTTTGTTGAAAATGAGGATTGAAAAATAAATAAAGTAGCATGTAGTATCATTTAACTTGAATTTTATACTTGGAAAGAAGTTGTCCGATGTCCAAATAGCGTTGTCACGTCTCTTGTCACAAAGTGAATTAAGAAGTTATCATTCCTTCACGTGTAAATTTTGGTAGGAAAAAAAGATATGTGCCTCTTGTTGTGCTTCATGGCATTTGGAACAAGAACCTTTTTCCGTCATTGTAATACATATGCATTCAATTATATTAAACGGTTTTAATGCATGTTTTACTAGATAATTCTAATGCATATTTTACTCATTAATTCACTGACAGCCATTTGTCAACCATGTTCTGGTTCTTGCGCATAGATTTAAGAAGACAACAATCATAGAAGGCTGAGGTACTTTCTTTGAGAAATAAATAGAAATGAAGGATAATTCTTGGGCGGAGTAGTAAATATCTAAAGACAGGACCTTTCAGTGGTATACATCAACCCAGTTTTGCGTTCTTTTTGTTCCCAAATAGTTAATCCATCACAAAGTTCTTTTATTTTGCAAAGGTCATCCATCAAGAATTGCGGGGCCCTAACCCGTGCCATACTCTTAACTGGAGAACAGGTTTATCCAACACTTCATTTCTACTGCCTGGAAATCGAAGTCAACTAAATCCTGTAGTGGTCGAGATGGCTCCTTCGTCCATCGAGCTTCGTCGAGAAGAAGCGCTTCATGAAATCAGAATGGCTCACCGATTTGAACCGTGGCCCAGCGTCGCCTTTCGCGACCTCCGGCAAAGGACCAACCGTTGTGTCGGGGCAAACCTGGTGGAACATGGCTGCCGCGATGCGCTCTTTGTTTGGGTGCACTACGACCCTGTGCTCAGCGCTTCTGTATCTCCCGTTGCTTAAAATCTGCGAGTAGCAGTGGTTCATCAGACAGATGCCTTTTTTTTAGCATTCTTAGGAACATATAAAATTATGGAATACTAGTAAACAGCTGGGAATGAGATAGTCTTCAGAGTTGAGTAAGCTTGGCGGCTAGCGCCTTGGTTGCAATTTACGTGTTATTTATTTAGGATACTGAGTCAGCTTTCCAGCGATTAAACTAACAACGTAAATTTGAACTTAATTACCTCGAGTATATCGCCGATGTTGACTATGAATGCGCCGTCCAGAGGTTCGACGGCGAGCCACTTGCCGTCGTCCGTCCTCATCTGCAGGCCATGCACGTCGTTGACGTGGAGAAGCAGCGTCAGGCCGCAGGCGTCGGTGTGCGGCGACAGGCCGAGCACCTTGCCGGCCTGGGTGCACGGAGGGTAGTAGGTCACCTTCATGGTCTGCGGCTGTCCCCGGAACACCTGAAACAGGCTCTCCGGCTGCTCCAAGCCCATGTCCGCGGCCATGAACCGCAGCAAGCACGACACCACCCTCGCCGCCTCTGCCGAGTACCTATCCACGGTGCTCCTGCACATCGTGTCATAAGTGAATTGTTAACCACGGTGTCCATGGAAAGGCGTGCGGCGTGCAAGCTCATCTCAGGACATCATGATCGGATCGATTGTTGGGACCTGAAAGACGGAGGCTGGGCCGGCCAGAATCTCATGTCCCGTGACTCCTTTGGCCGGAGCATGAGGTAGATCATGTCTGACCAGTCCAACTTCTGCGTCTCGGAGAAGACGAAGGCCTGGCCGTACCCCTCGAGGCCGGACTCCGGTAGCTGCGCGTACGCTTTCTTAGCTTCGAGCGGGAGCTTGAAGAACTCGGCTATGTCCCTCCTCACGTCCAGGATCAACTCATCCGGCACCCCATGGTTGATGAGCTGCGTGCACACCCTTGGTGAGTAACGCCAATGAAAAATTCCTAGCACGAATGTCACAGGTGTAGAACAGTTCAGGTAATAGTTGGCGTCGTGGCGTACCTGAAAGAAGCCCCACTGCTGGCACGCGGAACCGAGGTTCGCGATCTCCTCTTCCGACGTCCGGGGGTCGAGCAACCTGCCGAGGTCGACGACCGGGAGGGCGCAGCCGGCGACGACCTCCTCGGCGCAAACCTCCTCCGTCCTGACGAACCGTTCAGGCACCTCCTCGGTTGAGCCGTTCCAAGTCTGCGCGAGTGCCTGCACGTTGGGCACCGGCAGTGACCGTCCTGTTTTCGCGTGCGCCATTGATGTTCTGGTTCTTCTTCCTGCGACTGGTGGTGATCTCAGTTGATCACTCCCTTGGCTGGCGATTCTTTCAGAGAATGGCTTGTCGCCTTATGCTGAGTACTGAACCACTGATGATGCTGACATGTACTGCTAGAAAATTGTAATAAGGAGCCTCTTTCTCTCTTGTGTTTATTTTTGTGAACACGCAAAAGCTTTGCGTGCCTGTTTTTAATAGAAGAAAGGACCGCAAATGGGTCGAAGCACATGCGCGTGGCTAGTGCGCTACAAGCCGTAAATGAGGTTGTATCTCTTGTGTTTATTTTACATTTGCACAGTCAGAAAGGATAAGGAAGAGCACATCTGTATCGGAGGGTTGGTCAAACACTCAAGTTAATTCTATTGCTATACGCAATAAAAATGCATTACTGTGGATCTAACTGCTGTTTGTGCAAGACCGCCACTTTTTTCATGGGGGGCAGGTGTAAGATCACTTTCAAACATAGATTATCCATTTTAGAAGAACCACTTAGGTCAGTCTCAATGTAGCCTTTCATAAGCATTAAATTATGTGCTGCATATGTATATTTTGCTGATTTGGTAACTTAACTATGATGAGAGAGAAATAAAACTCTCATATTTTGTAAGAAGCCTTTCATCCTTATGAAAAGAAGCTGATTTTCTTTCCTAAGACTAGTTTTGAAAAAAGTGCAATGAATTTGTGCAGTTAGACTGTCCTTAACATCTTTCTTCACAGAATATTTTTCTAGATGATGTGAGTGGTTCAGAAAACTCAGTCAACGTTCAAACTGTAAAGATCATGATTGATGGCTCTTTCAATACACATCACTTTCTCAATGCCATGCATGAGAGACAGACGGCTAGAAAGAGTTAAAATGGGCGCTCTAAAGTCACTTGTCAAAAAATTCATACAAGCACGCCATGTGAAATGAGAACTAACAAACATCTTTTGGTTCTAGTGCTGAAGGTCATCGTCGATCAAACATTATGGTCATAGACATGCCTGTTCGAAATGTGAATTATAGTATTTTTTCTTGTGGAAATGGAAATGCGCTCTGCGAGGCAACCTCGGAACTCGGTTCAATCCCGAGTGCCTAAAAAAAGAAAAAGATGACCCCTTCTTCCTATACATTACTAAAGGAATAGTAATCTTTCGACATTATGGTCACAGAAAATTATCTGCCAGACACAAACGGCCCTGAAAAGAAACATGCATGTAGACCCTTGTTTCGTTTCATCGTGCATCACAAGTTGCTTATTTTACACATCCTTGCAACATAAGCTTCTGAGGACCCTAATCTCTAGCAGGATAATTGGGATCTCCCCAACATTTCTTCATTTGCGCTGCTTGGAACAAACATGAAAGAAGTCAACTAAATCCTGTAATAGTCGAGGTTGCTCTTTCGCCCATCGATCTTGGTCGCAAAGAAGCGCTCTACAAAATCCGCGTAGCACACCGACTTGTACCGCGCCCGAGCGCCACGCTCCACGAGCTCCGGTAGAGGGCCGATCGTTACGCTGGGACACGGCATGTGAAACATAGCCGCGGAGATGCGCTCTTTGTCTGGGTGCACCATGGCTCTATGCTCAACGCTTCGGTATCGTCCATTGCTTAGAATCTGCAAGTATCCAGTTCACTTGCCATCGTCCCGTCGTCCGTTGCGTAGTACCACAAAAACCAATAAATTGAATGACATATAACAAGTTACCTCGAATGTGTCTCCAATGCTGACGATTAATGCGCCGTCAAGGGGGTCAACAACGAGCCACTTGCCATCATCCCTCCTGATCTGCAGACCCTGCACGTTGTTGACGTGGAGAAGCAGCGTCAGGGCACAGGCGTCGGTGTGCGGCGACAGGCCGATCACCTTGCCGGCTTGCCTGCACGGCGGGTAGTAGGACACCCGCATGTTCTGCGGCTGCCCCGCGAACATTTCCTGGAGGCGCTCCGGCTCGACGCCCATGTCCGCGGCCATGAACCGCAGCAAGCACGACACAATATTCGCCGCCGCGGTGGAATACCTGTCGACGGAGTCCCTCAAGGACGGCGGCTGCGCCGGCCAGAACCTCATGTTCCGCGACTCCATGGGCCGGAGCATGAGGTAGATCATGTCCGCCCAGTCCAGCTTCTGGGTCTCAGAGAGGACGAAAGCCTGGCCGTAACCTTCGACGCTGTCCGGCAGCTGCGCGTGCACCTTCTTGGTTTCGAGAGGGAGCTTGAAGAACTCGGTGATGTCTCTCCTCATGTCATGGATCACCTCATCCGGTACCCCGTGGTTGATGAGCTGCATGAAGGTTGTGACTGACAGCCAAAAAGGCAAAAGACATCTCGACGCAAGAGTTTCAGAGTAATTTTTACTGGCTTCACACAAAATTGATTCGAGTCCCGCACGAAAAGAGAAACAAAAACAGAGGACTTTTAATTATCCTAGACTAGACTACTCAAGCTGATAAAATCATGTGGAAATAGGACTCTGTACCTGGAAGAAACCCAGTTGACAGGCAGACCCCAGGTTTCGCAGCTCTTCTTCCGACCACTGAGGGTCGAGCAACCGGCCGAGATCGACCACCGGGATCCCGCTGCCGACGACGACCTCCTCGTCGCCGGCCTGCTCCGTCCTGACATACCGTTCAGGCACCTGCTCGCCAGATTCGTTCCAAGTTTGCGCGAGTGCCTGCACGTTTGGCACCGTCAGATGACCTGCTGCCTTCGCGTGCGCCATTGATGAGATTTTTGGTTCTTCTCCTTCCTGCAGATTGCCGGTGCTGGCTAGTTGACTTTGGTTTTGGCACGTCCTCTATTACTAACCCACTACGGGGTCCAGTACTACTAATATGCGCCGGTGATGTTAAGTTCTGTTTTTTTTTTTTTAAGGCTTCTATCATTTCTTTTGAGGGGCTGCTGACTTGGGGTACATAGAAAACATTATCATCTTACTCCCTCCATTCAGAAATATAAGCATTTAACAATCTTTCTTAACTTTGACAAATAATATATATATAAAAGCAAATTATTTGAAATAGAAAGTCCTCAATCTTAATGATATTTGTATCATGATAGCTGGTTTGTAGATAAATCCTGTTACTATCATGTCATCAATCTTAATGATATTTGTATAACTAGAAAAATACCCGTGCGTTGCAGCGGGGTCCAAAAAAATGTAACAATGATTTTTATTTCTAATGACATTTTTAAGGTACTCCAAATCAGTATGAACCATCCATGCTAAGTTAATCCGGTAGCTGATAACCTTCTAGGTGGTACTAGAGCACATAATTCCTATATAGCAGTTAAGAAAATAAATTCTACTTTGACAATTGTTGTTACTTTATAATTTTTTCTCTTTTTCTAAATAAACTTCATTATAAAAATTAACTTGAAACATTTAATAAAGATATGAAACCCATGGCTGCAAATCATTTAGTTTGGTTTGAATTTCGAAATTAATAAACGGTGAACAATTTTGATCCTTATATTCAAGTTAGTGCGGAATAAATGAATGATTTATAGTTTTAAAACAATTGTACTTTTGATAAATATTCATTAAATGATACTAAATCTTTCAAAATCTAAGACAAAACCTCCCTGGAAACCAGCCAAATTTTTTTTTAGAGAGGTAAATCCTTCCCATTTCAGCCCATCCCATCCCCGACGCGGCCCAGCTGAACTCGAGCCGGCCCATGCCAACGCGGCCCAGCTCCACACCAGCCACAGCGGAAAAAAAAAGAGCAAAAATTAGCATGCGTTCGGAGGGATTCGAGCCTGGGTTGCTTACTTGAGATGGGAAAGCACTTTTCCAATGGACAACAACGTGCTTTGTTGATAAAACCGATTAAACATTTTGGAATACAATAAATCGGACACAAATTTGAAATGAACTCAATTCAAATTCGATTTGAACTCGGATGGCAGAGATCTGGATTTTAGGCTGACGACCTCTTTTAGACTTATTAAGTAGTAGAGATTAGTAGTCAAATTTGCGAATGTTTAAATTTGAACAAACTTAAATATACTTATATTTCTGGATAGAGGGAGTAGTAGATTATTTTGCATTCAAATCCTACTCACTCCCAAGAAGATAAGGAAACATCCTAATATATGCAAAGGTCGGTCAAACACTAAGCGTTGGTGATTGCTCCAACTCAAATTTTACAACTTAATATAAAGAGTGAAATCATAAATCTCAAATCTAAAATGTACTAACAATAAGAACATTGCGTAAGTAAATAATAGTACTTATAATCACAAGGCAAGCGTGGAGTCACTTTCAGGTGTAAGTTTATGCATTTTAGAAAACCAAATCTATTCTTTCTTAACAAATGTAAAATGGCGTGCTACCATAACAAAATTAGAAACACTGACCCATCAACCATATGCACTAGCATGGGCTAGTAAACTTAGAAGTTTGTGAACAATTTAGTACACGGATTATTTTTTGTTTAATGCTGTTGTGAACATTCAGCGATAAGAGATATCATACATGCCACATAAACCGTCAAAGTTGAAGTATATCGAACTCCTTGTTTGCAAGCATAATGTCGAAGCTTGTGCTCGCTGCCTAGTGCCAATTCTCGTTGATGTGATTATTTCATTTGATTTGTATTGTTATATGAATGTACTAGGTGACTTTCTCCTTTGAATAAAATGAGCATTTCGTTTTATGAAAGAGTGCTAGGTAAATTGCTAGCCACCAAGCTCTGGGAAAAAAAGTGAGGCCTCAGATGAGACAAATTCCACTCCAGTACATCTATGTGTCGCTAATGTGTGAGCTAAATTATTACTATCCCTTAGATAGTAAGACACACATTAGAAAGTAAAAAAGTTCAAAGCTACCAAATGCTTATTAAGTTCGCAGCTGAAAGATTAGTCACCTTCTATTGCGTGTCTTCTTTACAATGATGGCAATAGTTTACTGGAAAAAAATTGTCTACCCCTCTCAATATCACCTTGAACACCTTTTGTTGAACACGGGAATTAAAGAATAAATAAAATGTTAAGTAGTATTTCAATTAACTTATTATGCATGGAACAAAGAGATGGACAATGTTAAAAACAACGATGCCATGTCTCTTGCCAGAGGGTCCTGCACATGAAAATTTTGGTAGAAAAAAAAATTGTCGGGTTTGCCATGTGCTGTTGAGGTGCTGTGTCAGTCTCACGTGGTTGTCGTTTGCCCCATTTATTTGTAGACTTCATCTAAGATTGTATTCCATTCGAAGTCATGTGCATGTGCGTGAATCCTTCATCGGAGGATCAACTATTGGTGATGTGTTTAATGCCGCTTTCATCGAAGATATTGTTACTGATGCATAGATCTCAACTCTTTGTGCATTATCGCTACAGAAGTTCAGATTTGGTTTCTTTTTAGAGTCTGTGCGGAGGCATTATGGTTCTTACAATTTTTTTGTTTCAATCATCGGATGTAGAAACATATGTTGTCGTAGCTGGTTGGCTTTTGACACTGATTTACTTAACAATGTTCTTCTTCCCCGTCTAATTATGTGGATGGGCCTTGAACTTTTATTAGAAGACTGCAAATATGGGATCAAAATTGCAGCGAGCGACATCTAAGTTTGGTATGTTTGGTGGTTAAGCAGAAGTTTGTACTTCCTAAAATTTCAGCCGAATTAGAACTAACAAATGTCTTTTGGATCTAGTGCTGATGTTCATCGTCAATCAAAACATTATGGTCGCAGAAAATTATCTGGACACCAATTGATGCGAGAAGAAACATTTAGATCCTTGTTTTGTCTCATAGTGCATCATAAGTTGCTTATTTCACATCAACACGTCCTAAGCTTCGAGTTCCCGACACATATACATCATTAGAAATGGACACATCAACATCATTAACCTGATAACCATTTCTTCATTTCCGCTGCTTCGAACGAAGATGGAAGTTACTAATCCTGTAGTACTCGAGGTTGCTCCGTCGCCCATCGAGCTTGGTCGCGAAGAAGCGCTCTACAAACTCCGCGTGGCCCACGGATTTGTACCGCGCCCGAACGCCGCCCACCACGAGCTCCGGCAGAGGGCCGATCGTTACGCTGGGACACGGCAAGTGGAACATTGCCGCCGAGATGCGCTCTTTGTCTGGATGCACCATGGCTCTATGCTCAATGCTTCGGTACCGTCCGTTGCTTAGAATCTGCAAGTTTCCAGTTCACTTTTCTATAACAAGCGTACGTACGGTACAAAAAGCCAATAAAATTGAATGACATATAACAACAAGTTACTTCGAATGTGTCTCCAATGCTGATGATGAATGCGCCATCAAGGGGGTCAACAGCGTGCCACTTGCCATCGTTCCTCCTGATCTGAAGGCCCTGCACGTCGTTGACGTGGAGCAGCAGCGTCAACGCGCAGGAGTCGGTGTGCGGCGACATGCCGATCACCTTGCCGGCTTGCCTGCAAGGCGGGTAGTAGGCCACCCGCATGGTCTGCGGCTGCCCGGCGAACATTTCCAGGAGACGCTCCGGCTGCTTCAAGCCCATGTCCGCGGCCATGAACCGGAGCAAGCACGACACCACATTCGCCACCTCCGTCGAGTACCTGTCGACAGAGTCCCTCAAGGACGGAGGCTGCGCCGGCCAGAACCTCATGTTCCGCGTCTCCGCGGGGCGGACCATGAGGTAGATCATGTCCGCCCATTCCAGCTTCTGGGTTTCGGAGAAGACGAAGGCCTGGCCGTAACCTTCGACGCTGTCCGGCAGCTGCGCGTAAACCTCCTTGGCTTCGAGAGGGAGCTTGAAGAACTCGGTGATGTCTCTCCTCATGTCATGGATCACATCATGCGGCACCCCGTGGTTGATGATCTGCATAAACCGTGAAGCTCCTGAGTGACAACTGAAACGCCAGAAATAAGTCAACGGACAACACAAGAATGATAAAAGCATGTGGAAACAGGTGTCTGTACCTGGAAGAAACCCTGTTGACAGGCAGACCCAAGGTTGCGCAGCTCCTCTTCCGACGACTGAGGGTCGAGCAACCGGCCGAGATCGACCACCGGGATCTCGCTGCCGACGACGACCTCCTCGTCGCCGGCCTGCTCCGTCCTGACGTACCGTTCAGGCACCTGCTCGCCAGATTCATTCCAAGTTTGCGCGAGCGCCTGCACGTTCGGCACCGTTAGATGCCCTGCTGCCTTCGCGTGCGCCATTGATGATTTGGTTCTTCTTCTTCCTGCAGATTACTGGTGCTGGCTTGTTGACTTTCGTTTCGGAACACGCTTTCTTATACTGACCCACTACGGGGTTCAGTACTAGGGTAGGATATATGCGCCGGTGAGTTTACTTTCGTTTTAAAAGGCTTCTATAATTTCTTTTGGGGGGGGGGGGGGGGGGGGGGGGCGGCGGCTAACAGCTAGTACTAAAAAACGTTATCAGTTCTTTATCTGTATGCTACCTTGTTTTGCATTTAAACCCAAGAAGATAAGGACGAGCTAATCTATTCGGAAGTGGTGACTGTTCCAATTAAAATTTATAACCCAAATCTAAAATTTATTAACAGTAGAGAAAAATTGCGTAAACAATAAAACATCTATTATATATTATATATATAATTGATCAAGAATTGAAGCCTCCACGTTCCCTCTAAAATGCTAGAAATTCCCACGTTAATCTGAGAAAAAAAGAAAACAAAATTACCCACCATTGCCATTATAAAAAATTGTATTAACAGTAGAGAAACATTGCGTCAACAATAAACATTATTTTATATGACAAGGCAGGTGTGAAATCACTTTCATGCGTAATTTTTTCCCATTTTAAATAACCAATCTATTCGTAACAAATATAAAATTCCAATATAATCGAATTAGAATAATGATAATTGGTGGCGATTTCAACAATCTCAGGAGCCGTAATGATAAGAATAATGATAATAATGATCATCATTGGCCTTTTTATTCAATGCTATAACTAATGGTCTTAATTTGAGGGAACTTGAGATGTTGGGTAGACGTTACACATGGGCTAACTCGCTGCAAACTCCAACCTATGAGAAGCTAGATAGAATTCTGATGGCCACACGGAGTGGAAACAAAAATATCCACTATCGACGATTATCGCACTCACTCGTGAAATTTCAGATCATACTCCTTTACATTTTAAATACCGGGGATGCATATCTTCGAATCTTGGCCGACCATAGTTCAAATTTGAACTTGGCAGGCTACTTGGTGATGGTTTAATGGACATGGTAAAGGAAATATGGCTCAATAAGGATATAATGGCTCCACGCCTATGGATAAATGGCGATCTAAAATAATAAAAAATACGCCAACAAGGGAATTGAAGAATAAATAAACAACTTGTTGTATTTCATTAAAATTTAATTTTATGTATGGAAAGAGAAGATGCAGAATGTTAAAATCAGCACAAAGTGAATTAAGAAGTTATCGTTCCTTCACATGAAAACTTTGGTAGGAAAAGCATAGGTGCCTCTGTTTAGTGCTTCATGGCAATTGGAATAAGAACCTTTTCCATCATTGTAATACATTTACATCCAAATGCTCTAAAAGGAATATGTGTTTCTCATAAATGAATAATTAAGAAATAAATTTCCCAAGAGGGAAGGAAACACATTTCAAATGCATATTTCACTCATTCACTGACATCCATTTGGCAACCATGCATTTCTTGGTTCTTGCGCATAAACTTTAGAAGATCTAGAAGGCTGAGGTACTTTCTTCGAGAAAAGAATATAAATATACAGGATAATTCTTGGGAAGAGTAGTAAATATCTAAACCATAGGACCTTTCGGTGGTATACATGAAACCAATTTTACGTTTGTTTTGTCCCCAAATAGCTAATTTATCGCAAAGTTATTTTATTTTTCAAAGGTCATCCATGCATAAGAGTTGCAGGGCCCAGTGCCGAAGCGTACTTGTAACCGGAGAACAACTTTATCCAGCACTTCATTTCCCCTGCTTGGAAATCGAAGTCAACTAAATCCTGTAGTGGTCGAGGTGGCTCCTTCGTCCATCGAGATTCGTCGAGACGAAGCGCTTCATGAAATCAGCGTGGCTCACCGATTTGAACCGTGGCCCAGCGTCACCTTTCACGAGCTCCGGCAAAGGGCCGACTGTTGTGTCAGGGCAAACCTGGTGGAACATTGCGGCCGCGATACGCTCTTTGTTTGGGTTCACCAGGACCCTGTGCTCAACGCTCCTGTATCTTCCGTTACTCAGAATCTGAAAGTAGCAGTGGATCAGACAGATAAGTTTGCTTTAGCATTATACTCTCTCCACTCTTTAAAAGATGACGTTAAGACTGTACTAAAAAAGCTGTCCTAACGTTATCATTTAAAGGATGGAGGAGGTATTGTTTAAGACAATATAAAATATGGAATACTAGTGAACAATTAGGAATTAGAACGTTTTCAATGGTTGTCTCTAAGTTAGCTTTTAATATTGTTTATTTAAGAAAAAGAAGAGGGAAAAGGCAGCTAGCCCTTCCTCAAAAGCTAATCTCTAAGAATAGTGAGAGATAGACTTAAACATGGACCCCACTTCTCATCAATCTCTTGCAAGCTGGCTGCTAACTCTTAGCTATCTCTACCAATGAGGACACTCTTAGTCTTTAGAGTTGAATCCGCGGCTAGCACCCTCGGTGCAATTTAGTACATGTTGCTTAGGATACTGAGTCAGTTTTCTAGCTATTAAATTAGAACGATGTGTTAAACATATTAGTGGCTAAGTATTTCAGATAAGCATGTCTAGAATATCTAGGGTTAGTTACCATTTTGTTGTAGTCTACCGTGTTGTACACGTTGAGGAGTGTCGTAGCTGGCATCTGTTGTAATCACCACAGCTGGGGCTGTTCCAGCCTATATTAACAAAGGTGCGGCCCCTAACGGGGTTCTACGCTTCCCAATCTACAATTCTTTCATGGTAATCAGAGTCACTCCTCTACATCGCATCCATGGCGAGTTCATCCAATCCATTGACCGTGCCTTCGCTCCTTTCGTTGCCTGTCTCTGAAAAACTCAACAAGAACAACTATGTTCTGTGGCAGGCGCAAGTTCTGCCCGCCATCAGGGGCGCGCAGTTGGAGTATCTTCTCGACGGTGACGTACCTGCCCCGGCCAAAATGGTCCAGGTCAAGGTGGAAGACAAGACAACCAGCAATCAAGTCAACCTAGAGTATGTTGCTGGGTGGCGAAAGATCAGCAGATTCTGAGCTACTTGCTGACCTCCATGATGCGGGAGGTGCTGACCAAAATCGCCACGCACAAGACATCGGCGGAACTCTAGGCGGCGGTCACCGAGATCTTCTCGACGCAGACAAGAGCGCGTGTAGTCAACATCCGCATTGCGCACGGCACCGCGCAGAAGGGAAACTCATCTATGGCCGACTATCTGGCCAAGATGAAAGGCCTTGCAGATGACATGGTCGCGTCCGGGAAGCTCTTGACTCTGACAAGTTGGTGTCCTATATATATCGTCACTGGATTCGACTCGGACTATAATCCAGTCGTGTCAGCCATAGTGGCACGAGTTGAGTCGATCTCCATTGGGGAACTTTATGCCCAATTGCTGAGTTTCGAGCATCATGTCGAGCTTCAACGCCAGCCGCAGCATGGCGTGTCCTCGCCATCCGTCAACGCGGCGTCGCGCGCTCGTGGTCGTGGCTTCCCTCGCGGTCGCGGACGCACTGCGCCTGGGCGCGGCAACACTGGTGGACGGGGTCGAGGCAGCACCAACAATACACTCGACCCCGTAACAATTAAGGACCACATCCGCCGTGCCAGATCTGCGGCGGCACCAACCATGGTGCAAAGACCTGGTGGTACCACTATGAAGAAGATGAGGCCCTGGAGAAGAACGCTGCAGCGGCTGTGAACTCCTACAGTGTGAATCCATATTGATACGCCGATTCCAGCGCTACTGACCATATCACGGGGGAACTCGACGAGCTGGCCGTTCATGAACGCTACAACGACAATGATCAGATCAAAACCGCAAGTGGAACAGGTATGGGTATTACTCACATTGGTCGTGCTATTGTACATACCCTGAAACAACCATTTCTTCTTAGGAATGTTTTGTATGTTCCACAAGCATCTAAAAATCTTGTATCTATTCATCGTCTTGTCGTTGATAACCGTGCCTTTCTGGAGTTTCACCCATATTTTTTCTTGATTAAGGATTCAGGAAACGAAGAAGGTTCGGCCGCGCGGCAAGTGTGAAGGGGGCCTTTATCCTCTCCCTACCACTGATTTGCGAGGCCATGCCCTGCTAACATCCAAACCCACACTCTCACGATGGCATAGCTGGCTTGGACACCCAGCACTCCCTATAGTTCAGAAAGTTGTGTCTAGTTTTGATCTTCCTTGTTCTAGAGATATATAAGAAAATAAAGACTCTGTCTGTGATGCCTGTCAACAAGGCAGGAGTCATCAGCTACCATATACTAGGTCGTCTAGTATTTCCAGTTTTCCTTTACAATTATTTTTTTTTTGGATGTATGGGGTCCAACCATTGATTCAGTTGGTAGAAAATAATATTATGTGAGTTTTATTGATGATTTTAGCAAATTTACATGAATCTATCTATTGAAACATAAGTCTGAAGTGTTTCAAATATTTCATGACTTTCAAAATCTTGTGGAAAGGTTGTTCAATAGGAAAATTATTTCTATTCAATCAGATTGGGGTGGAGAATATGAAAAACTTAATTCTTTCTTCACTCGCATTGGAATCACACATCGTGTTTCTTGTCCGCATGCGCATCAGCAGAATGAATCTGCTGAGCGTAAGCATCGCCATATTGTTGAGGTTGGATTATCTTTACTAGCTCATGCCTCTATGCCTCTTAAATTTTGGGATGAAGCCTTCCTTGCGGCTACATTTATCTTCAACCGTACACCTAGTAAAGTTCTATGCTACTCCACTTGAAAATTATTTGGTGAAAAACCAGAATATGCATCTCTTCGTGTATTTGGGTGCGCATGCTGGCCAAACTTGCGCCCCTTCAATGCTAGGAAGCTCCAATTTCGATCTAAAAGGGTATGTGTTTCTGGGGTATAGCAATTTACACAAGGTTTTTAAATGCCTTGATGTGTCTGAGGGCCGGGTGTACATTTCACGAGATGTTATCTTCGATGAGAATATCTTTCCTTTTTCCAAACTCCATCAAAATGCCAAAAGTCATATCTATTCTGAAGTGCTTCTTTCTCAAAATTCAAGTTTATCTCAAGGGGATGTATTTTTGCATAACCATGTGACTAATAACCCTGCTAATCCTATAGAATCTGCAGAAAACTCTGTTGAAATAGGTGGAGAAAATGCGCTGGATCAGCACCATCTTGCTTGGCCTGTCCCTGGCGCGCGACACGAGGCAAATATGCCTGCACCTGACGGCGGAATCTCAAGTGAATCCGTCCCGGGATCAGCGTCAAATGCGGTCCCACACCTGCAGATTCTCTCCGCGACGCGCTCCCCTCTGCGCCCGTGCCGCACCAGTTCGCGGCCTCCACATCAGGCCGGGCTGTGGACCGGTTTGGCTCAACAGACACGTCTCGTGGCGCCACGTCCGACGACTCTGCACCGCCTGCGCCTGCGGCATCCGGGCAGGGGACACAATCTGATCACCACCTGCCCCGGATTGGCTGTGCTTCAAGGCTCTGTGCTGCATCCTGTGCCTGCCTCTACTTCAGATCAACCTCGTCCTAAAACTCAAGCGCAATCTGGCATTCACAAGCCAAAAGGTCTACACCGACGGCACCGTGAGGTATGGTCATGGCCTGCTAGCAGCGACTGGTGAACCTACTTCTTTACAAGAAGCTTTAGCCGACACAAATTGCCAGGTCTTAAAAATAAGACCTCGCATTTAGTACCTCCATCCTCAGGGAAAAATGTTATTGAGTGAAAGTGGGTATACAAAATCAAAAGAAAATTTGATGGGACTATCGATCGGTACAAGGCTCGTCTAGTAGCAAAAGGTTTTAAACAGCGTTATGGTATATATTATGAAGATACTTTTAGCCATGTTGTTAAACCTGCTACTATCAGACTTGTTCTTTCTCTTGATGTCTCTCGAGGTTGGAGTCTTCGCCAACTGGATGTGCAGAACGCGTTTCTTCATGGTGTTCTAGAGAAGGATGTCTATATGCGCCAACCACATGGATATGCCGAGCCTAGTAAATCTCATTATGTTTAAGATCTCTATGGATTAAAACAGGCCCCATGTGCATGGTATTCTAGGTTGAGTGAAAAATTACAGCAGCTTGGCTTTGTTCTATCTAAAGCAGATATTTCTTTGTCCTTTTACTCTAAGGGCAGTGTTACCATTTTTTTGTTGATTTATGTTGATGACATTATAGTCGCCGGTTCATCTCAAGAAGCAACAGCAGCTTTGCTTCGTGATCTGAAGGGGGAATTTGCTCTCATAGACCTCGGACAACTTCATTAATTACTTTTTTTCTAGATATTAAAGTTAGGCGACATAGAGATTGTATTTTAGTGACCCAGTAGAAATATGCTGCTGATCTTCTCAAAAGAGTAAACATGACAAAGTGCAAGGCTGTAAGTACACCTCTTTCAGTTTTAGAAAAATTGTCGGCCTTTGTTGGTACACCTTTGGGTCCTGAAGATGCAACTAGATACAGGAGTATAGTTGGAGCTCTCCAGTACTTAACACTTACCAGATCTGATATTTCTTTCTCAGTCAACAAGGTCTGCCAATACTTACATGCACCTACTCTTGATCATTGGGTTGCAGTTAAGAGAATCCTCAGATATGTGAGTGGTTGTTTGGATACTGGCTTATACATTCACAGATCACCATCATCATTAGTAAGTGCATTCTCTGATGCAGACTGGGCAGGTTGTGCAGATGATAGAAGGTCTACTTGGTGTGCAAAGAAACAACCCACGGTTTCGAGATCAAGTACAGAGGATGAATATAAATCAGTTGCAAATGCAACTAATGAGGTAATCTGGATACAAAAGTTACTTGATGAGTTAGGTATTCAAACTCCTAAAACTGCTCGATTATGGTGTGACAATATTAGAGCTACATATCTTGCATCTAATCATGTGTTCCATGCAAGAACCAAACATATAGAAGTGGATTATCATGCATTTTGTGTGTGTGTGTGTGAGTGTGTGTGTGTGTGTGAGAGAGAGAGAGAGAGAGAGAGAGAGAGAGAGAGAGAGAGAGAGAGAGAGAGAGAAAGAGAGAGAGAGTTACACAGCAGCTATTGAAAGTAAACTTTGTACCGAGTGGAGATCAAGTCGCAGATGCTTTTACAAAGCCGGTGACAGCTCAGAAGTTTGAAGAGTTTAAACGCAATCTCAACTTAGATAGGTTTAGATTGAGGGGGAATGTTAAACATATTAGTGGCTAAGTATTTCAGATAAGCATGTAACCTAGAATATCTAGAGTTAGTTACAATTCTGTTGTAGTCTACCGTGTTGTATATGTTGAGGAGCGCCGTAGCTGGCGTCTGTTGTAATCGCCACGGCTGGGGCTGTTCCAACCTATATTAACAAAAATGCAGCCTCTAACGGGTTCTACGCTTCCCAATCTACAATTCTTTCACGATGTACTAATTTGAACTTACCTCGAGGATGTCACCGATGTTGACTATGAATGCGCCGTCCAGAGGTTCCACGGCAAGCCACTTGCCGTCGTCCGTCCTCATCTGCAGGCCCTGCACGCCGTTGACGTGGAGCAGCAGCGTCAGGCCGCAGGCGTCGGTGTGCGGTGACAGGCCGAGCACCTTGCCGGCCTGGGCGCAAGGCGGGTAATAGGTCACCTTAATGTTCTGCGGCTGCCCCCGGAACACCTGAAACAGGCTCTCCGGCTGTTCCAGACCCATATCCGCAGCCATGAACCGCAGCAAGCACGACACCACCCTCGCCGCCTCTACCGAGTACCTATCCACGGAACTCCTGCACATCGTGTCGGAACTGAAGTGTTAGCCACGGCGTCCATGGAAAAAGGTGTACTGCGTGCAAGTTCATTATCAGGACATCATGGCTGGATCGATCGATCGGGACCTGAAGGTCGGAGGCTGGGCGGGCCAGAACCTCATGTCCCGCGAGTCCGTGGGACGGAGCACGAGGTACATCATGTCTGACCAGTCCAGCTTCTGCGTCTCGGATAAGACGAAGACCTGTCCGTACCCCTCGAGGCCGGACTCCGGTAGTTGCGCGTAAGCTTTCTTGGCTTCGAGGGGGAGCTTGAAGAACTCGCTTATGTCCCTCCGCACGTTCTGGATCACTTCGTCCGGTACCCCGTGGTTGATGAGCTGCAGGAATGCACACCTTTTGCGAGTGACAACCAACAAAAATTCCCATCTTGATGCCACGAATTTCACTGCTGGCTGAACTATTTCAGCAGTTGTTATTGGCGTATTGGCATACCTGAAAGAAGCCCCAGCGCTGGCAAGCGGATCCGAGGTTCGCGAGCTCCTCTTCCGACGACCGGGGATCGAGCAACCTGCCGAGATCGACTACCGGGAGGGCGCAGACGGCGACGACATCCTCGGCGCAAACCTCCTCCGTCCTGACAAACCGTTCAGGCACCTGCTTGCCTGAACCGTTCCAGTTCTGCGCGAGTGCCTGCACGTTGGGCACCGGCAGAGATCGTCCTGTTTTCGCGTGCGCCATTGATGTTCTGGTTCCCCTTCTTCCTGCTACTGTGCGGTGATCAACTCCCTTGGCTGGCGATTTTTCAGATAATAATGGCTTGTCGTCTTATGCTGAGTACTGAACCACTGATGATGCTGACATATACGGCTAGAAAGTTGTAATAAGGAGCCTCTTTCTCACTTGTGTTTATTTACATTTGCATTGTCAGAAAAAGATAAGGAAGCGTCTATCTGTATCGGAGGGTTGGCATCCGCAATAAAAATGCATTAGTGCAGTATTCCCAAAAATAAAAATGCATTAGTGCAGTGGATCTAACTGATTTTTGCAAGACCATCATTTTTCGTGGATGGCAGGTGTAACATCACTTTCAGACATAGATTATCGATTTTAGAAGAACCACTTAACATCTTTCTTCACAAAATAAATTTTCTATACGATGTGACGGTTCATAAGAAGCAGTCAACGTTCAGACTACTGATTGATGGCTCTTTCCATACATATCCCTTGCCCAATGCCTTGCAGCATGAGACATAGTGTTAAAATAGGCGCTCTAAAGTCACTTGTGGAAAACTTCGTTCAAACACACCCTGTGAAATGATGTAACAGTAGTATATGAGTTGCTGGGTAGAGTTAAGGCTCCCCAGCTACTCGTCGTAAATGCCTGTCCTCCTTGTCAGAGGAAAATCTTCTCGACGAAGTCTCCCAACTCGGGGTCGGGCGAAGCGCGGCTTGTGGGCCCGCCCGACTGGGAGTCGGGCGAGGCGGAGTTCGGGGCCCCACCCGACTTGGGGTCGGGCGGGGCGGAAGTCGTGGGCCCGCCCGATTGGGGGTCGGTCGAGGCGGAGTTCGTGGACCCCACCCGACTCGGGGTCGGGCGGGGCGGAAGTCGTGGGCCCGCCCGACTGGGGGTCGGGCGAGGCGGAACTTGTATGTGCCCTCGGGGTCGGCCGTGGGCCCCTCGAGCGCTCTGTTGTTATGCACCTGTTCCTGTGGGCCCTACACAATTAAGCTGAGACGGTTAGCGGGATTAAGTATCCTAGATCAGGATACCCTGATTTGGGTATCCGTCACATCCCAAGTGTTCGAAAAGTAACTTTATTATGAATAGTGCTCATGTGTTTTACTCCCATCCCGTATCGACACCATCCAAGCTCAAACACGTGAAGGAGAAGAAAGCCTATGAGGTTTATGGAAAACCTCATCAAGCAAGCTACTTTAACAAGATTATTCAAATCACAGTTTAATTAAACATCAATTTAATAAAGCATAGTTGTAAATAAACAATGATAGATATATCTTCAAGATTTAACAATGAGCTTCAATTACTTCTTGGTTGATATGCCAATGATGCAATGCATAACTTAACTTCTACCCTCAAATCCCAATAAAGGAAGTGAGAACTACAACCACATTGCTCAATTCAACGTGCGTTGTTGTACCGATACTTACTGCATCAACATCAGACTACAGTTTCTTGTTATGCATTTCAAATGGAAAAGTGCAAATGCAAGATTGCGATGTATGCACTTCATATACTTCAGATATGATAAAGATACAAAAAAGTACCACAAGCTATAAGATAGCATACTTCAATGTAAAAAGAAAGTAACAATTGCTTCAGATTTTGTGGCTAGTGTGAGGTACTGCACTTTAATGTAGGTAATTCAAATAACAATGTTAAAGCATGTAGACCACAGTGCTACATTTATTTGCCTTCACTAATTCGAGAAAATGAGCCAAGCTTGCTCTCAAGATGCACCACCTGGATATAAATAATTCTCAGCACCAAAAGAAAGCATACACATAAAGCAAACATCAAGTAAAGTGCTCCTACAACCGCTCGTAAAAATAACCCCCAAACAGTCCCACACAACAAAACTGTCTACACAGGACAGTGAGCTTTACATTTTCATAACTATTTTTATACAATGGATAAAAGGGTAAAATATTACACTGTGAGCATCTACAGGAAAAGTCCAACAAGATTGGAATGCAGCTGAAAAATTAATTCTGGCATCAACTAGACCAAAAATAGTCCACAAGTAAACACTGCGCACTGTTCTCAAACCGGAAAAGTGCTCGACTTTAAAAATCCATATCTCTCTGAAAAATCCACCAAAAACAGCGTTTAAATACTTCTTGGAAAGAGTACTAACTGTTACAAAGTTTCCATATCTGCCTAGAGAGAGTCGGCATCTAAGGCATTTAAAATCCCCACGGAAAGTGAAAGTTCAGAACTATAACTGACAGAGAACTGAAACTCGACAGTCATATTCAGAAACCTGTAACTTATGGTATACTGAACGAAATAAAGCTCTTAAATACCGGTTGGAAAGCTTATCAAACATCCTACAACAATTTAGTATATCACAAGACCATTTTCTGCCATGAAAATGGGTCAATCAACACTAGAACACCTATTGCTCAAAATTACAGAACTGCAAGTAGCGCAACTTTGAAATTCCATAAATCTCATATCGTAATTCCACTGAGACTCTACTTTACATGGTCAGAAAGATCAAAGCGCCATCTACAGCTTCTGTAAAGTATTTATATTTTTTAAGGTTGCCAAAAAGGTATAAAACAGAGAACGACAACACTGCACAAATCTGACATAGGCCGAAACCAGTTTCAAGGACAAACCTAGAGACTTAATCAAAAGCCGACGAGATTACCACTAATTATATGATCTAATCCATCTCAGAACAGATAGAAGAACATGATGGCTATACCTTGATCCACAATTGATGGAGAGATCATCAACAGGAACGAGTTCTTCCCTCCATCGATCCCTCTCTCCTTTCATTCTTTCTCTCCCTTATTCCCTTCTCCTCCTAGTTTCCCCTGGCTTTTCTCGTACTTCTAGATGACGCCCAGCAGCACTACGTCTGTCTTTTGGGGTTCAATGATCCATAAAGAGATAGTAGGAAAGCCTAAAAGTTGGGGCAGGTCAAGAGTCATCGCTGCCCTTTTTTTTTCCCTTAAATTCCTGGGTGTTACAAATGAGAACTAACAAACCACTTTTGGTTCTAGTAATGAAGTTCGTCGTCGATCAAACATTATTGCCACAGGACACGAACGGCTTTGAAAAGAAACATGTAGAGACCCTTGTTTCATTTCGTCGTGCATCACAAGTTGTTTATTTTTCACATCCATGCATCATGAGCTTCGAGGATCCGTCACACAAATCATAGACATGGACATATCGACATCATTAACCGGATAACTGGGATCCACCCAACATTTCTTCATTTGCGCTGCTTGGAAAGAACATGGAAGAAGTCAGCTAAATCCTATAGTAGTCGAGGTTGCTCCTTGGCCGTCGAGCTTGGTCGCGAAGAAGCACTCTATAAATTCCACGTAGCCCACCGACTTGTACCGTGCCTGAGCGCCGCCCTCCACGAGCTCTGGCAGAGGGCCGACCGTTGTGCTGGAACACAGTGGAACATCGCCACCGAGATGCGCTCTTTGTCTGGGTGCACCATGGCTCTATGCTCAATGCTTCGGTATCGTCCGTTGCTTAGAATCTACAATTTCTATATATAAGCACATATGCTACGAAAAACAAATAAAATTGGGTAACATATATATAACAAGTTGAGACAGCTTCAGGTGCTACCGCACATTGAGGTGCTATCGTGCTACCAACGCCGGTAACACCTCAATGGATTCATAAGAAAATGCAAGTAAAATATGGATAGATAGAGCATGTTATGATGGACAATCTTGCAAAATATGAGATACAACGGGTAATTGTACGAAGAGAAAAAAAAGAGAGATAAATCATCTTGTCAATAGTGTAGGTTGCAACTGTTCATTTTAGACCCGCAATACATTATTTACAGACTGATTTCTCTTTATTGTTTCTCTTTGCACAAATATCTGTTGCATCGATCTCAACCTTTGCAAGATGGTAGACCATGACATGCACTGTTCATTCATATTTTAGTTGCTATTTTTAAGCATCCATTGAGATCCTACTGACGATGGGAGCTTGGTAGCACGGGGCCTCGCAAGAGCATAGGAAGTGTTCTCATAACGAAGTTACACTACTAGAATTCTCCAATTTCCTTACAATTACCTCGAATGTGCCTCCAATGCTGATGACTAATGCACCGTCAAGTCGGTCAACAACGAGCCACTTGCCATCGTTCCTCCTGATCTGCAGACCCTGCACGTTGTTGACGTGGAGCAGCAGCGTCATGGCGCAGACGTCGGTGTGTGGCGAAAATCCGATCACCTTGCCGGCTTGCCTGCACGGCGACACCCGCATGGTCTGCGGCACCCCGGCGAACTTCTCCAGGAGACGCTCCGGCTGCTCCAATCCCAAGTCCGCGGCCATGAACCGCAGCAAGGACAAGGAGGATACCACCTTCACCGCCTCCGTTGAGTACCTGTCCCTCGAGGTGCAAATATTTTTGCTGGTTATTGCGCGCTGCAACAGAAGATTCTCACATTCGATCGGATAATCAGCGAGGGGGTCAGCCAGGCGAATGCAATCTGTCAGCTGTGCACGACAACTACAGAGTAAAGAAATTCTTTGTCGAAGGAGTGCTACCAGAGGGGATCAATGACACTGCGATAGTTCTTATTCCGAAAGATAAAAATCCAGAGGAGCTCAAAGACTTTCGTCCTATTAGTCTTTGCAACGTGATTTATAAAATCATCTCTAAGTGCTTGGTGAATAGATTGAGGCCATTGTTGGAGGGAGTGCATTTGTTCCTGGCCGCCGCATCACGGACAACGCTCTAATAGCGTTTGAATGTATCCATGCCATCCAGAAGGGAGAAGGGAGCAGAGGTGATTTTTGTGCGTATAAGTTGGATCTGTCTAAGGCTTACGACCGAGTGGATTGGGGTTTCTTAAAGGAGTTGATGATGAAGATGGGCTTTCAGATGCAGTGGGTATCATGGATCATGACATGTGTTTCCACTGTCCGATATTCTGTTCGCTTCAATGGGGCGCCCATGGAGCCCTTTACCCCGTCCAGAGGTTTACGCCAAGGTGATCCATTATCGCCTTATTTATTTCTTTTGGTAGCTGATGGTTTATCAGTCTTGTTGAAGCACTATGAGAGTGGAGGCCGGCTGGAAGGACTAAAAGTGTGTAGGCGTGCACCAAGCATCTCACACTTGTTGTTCGCTGATGACAGATTACTGTTCTTTAAAGCCAATGCAGAGCAAGCAACTGCAGTCAAGGAGGTGATAGGCACGTTTGAGAGGTGCATAGGCCAGCTGCTAAGCCCGAGCAAGTGCTCGCTGTTGGTCAATGCAGATAAGGGTGAGGATGTGGTTCAGGAGGTGCGATCAATTCTGGGCGTGTCGCGTGTGGACTTTGAAGCTAAGTATCTTGGATTGCCAATGCCTCATGGCAGAATGAGTAAGGGAGTGTTTCAACCAGTGCAAGAGCGTTTCTTGAAACGTATGGTGGCCTGGCGTGAGAAGGAGCTCTCGGGTGCTGCTAAGGAAATCTTAATCAAATCCGTGGCACAAGCCCTGCCCACTTATATAATGAGTGTTTTTAAGCTACCTCTCACCTTGTGTGATGATCTGATGAAGCAGGTGCGAGCTTTTTTCTAGGGCTCTGAAAAGGGGAGACGGAAAGTATAGTGGGTACCGTGGGACACTTTAATTAAGCATAAGGGAAGAGGTGGCCTGGGGTTTAAGGACCTGCGGCTGTTTAATCAGGCACTGCTGGCTCACCAAGCATGGAGGATCGTTGCTAATCCAGAAAGTTTATGTGCCCGTGTTCTAAAGGCGAAGTACTTCCCCCAAGGTAATCAGCTTGATACTGTTGTCGCTGGGGAGGCATCACCGACATGGCGTGCTATTGAATATGGCCTGGAACTACTGAAGAAGGGCACAATTTATCGTGTGGGGAATGGTCAGTCAATTCGCATATGGCGTGACAATTGGTTGCCTAACTCTGAAGACCTGAAACCTACTGGTTACATGCGGCCGTGTAGATTGAGGCGTGTGAGTCAGTTAATTGATACTGAGGCGAGGCGATGGGATGAAGTTGCTGTGAGGACATTCTTCTTCCCATGGGATGCTCAGGATATTCTCCGGATAAAATTGCCGATGATTGCATCGCCAGATGTGTTGGCTTGGGCGTACGAGAAGACAGGTGTGTTCTCTGTCAAGAGTGCATATCGGCTGGCCATGAATGTGCATCACCCTGATGAGGAAGCTGGGAGCAGCTCTGCAGCGAATGGTGAACGGAAAGCATGGAAAATTTTATGGAAGGTTAATGTCCCAGCCAAGGTGCGGATGTTAATAAGTGTTACAGGCATATTGATTCCCAGAGTGTGTGTGAGATGTGTGGGCTAGCGGAGGACTGCCATCATGCACTGATTTCATGCCAACATGCTGCAGATTTGCGACATGCACTGGCCAACCATTGGGAACTGCCCAATGAGGACGATCTCCGCTACTCGGGACCGGAATGGTTGCTGGTGCTGTTATACAGGTATCCGTCCGAGGTGCTGGGTAATTTCTTTATGGTGCTGTGGAGAGCTTGGAATGTTCCCAATGGTGTACTGAAGGCTGGTGAGACTCTGTCCATTGAGGGATCAGTAATATTCGAGAACTTTTACAGTCCCCCATACTAGTTAGTATTCTTAGTCAATACTAGATAGTATTCTTGAGGGTAGTTTTGGAATTGAAATATTATTAGTTCTTTGGATTACAGCATGCAAACATGGATGCATTTGTAGTGTTCAGTGCAATGTTAGGATGCAGGGTATAGCAATTGCACATGAATCCGTAGCAGTTCTTTTGTATTCGAGAAGATCAGTTAGGGCCGGCCATGATGATGAACACGATCTACTCCTCATTCCGGCGTTAGCAGCAGGTTCCTCTTCTCCCGTGCATGGCCCGAGATGTATTTGCCATGGTCGTGGACGTGGAGGGCGTGCATGCGAATGCGTCCTTGCTATCGCGGTGTCTCTCAAGGCGGCACCACACGCCACACGGCCCTGCTCTTTGTCTGCGGCATCGGCGTCTTCGGCGAGTGCAAAGGCGGCGGCGGCGGCGTGCGTCAAAATTAAGAAGAACCCTAACCTCGCAGCGAATCGAATAAAGATGAGACAAAGGACATGTTTAACAGATTAATTTCATGAGATCTCACATCAGATTAGTAAATTTGATCTTGAAAAAGACTAATTGCAGGTCCGACATTTAATAGTTTCCGATTTTACCCTCATGGTAGCAATCTACTCACGAATACTAGCTAGTATTAGTGAGAAGAGTCAATCGATTTGAACCGTCGGATCATAATACTAATTAGTATTTTCAAATAATACTACCTAGTAACAGTGGTGCCCAGAACCGGGTATCTCCTTGGGACGACAAGATCACCGCAAGGTGTCGGCCTGGGTGAAGCCACCGGGTGGAGTGCTGAAAGTGAATGTCGATGGTGCCTTCCATGGGCAATCTGGAAGAGCGGCTGTTGGTGTCATTGCCCGAGATCATGATGGAAGGGCCCTTCTCAGGGCATGGCGTCTGTTGTTCCACTGCCGGGATGCAGAGGAGGCGGAGGCAGCAGCTTGCCTGGAGGGTGTTCGACTGTCGACGAGATGGCCGGATGCTAGTTGTGTTCTGGAGTCTGATTGCTCGGCGGTGGTGGAAAAGGTCAATATGAAGACGCCGGACAGGTCGATTGTCTCTGCTATCATCGGTGACATTCAATCAGAGATGTGGCAATTCAGAGCCTTCAGAGTCTGCAAGGTTAGGCGGGAGCAGAACAAGGTTGCTCATGAGCTTGCACAGTGGGCAATTAAGTCGAGTAGTAGCAAAGTTTCTTTTGTTAATTTTCCTGAGTGTGTCGAGTCGTTGATTAGTGAAGAGTCTGGTACTCTCTTGGGTTGTAATGGTGTGACTTAATGAATAAAGCTCCCGCCTTTTCATCGCAAAAAAAAAAAAAGAGTCCATCATGCACATGCTTGCTGCGTGCAGCTACTCCAGAGGTAGAACACCTGCCTTAACCTGTTCAGAAAAGAAAAAAAAAAGTACCTGTCGACGGAGTCCCTCAAGGACGGAGGCTCGCGGGCCAGAACCTCATGTTCCGCGCCTCCGCGGGGCGGAGCATGAGGTAGATCATGTCCGCCCAGTCCAGCTTCTGGGTCTCGGACAGCACGAAGGCCTGGCCGTAGCCCTCTACGATGTCTGGCAGCTGCGCGTACGCCCCCTTGGCTTCGAGGGGCAGCTTGAATTAGAACTCGGTCAGGTCTCTCCTCATGTAATGGATCATCTCATCCGGTACCCCGTGGTTGATGATCTGCACGCATGACGCTAGCTTGTGAGGGACAACTGACACGCCAAAATTTTGGTAAGACCATATGTTGAAATAGTTGCCTGTACCTGGAAGCAACCCTGTTGACAGGCAGCCCCAAGGTTGCGCAGCTCCTCTTCCGACGACTGAGGGTCGAGCAACCGGGCGAGATCGACGACCGGGATCCCACCGTCCACGACGACGACCTCCTCGTCGCCGCCGTGCTCCGTCGTCCTGACGTACCGCAGGCCCGTCGATGGATATGGGCAGGGTGGGCGACCGCACAGGGTCCCCCAAATCCCCTCCTCCTCTGCAGTTCCGCCCTCAGATTTTGACGCCATGATGGAGGATGGAGCTACCAAGCTCTGTTATCTGTTCGTCGCTTGCAAGCAAAGAAGAAAGCCAACCTGAACCAGTATGGGCTTCCGAGGCTGTCTAATGGGCTTTAATTTCTAAGACACTTGGAAAGGAAAACTACAGGCCAATATGAAGAGGAGGCCCATGTTTTTGCTGTTTGATAGTAGCCAGAAACCAATTGCTCCTAGCCGCCTGGGATTTTTTCCTTTCGGCCTCTACGCCCAGAACCAAACATGTAACGCATCATGTAGCCTCCGCCCCAAATGCCTAATTCACTCTAATCCTATTCCGGCCATGGTGAGACCGTGGGAGGTGAGGCGAGGTGCCGCATCAATTTTAGCTCTTGCACCGGACATGTGCTTCTTCCTGATGGGCGCCGAGGTCTGAACGGAAGGGCTAAAATGGAGAGAGTTTTGGGACTTGGGAGCTTCATCGACTCCTCGGCGTCGGGGAAGCATGGGTTCCAGCCGCACGTACGACTGCTTAGAAGAAGCGATTCAAAAGTTGGGGCCCCATTTTGCATTTCGCACGGGGGCCTCAAATTCTCGGAGACGGCCCTGCGTACCGTTCTGGCACCTGCTCGCCAGATTCGTTCCAAGTTTGCGCGAGTTCCTGCACGTTCGGCACCGTCAGATGCCCTGCTGCCTTCGCGTGCGCCATTTGATTTGGTTCTTCTTCTTCCTGCAGATTGCTGGTGCTGGTTTGTTGACTTTGGTTTTGGCACGTCCTCTAGTAACTGACCCTCTAAGGTGTCGTTCAGTACTAGGATATATACAGCGGTGAGTTTCCTCCCATTTTTTAAGGCTTATATGATTTCTTTTGGGGGGCGGCTAACATCGAGTACTAGAAAACGTTACCAGTTCTTTGTCTGTAGTGCTACCTTGTTTTGCATCTAAATCCTAGTCACTCCCAAGAAGATAAGGAGAGGTCCTAGCTAATCTACAAAGGTTGGTCAAGCACTCAAGCGTTGGTGATTGCTCCAACTAAAATGTATAACTCAAATCTAAAATCTAAACTGTATTAGCAGTAGAAAAAATAGCGTATACTGTTTACCATATCACAAGGCGTATATTATTAACTATATCACAAGGCAAGTGTGGAATCACTTTCAGGTGAAAATTCATCCATTTTAGAAAGCGGAATATATTGTTTCCTAACAAATATAAAATGGTGTGCCTACATAACAAAATTAGAAACACTAGCACATCACCCGTGCACACAAGCTAGTAATTTTAGATTTGAACAACACAGATAGGTGCAAAATATTTTTGTCTCATGCTATTGTATGTATTCTGTGACAATATACTACCTATATTTCGAAAAGGTTAGTACTAAGTTTGTCCTAAGTCAAACTTTCATATCTTTGATTAATAATTTCAATAATTTATATAGTATAAAAACATGTGTATTATATCATATGATAGTGTATTTCATGATGATTCCAAAAACATAGATCTTATGTTGTTGATCTAATGAATTTATATAAATATTACTAGTCAAAAATAAAAAAAATGATTTAGGACAAAACTAAAATTACAACCTTTTTAAATTGAGGGGGTATCATACATGTCATGTAAACCGTCAAAGTTGAGGCACTCTACTTGGTACAACACTGATGCATATACTTAATGATGGTAACATTATTTGTTGTTTCTTGTTGGCCAACGAGTCAACGACCATCTTCTGACATACTTCTTAAATGGCTTATTCATGTTGTTAGCCAAGTTCTGGGAGTGGGAGGCATACTGCGGTGGTGAACTTGATCATTATCTAACACTTGGTTTGTCAAAGTTTGTGCTCACCTATCATCAGTCCTCGTTAATGTAGTCAATTTGTTTGATTTGCATTATTGATGTGTGTCTAACGAGGTGAATTTCTTTTGTGAAAGGAATTAGACATTTCATTATACACAGTGATACAAAACTCGATAGCCACCAAGCCGTAAACAAAAAAAGCAAAGCCTTGGACATACCAAATGTGGATAGCCTTGTTGTAAAGAAAAGTTGGAAAAACTAGTGTATTTGACTCAATCCTGCCCACATTTGCAACCATGCAAATAATTTAAGGCATATACAAACAAATAAGAAAAGCAAATAACATAGTCATAGAAGCGTGAGGCCTATGCAAAAATGTGTATAATGTCGAAGCTAACTAAGGATCGAAGAAACTAGACACATTGAACTAGTGTTCCTATATAACTGGCTCAGCAAATGGCCTTAGACGACACAAATTTTCCTCAAAGCATAGGTACGCCACTCATATGTGAGCTACATTATTACAAATCCTTAGACAGTTAAACACATTACAAACTGAAATGTTTTAAACCAACAAATACTTATCAAGTCTAAATATAATATTATCCTTTGCCGAAAGATTAACCCTTATTATATTTGTCATTTACCCCTATCGATAGCATATTGAATACTTTTTGTTGCATAACGGATTTGAAGAACAAATAAAAACAACTTTCATTTTTTTATTAACATTAATTTCTACAAGGAAAGAAGATGCAAAGTGTTGTCATATTTGATCGAAAGTGAATTGAGAAGTCAAAATTCCTTCACAAGAAAACTTTGGTAGAAAAAACTTATAGATGCCGCTTGCTTAGCGTTTCATGCCATTTGGAATACAAACCTTTTTTTCATTATTGTAATACATATGCATTCATATACTTTAAAAGGAAAAAGTGTTTCGCATAAATGAAGAAGAAATGAATTTCCCAAAGAGGTTAAGAGGAAGCGCATTTTTAATGCATATTTAACTCATTCGCTGACAGCCATTTGTTAGCCATGCATTTCTTGGATTTTTTTAAGAAAAAGGGATTTATCTGTATATCTAAGCCTAGGTATCAATCAATACATAAGACCATCAATTATTACAATGATCACAAGACAGTGGAAACGAAAAGCAAAACCTTAAAAAATAGTCACAAGGACAGAAGAAGAAACACAAAACAACATCCACTTCCCACCAAAAATAAAGCTAACGTTGATCAATGTCAGCCCCCATTATGTTCTGGAAGGCTTGATGTTGTGACAAGATAAGGAAGCGTCCAGAACATTGATGGGGGCTGAAATTGAGAAATGAAGACCGGACATTGATTTTAACGTTGAAATTTCTCCAAAAAGCTAACTATTTTTTCTTTGAGTAAATTTCAGAAAGGTTGCTAGTTTTCTGTTTTACTCGGGTGCAAATAGTCGTAGTTTTCTGAAATTTACTCAAAAAAATTTCAAATTAGAAACCTTTCTCGATTTTTTTGACCGAGCAAATGATCAATTTTTTGTGTTGTTATTGCACCATTGTGCTGCAAAGTGCATCTAGTTTGTTTTCATATTTTTTGTTTCAATTTTTTCAAAATTTATTTTTTCACTTTTTTCCATCTTTCCTTTTAAACCTGTTTACCGGAAATTTTAATGTTTTTTATTCAACTTTTGACATTTTGGTCCGGCCCGGTTTTCCCGGTAAGAACGAGATTGTAAACCTTGCTCGCGAGTTGTGAGCTGACTTATCAGTGAGCCCAGGAATTACGAGCCGTGGGTTTCCTCAATCCAACTAATAGACTACATTTATTTACGAGATACAAAATCACGCAAGTATTTTAGGTTGAAACAGGAAGGAAAAAAAAAGAAAATTTCAAAGTAGCAACTTTCCTGGATTTATTTGACCGAGCAAATGTATGAATTTTCGTATTGTTGTTACACCATTACACTGCAAATTGCAACTAGTTTTTTTTACATATTTTTTCAATTTTTTCAAAATTTAGTTTTTGCACTTTTTCCAATTTTCTTCTTTAAACTGGTTTACTGGAAATTTTGACTTTTTTATTCAAATTTCGTCATTTGGATTCTCATCTGGTTTCTGACCAGTTTTTTCGGTAACCGGACATCTCGGTCCGGCCTGGTTTTTTCGGTAAGAACGGGATTGCAAACCTTGCTCGCTATTTGTAATTAAGTTGACTTACCAGTGGGGTAAGGACTTACAAGCCGTGGGTTTCTCCTCATTCCAATAAATAGACTACATTTATTTCCGAGATAACAAATTTGAAGTCCTGATGACGATGGACTACACGAAACGACATTTACTTATGAGATAACAAATTTTAAGTCCTGATGATGATGGACTACACGAAACGATTTCATACGATTTTTATACAAAAGGTGACAACATTTTCTGATGATAACGGGGCGAGAAATATTGTAGTCCCCGTCCATGTATTACAAAATGGTTTCGCTTTCAATGTTAACATACAAGTTTTAAATTGCCGCAACCCACAGCCGTAAAACATGCTACAGCAAAAGGCACAGACACATGCTGCTGTTAAAAGCTCTTCCGATCAGAGCCGTAGGTGACAACATCTGTTGATTTACAAGATTTTTATCCAAAAGGTAATAGCATTTGCTGTTTTTGCTCTAGGTAGAACTAGAAAATGGCGCAGTTTGTGCGCCGCGTGGACCATTAATTTGGAAACCCGTTGTAAATAATATATTTCTTGAAAATGAAGATATTTAAAATTAATAATGATGGCACAATGCGATGTAGTGAAATGCATTATTATATCTTTGGAATATGCATGCTTTCTTGTTTTTATATGCACAAAATTCAATGGAAATTAAGTTGTTTCTGTCAATTCCTAATTCATAAGAAAGAAAAATGATAGATCATACACCTATATTGGTGAAATAATTTTTAATTTCAAAGAATTATTTAGTGAAGCTTTGTATGAAATAGGCCCTTTTTTTGGCAAGAAGACAAAATGAAGCGTGTTCGGAAGGCTGTGCTAATGAAGTTGGGTAGAAGTTTGGAGAAGAGGAAAGCCTTTATTTTGATATATTAATCAACATTGGTCTGAAAAATACATATACACCAAACTTAAAATTGACCAATTAATTTAGCAAACTTAATGCAATTTTGTTTATTCCATTTATTTGTCCTCAATTGTATTATCTTAATAATAGCAAATGCTTAGATAAATACTCCTGTTTCAAAATAATTGACGTTATAGCTTTTGGCAGGTAGATTAAGAAAAGTCGGTAAAGGTTGGTGCATATGAAACGAGAAGGAGAGAGATAGGGATAGAGATGTATTGGAAATAGAGAAATGTGCATTGAAAGAGAGAAAGATACATTGAGAAGTGAGAATGCCGATTATTTTGAGAAAACTGGAAGAGACTAAGATGCCGAGTAAACTGGGACAGAGGGAGTATATAGGAGATTTGCATAATTATTTGACCCTAAAGATATAACAAATAGTGTATTAATCCGTCGAGTGGCTCTCATCCAGTGCCTTAACCTGTCGAGAATCGTGGCACATGTGCTGGATCCACGGAGCTCAGACAATGCAAGTGGGTCTGATCTAGTGCCTTAACATGTCGAAAAAACTATTTAAAATTCACTAACTTTACCCTAATTTTGTTAATTATTTTGAAAACAATATTATTTAATCATTATACCGTATTATAAATATAAATTATTTAAGACAAGGAGCACTAAAAAAAATTCTCGGGCTGTTTTTTTGCCAATTTAGTTTGGCCTGCTAGATTATTCTTTTCTACAAGAAAAGATTTATTGGGCTGATTTTAAGCCCATGGTAGCTAGAGTGTAGTCACACCATTTTATTCTTCATCGTCCCTCGCGATGTCATGTCAACAAGTCACTATCCATAGGCGAGTGGTTCCAAGTAAGCAGTCAAAATTTCTCAAAAAAAAAAAAAAAGTAAGCAGTCAAAGTTCACACAGTCTTTATTGGTTCATTGTTCTCCTATTATCTTCCTTACGAATTGTCATGACGCTGAGTACAGTTAAGTTCAGACAGCTATTAGTGATTTAGTTTTTTTTTCTTAGGTAACAGGGATTTCTAGTTTAGTACTCTTTCTATTTCATCATGCGAATGAAAATATCCCCACATTTTAATCGAAATATGTAGTTGGCTAATAATTCAGTTGGGCACTCTAAACTCGCATTATGAGAAGCTCATTTAAGTTGAGGTCAAGGAGAAAAACTGACAGTGAAGAAAATTATCTGTAGGAGAATTAAAACTAGCTAGCGTAGAGTTTTGAATAAGTCGGAGCAGCTTATATTAGCTTGTGCCATGTAACATGATTTTCGTGAAAATCAAGGTTAAGAATTGCATAATTAAGAACCTACGAAATGGTACCAGACAGTTTAAAATGGTACTTTCACAGAAGACCAACACATTGTTCCTGATTTAGATAGGTAAGGTCGACTTCCCAGATAATTATCAAAAAAAAAAAAAAAAAGGTTGACTTCCCAGACGACGAGTGCGATCAGAACTTCTTAAATTTTCTAGAACGGAGAAGGTACATAGAGTTCATTGTGGGAATGATACATAGGCAGAGAAAAATGCAAAGAAAATGAGAAACATTTAGTGCTTGTGCTCCGTTTCATCGATCGTGAATCGCAAGGAATGAACTAGTTGTTTTTGTTTTCACATGCATCCCAAGTTATTTTATTTTTTCAGATGACTTTGCTAGCTTCAGGAGCTCCAGGGGCCAGCCCCATGGGATCCATCGTCATTTCTCTCTTCGTGGGACAAGTTTGAGAAGCACACTATATCCTGTAGTGGTCGAGGTGGCTCTTTCGTCCATCGAACTTGCTCGAGAAGAAGTGCTTCAAGAAATCGGCGTGGCTCACCGATCTGTACCGCGACACTCCACCGCGTTCCACGAGCTCAGGCAGAGGTCCGACCGTCGTGGTCGGGTGCACCTGGTGGAACAGTGCCGCTGCGATTCGCTCTCTGTTGGGGTGCACCACGGCCCTGTGCTCAACGCTTTTGTATCTGCCGTTGCTTAGAATCTGCAGGTATGTACCAGTAATCGCTCATCAAGATTCAAGACGTATGTACTTAGCAAACAGAGCTCAGAGTTGACCGGCAAATCAGACTCAAATAAAGGACTTTTACTTGCCTCGAGTAAGTCTCCGACGCTAACGACGAGCGCGCCGTCCATAGGCTCAACGTTGAGCCATTTGCCATCGTTGCTCCTGATCTGCAGGCCCTGCACGTCGTTGACATGAAGCAGCAGCGTCAGGGCGCACGCGTCCGTGTGCGGCGACAGGCCGAGCACCTTGCTGGCTTGCCTGCACGGCGGGTAGTAGGTCACTCTCATGGTCTGCGGCTGTCCCCGGAACAGCTCCAGAAGGCGCTCTGGCTCGACGCCCATGTCCGCGGCCATGAACCGCAGCAAGGACGACACCACCTTAGCCGACTCCGCTGAGTACCGATCCACCGAGTTCCTGAATGATTCAACACAAATGTGAGTATGCTCGACGTAAGCTCGAGTGAACAGATCGAGTTGGTGGGCTACCTGAAAGACGGAGGCTGGGCAGGCCAGAACCTCATGTCCCGCGACTCCATGGGGCGAAGCACAAGGTACAACATATCCGACCAGTCCAGCTTTTGGGTTTCCGAGAAGACGAAGGCCTGGCCGTAGCCCTGGAGGCCGCCGGACTCCGGTACCTGGGCGTACTCCTTCTTAGCTTCCAGCGGGAGCTTGAAGAACTTGGCTATGTCCCTCCTCACATTATGGACCACCTCGTCCGGCACCCCGTGGTTGATGAGCTACATACAGATACAGTCTGTGGGCGACAACAAAATGGGTTTGCACAGTCGAAATGAGACATTCAAGCATGTGTTCTACCCAATCTTGGCTCATGCTCTGCTGCATGGAAGCAGCTTGAGGAGCTTGTTGACGTACCTGAAAGAAACCCATCTGGCAGGCACACCCGAGCTTTGCGAGCTCGTCTTCCGACCACTGCGGGTCGAGCAACTTGCTGAGATCGACGACCGGGATTGCCCTGCCGGCGACGACCTCCTCCGCAGTGGCCTCCTGCGTCCTGATGTACCGCTCAGGCACCTGCTCGCTTGATCCGTTGCAAGTCTGCGCTAGTGCCTGCACGTTCGGCACCGGCAGATGCCCTGCTGCTATAGCTTGCGCCATTGGTGTTGATTCTTGCCTGCTTCCCTACCTGCAGCTACCTGGTTGTACTGAACACTGATCCCTATAGTGTATCAATAATGCAGTAGGAATATGTTCTCAACTACGGAGGGACTATATAAAAACGGCAATCATCTCTCTCCTTCTGCTTCATTTTGCATTTAAATACGAATCAGTCTTACAGAAATAAGGAAATGAGCTCATCGCTGTTGGAGGGTCGGATAAGCACTCAAGCATTATAGCATGCACTGAAAATATATTCCGTAGACAAAATTGTCATTGTTCTACCCTAAAAATAAACATTGTTGTGTGTACAGAACCACCTTTTTTTTTCCTGTAAGGCAGACATAAAACTTTGGAGCATATATTACCCATTTAGTTCAATTCTCTGCTGTAAAACTTATGTTCCAACATGATCACCTATGCATGTGTATGGTTCCAAGTAAATAGACAGAGTTTAGACTCTGTCCTGACTTATGGCTCATACAATATTTCCCTCACAAATGACCTTTTGCTGAAGCTAGGTTCACATGACTGCGGATAGTTCAAATGAGAACTCTTATTGAAAAGCCATCCAAGCTTCTCAAATCCATCCCAGGTAGACGAACTAGCAAGAGTTCTTTCTCTTCCATACTATCATCATAGAAACTTAAACCCAAAGATAATATCAGCTTAAGATAATTGACAACACGGTGACTATGCAAAGGGTAGTTTCAGCAGTTTACAGGACCAAGGAAGCAAGAGGAGGTGCAAAGGTGATTTGGTGGAGCATCAGCATAACCAAAGGAGGCACAAAATGGCGCAACAATCATGGTGACACTAATTCTGTAACCGTTCTAGCATCGCATTGATCTCTAGTCGTCTCCCCAATCCAGTGTTACTATATTCGTTCTATCTACATTAAGTCTGATATACACAACTAAAACAAACGAGTATTGCACAAAATACTTGAGCACAACAAGTCTAAGAATGGAGAAGTTTTTTTTTAAAAAAAAATAGAACAATCTATATGATGCAGGAGGCAATATATGATAGACTTACAATTTTTTATGGATATATCAAGACGTAAATGAGAATAAGAAAAAAAAAATTGGGGGGGGGGGGGGGGGGGGGGGGGGTTATGGGGCGGGAGCGCACTTTGGAGCTGCAGAGAAACTCTGGGCGCACTTCTTGAAGAACTGGATGGAGATAGGTCTACAATGTGTTCCAATAGCTGATACAGATGGACCATGAAATTTTATGCTTCCCCGGTGCCTTGAGAAAACCCCTGTATAATCAAAGGCAACAAGTCTCATGCAGTTTTGTACCTGTCATCATTACTCAGGTTTGATTTGAAGCAGTCTAACGACTTACGGTGCTTTATTTCATCAGCAATCCTGTTCATTCAGAAATATTTAAAAACACAGTGTGGAAGTTAAGAAGACAGACATCATGAAAACACATACAACACAATTTTCTTGGTGGAAATAATAATAATAAAAAAGATAAACATGGATGTTGTATGCACTACGGAGTACAAGCGGAGGTATGGTGAAGACAAGCAGAGAAGTAGAACTGACTTCCTATCATAGCATCCGGGCAACAAATGGCCTGTATTAGATTTATTACATGAAAGTTTTACAGGTGGACTTTTCATCAAAGTTACTTGAATATAATGAGATTCTGAATAAGTTATAATACAGGGAAAGGGAACAATAAAAAACATTCAATGAGGATATTATCGATGTTGTAAATGAAAGAACAGGTAGAAAAGTGGCGGGAAACAAAAGGCAGCATTGAAAAATCAAGCTACAGGCTCAAAGAGTAGGCACTATCTTTTACCACGAAACGGGTTTAGCAATTGGCAGTAATAAAAAAACTGCTGTCTCCAGACAAAACCAAAATAATGAAGACTCAACTAGAAGTTTCCTTAAAACTTTTCGGAGGAGTTAGCCAAGCATCATTTTATTAGAGAATACATATCACAAGGTACTGATTCCAAAGTCATTGTAAGTTTGGTTGAAGCAAATGGCTGTCATAATTGAACGTCGGTTAACTAAGAAATTATAGCTCATAAAGGATAACCCAGGATCAAGATAGATACTTTATTGATATGCGCTGCTAGCGCTGCGGAACAAGAATTTGTTTGTGCATTTACAGCATAACAAATGTAACATTTCTCACAGGTTACCAGTCGGTATACCTTGCCAAAGAATGAACAAACAGAAAATAACAGTAAAAATCAAAGCTACCAGGTTCCCAATTGAAGATGCTGGTTTGGAATTCTTCATCTTCTTCAACGCCTTCATACGCTCAATCCTAGCCCTCTTCAACACAGCAAGCTCAGATAGTTCACTAATGAGCTTCTGATCAGCAGGGTCTAATGGAGATGTAGTAGGTGGTCTTGGAGGTCGTGGTGGCTTCTTGAACCGTTTTTTCTTTTCCTTGTCACCGACTGAGTTATCCGAACGCCCAGCCTTCATCTCCCCTTCAGAAGACATGGCCTCTCCATTTTTAGCAACTGAATCTTGACAGTGTGAAGGGCAGCAAGACATGTGGTGACTCCTATCATCCTTCAGTGATACAAGATCATCCCATGAGCCTTCCCTTGTTATCCTTGTGTGTCCAGTTACCGAATTAACATCCATTCCATTTCTTTCCTCTCTGGTTAGCAAGCAGTTGCCTTTCTCCAGGTCAACTGTCATGTCTTGGTTATAAACTTCCTTTGCCTCCATCAGGATGGTGGAAAAATCTCTAAATGATCAAGATATATGAAAGCAGTCCTTGTGAACTAGAAATCTGCTACCTACACAAAATTGTTAGAATATAGCACAACAGTCAACCAGTGCTAAAGAACACATATGCAAAAATAAACTGGGTTAGCAAATTCAACTTATCACAAATTACAAAATAAAACTGAAAAGTAAAACAGAGTCGAAAACAAAAATAGAAGTGAGAAACATATTTCAAACATCATAAGCACAAACTTCACCAAATAATTTGGTAAATGACGGCGGCACATTCCTTAACTGTAACAGTTCAAAACGAAAGTTAAAATGTAGGGGAGAATGAAGCTGAAAGGATAAAATGGAAGAACAATTAGGAACGCAAAAGTTTCTAACTTCACAAAGAGTAGTCACCCAAAAAGGTCATACTTAATAGAACAAAGACTTTACAGAAATGCTAAACTATCCAGTAAATTCAGTTGACAGGCTGCAGGTAGCATTAGATTTCAACATTTTCCTCCAAGAACGTTTTCGACATTGTTTTTTATATTGAACAAAAGATGTACTGGAGTGGTGGAAATATAAGGTAGAAAATGAGCAGACAAATCGTTAAGACTAATCCAACGGTTTAATGCTATCTTTCAAAACATGTAAAAGTTTCTGCAAAGCTACACCAGCTCCAAGCCTGCCGTTTTATATTTCTGCAATAAATTAACAGTGGAAAGAGGCAACCCCACGTTTGCACACAATCTAAGCAATGCTAGCAAAAGTTGACCTGATCTACGAAAACAAAATAAAAGAAAAAAGAAACCTGCATCTAAAGACTAAAATCAGACTCTTCTAATCCATCAAGACCGCCCCTCGCATGTAAAAATCATGATCCAATAACTTAGCTTGCCTAGCGAACGCAAGCGCAGCAAGTGAAGCTGGGATATAGGACAGATTGGCACTGCTTCTAAGGTGTCAGATTGGCTTGCGGCGGTTTGGGGCAGAGAATGAAGTTGTGGTCCAAGGGGAAGCGAGTCGCACCTGCATCAGGGCGCGTTCCCTCGTGCTCGAGGAATACGGTGGCGGCGACGGCGCGTCCTGTCCCGGCCAGATCAGGACCGCTGCTCAGTGAAGGCGTCGGCAGTCGAGCGCAAGCGAAGATTCACCGAGGCAGCCAAGCGCGGGCGCGGTGTCTCTGGTAGCAAAACTGACGGGAGGGAGGAGGCGATAGAAGACCGCGCGGATTGGGGGACAGCGGCCGAGCGGAGGCACCTAGTCGCCGGCGGCGGCGCGGACTAGAGGAGTGACCGAGAGAGAGAGAGGGGATGCTGAGAAAGAGGGAGTGAGGAGGTGGCCCACACGGGTTGTTCGTAATGTATTTTTGGTTGCATGTAGTTTAGGAATATCTCGGTTTTCCCCCCTTCTCAACGAATTAACAAACACCTAATTAATGGTGTTATGCATTTGGATAAGCTTTAGTATTAATCTTAGAGGTGGACATGGAGCCTAGGTTTACAAAATCGCAGAAAATTAGACCGGAAAACAAAAACAAAAAAAGACTTATCAGTTCAGTCCGGATTAACGATTTCACCAATTTTCAAATTTAAAATTCGAATTTAAAAAACAATGAAAAAACTTTAATAAAAAATATTTAAAAAAACTCGAAACATATTGCAAGTTCTAACAATCAAACGTGAAGTAAGACCTATATAAACTACTCAAACATTTAAGTTGGGGACGAGTTCCGAATATATTATAATCCCTCCGTCGCAAAAAAAAATATGATTTGTCTTAAGTCAAACTATTTCAGCTTTAACTAAATTTATAAATAATATCAATATATATATATATAACACAAAATAGATATAACATCCAACGATCGATGACATTTCGACACGATAAAGATTGGTATTTTTTGTTTTTGTAAAATGTTGGCCTCGGTCGTGGCCTTTAGAGCCGTCAGACATCTGCAAGATGGCGCTAGCCAAGGTCAATGCAGATGCTAAGGGGAATGGTCAACTTCACGGTGCAGCCATTTGCTTTGTAGGGAGTGACAGCCGAAAAGGACCGGTGGTACCTCAGGCCATGTCCAACGCGCCATGTTGGACGGGTGCCCCGGCCTCCATGTTCGCTCCGGGTATTCAAATCAGCAACAACAGCGGCTCCGTAGAGTGTCAAAGTACCCTACAGAAGGTGCGAGTGCTCCATTTGACGAAAAGGCGAAGCCACCGCTCATGCACGTGTTGGGGGTCAAACCATTAGCCCGGTCACGCGTTTTCTGGAGCCTTCAAGCAGAACCGACCAAAAGCATTCTGACGTCTCCAAGGGTGCTCTGATTGTGCTTCCGTTGAAGGGTGTGTTTGCCTGATTGATTGGAGTCGACGTGTAACATCACTTTTTTTCATGAGGCCACTCTCTGAACGGGTGCTCTGGTTGGACATGGTCTGATGAGAAAACTTTTTTTAAAAAGGCGACGTATTCTATGAGAACCAGATTCGTATGAGAACTATGAGAACTCCAATCTGAGTCACATGATCTTGATCCAAGGGGTACGCATAGGGAGAGGTGGGAGGGGAAATTTGCAAAAATATGATTAAGTGGTCGGTGATTTTGCAAATCCCTCCTCCCACCTGAATTCAAGCGTACCATTGGATCAAAATCATGTGGCCTAGATTGAAGTTCTCATAGTTCTCGTACGAAGCTGGTTCTCATAGGATACGTTGCCTTTTAAAAAAGGTAAATGGGATGTAATTGATATGGGTTTTTTAACCTTTGTATCTAGGGAAGAAGCTATGTTCAGAGCAGGGTGGAGGGGCAGCATATGCACCCACAAAATACATAATTTTACCAATTACATAAATGAGGTACTTTCACACCTTCATTATTTTTGTTCTAGCATCTTCGTCCGTGCATTTGGCCACCGCTTGTTTTATCGCCGCTAGATGGGCAGAAGCAAAGAAATTTTTGTTATTTCTCTTCTCAGCATTAGCGCAGCAATGTCATTTGTGGCCTAGGCAACAGGCGTACGTTAACTAAGTCCGGGTGTTCTTGGCAAGAATGCATGATTGCGATCGAACTCTTGACGCACTCGATCGTGCCAGCGTATACGGTGGCTAGCATGGAACGAAAAGGCAGTGTATGAATGCGTCAATACTGTAAGCAGCAATAATCGTGCAGCGAGCAATATTATGCTCACGGTATGACACATAGTGATAGACCAGTCTAGCTAGAGATAGGGTAAACCGAGATAACGAAAGAAGCAGCATGTTAACACATGACGAAGCCTGTCATGAAGCACACAGCTCCACATCAGTTGGCCAACACCTTGCTCGCCGAGTTTGTAAGACACGTACGCGTCAATGCGGGCGTTCTGGATCTGGCTCGCGCCCGCCCACGCTGTCGCCCAAGTACTCGTCGCAGAGCCCCTCCAGCCTCCAGGACAACCGGCGCGGCGCACGCGAGCCCGTAGTCGGCATCCAGCTTTTGCTGACGTCCTCGCCGACGCCAAGTCGCCAACGCCGAGGAAGCGCACCCCCGGGTCGGCGAGGAAGCTCCGCAGCGAAGCCGGGATGGAGGTGGCTTAGCAGAGCTGCAGGATGGCCACCTTGGAGGTCGTCCACCGGCTGCGATTCGGCTTCCACTCGCAGTCCAGGCCGACGATGAGGTGACTGGTTAGTGCGAGGAAGCAAAGAGCATGGAGGACTCGTATTTATACTAGCAGCGCTTATATGAAGGTAATGCATGCATGGAGTTGATCCGTCTGGCTGATTAATGTTGATGTTCAAACTCCATTTTGAAGCTCGGACTCGGAGCGTCAAACTGTAATTCCAGTATCCAAAGAGTCAGTCGTTTGAGTACTACCTAGTGAAGCAAACACTAAAGCCAGTGGGGAATTGTGCTGGACTGCTGGTTTTACACCTCTTATCCGTCCAAATATTTGACCAATAAATTGTTGCTACAAAGAAAAGAAAAATAACTTTCTAGTAGTACTCCGTTTATACATGAAAATAAACCTTGTGATCGATTGATACAGAAATGCATGGAACTTCAGCCATTGATTTTCCAGGACAGGAAGATGTTGTGTTTTTGCTTCAGCCGTTGAAATATTTATTTGACCAATAAGATGCTGGTATAAAGAAAAGAAAAGAACTCTAATGCAGTATACTCTGTTTACAAGAAAATAAACTTTGTGATGGATTTCTACAGAAAAGGAAAGGAGCTACTAAGACTGTCTCCGACAGTGCTCTAAAAGACAACAAATATTATATTTTATTGCAAAATGAGAGGAAAGAGAGGAGCTAGCTCTTCCTTAATAGTCAGTCTCTAGCATTTACTGAGCTACTGACATGTGGGAACAATCATTAACGTAAAGTCAATAAGAACTCTTATGTTGACTCTTACATGATTTGAAGAGGCAACATTGTCTCTACTTTTAGAGACTAAGGTTTGCAAGACCGACGGTAACCGGTCAGATTTTATCGGTAACATGTCTGGTTTTACCGGTAACCGGACTTACCGGTCCGGCTCAATCAGTTGGTAAAACCAAACTGTATGCATCGAAAACTGATATTGTGTACTGTAGCAGATTCGAAAACCGATCGGTTTTACCGGTTTGCAGACTTGGTTTTGTCGGTTATATGTTTTTATTCTAAGTTTTCCGAGATTTCAATCCTTGTTGGAGACGCACTAATGGCAGTGAGCAAGACAAGGTATAGAGTTCCATAGTCTACAGGGAATTAATTTTTGCTCTGAGCTGCTGCCGGTTTGGCCTGGACGTGTCTTTATAGAGCAGAGCAGAGGGACGCACGGCCGCGCAGCCCTCCGGCCATTGGAGAAGCAAAAAGGTGGCATGGGGATGTGGAGATGATGAATACCAAGCTGCAGGCGAGCGTCTCGCTCGGCAGCAGCTCGCGAGAAGAAATCGAGCTAGCCACATTCGGTGGCGCTGCGGGCGAGCTCGATGGTGCCACCGCGAGATTCCAATCAAATCAATTCCGGCAGTGGTCACGCAAATTTAAATCGGTTTTTGCTTGAGCAAAGTCTGGATGCAGCATGCGGACTTGCCCAAATCTTACAGCATGCTTGGCAGCTGCCAACAAATCAAATAGATGCAGCTAAGCATCTAATGGCCAGATTCAAAAACTACAGAAGAGTGTTTAGATCATGGCAATCCACTTTACCAAGCTTGGCTAAAACAATCGCAGACACAAAGAGTGTTATCATGTTCCTAGACACAATTGAAGAAGGACGAGACCTAACGCTACAAGAATGGAATTTCAGAGCAATAGTACAAGAACATCTGCAAGGACTGATAGAACAACAACAAATATATTAGAAGCAAAGGGGAACCATCAAATGGGTTAAACATGGAGATGCTGGAACTTCTTTTTTCCATGCCAATGCTACAATTCAACATAGAAAGGAACACTATTACTGTCCTACATGTAGGGGTGGGCATAAAAACCGAGACCGAAGAACCGAAACCGAAAAAACCGAGACCGAGACCGAAAAGACCGATATTTCGGGTATCGGGTAATATATTGGGTACTTGTTTGAGATAACCGATTTATTTCAGTCAAGTTCGGGTATTAGTCTCGGGTAACCGAATAACCCGAAAGACCGAAATATTGATAGGCACCCATTACAGCCCGTGGAAACAATCAATTCAGCTACGTTTTATTCGTTCCTCTGCCTTTGGCCCGTGCACATGCTTTCCAAACTCAGGATTCCATGCCCTGGCTTTGTCTTGGAGTCCATAGCACGACAGAAAAGCACCATGCATCACCGTGATGCGCCCTGATTTGTTAGAATAAAATGCTAAAAGTTATATGCTGCTGAAACTTATGCGACAATTTTGTAAAATTGGGTAGTTTGGGTATAACCGAAGACCGAACCGAAATTTTGTGTACCCGAAATTGTTGGGTACCCTAATTTCTAATGTTATTTCGGGTAGCAATTTTAGATGACCGAAATTTACAAAGACCGAAAAAACCGGACCGAAAATTCGGGTAAAACCGAACGCCCACCCCTACCTACATGATGCAAATGAAACCCCATTGGTTGAGCATAAAGCAAAGGCAACTCTAATCTAGGAATCATATAATTAAAGAAAGGCTAGGTCAATCTCAATATCAGAACATGGCTTTCAATCTTGAGGAATTACTACAGCAAAATGGTAACTTGGAGTGGCTGCAACAGCCATTCACAAAAGAAGAAATTGACTATGTTATCTTTGAACTGCCATTAAACAAATCTACTGGGTCGGATGGGTTTAATGGTGACTTCATCAAAAGGTTTCGTGGAATAATCTTAGAGGGTTTTTACATATTGTGTGAGGCCTTTTATAATGCTGATATTTGTCTGCAAAGCATAAATAGGTCCTACATCACACTAATGCCGAAAAAAGACAATTCAAATGCAATAGGGGATTTCAGAACTATGTCACTGCTCAATTTTTGCATTAAGATCCTCAACAAACTATTGGCTAATAAACTAGAACGGGTTATCACTGAGCTCATCCATCAAAACCACTATGGATTTATCAGATCGATATCCATACAAGATTGTCTAGCCTGGTCTTTTGAATACCTCCACCTCTATCACAAGTCAAAGAAGGAAATGGTGTTGCTCAAGATAGATTTTAAAAAAAGCTTTTGATAAGATTGAACACCAGGGAAATACTCAAACAAAAGGGATTTGGAGAGAAATCGGTTGGGTGGATAGAGAGCATCCTCAACTCTGGCACTTCATTTGTGTTGCTTAATGGTGTTCCTGGGAAAGTCTTTCATTGCAAACGAGGGGTAAGGCAAGGTGGCCTTCTATCGCCTTTGTTGTTGGTACTGGTGGCAGAGTTACTACAAAGTATACTCAACAAGGCAAAGGAGCAAGGATTACTAAAAATACCCATCCCACAAAGAGCAGGAACTGATTGACTTTCTAGTGGTACAATATGTTGATGATACGTTGTTGGTGATGGAGGCGTGTCCTAGGCAGCTCTTTGTTCTTAAGGCATTGCTAAACACATTTGCAGATTCTTCACTGGTCTGAAGGTCAATTATGACAAGTCTTTCATGGTACCCATCAATGTCTCACCAGATAAGATGGAGATCCTCTGAAAAACTTTTGGTTGCCAAAACAGGAGCTTTTCTTTCCCATATCTAGGCCTACCTTTGGGAACAACAAAACCCAATATATAAGATTTTTTGCCCCTAGTGCAGAGGATAGAATGCAGACTGATTTTAACCTCCATGTTTCTAACTCAGGATGGTAAATTGGAAATGGTCAATTCGGTATTCACTTCTCTAGCTATTTTCCAGATGTGCATTCACAAACTTCCTCCAACAATTGTGAAGCAACTTGATCAATATAGAAAACATTGCTTATGGAGAGGTGGGGGTGATATAAATTCTTGGAAGCCATTCAAGGCAGCATGGAGCATGGTTACTCTGTCAAAAAAAGGAGGGGTATGGGTGTGCTTAAACTATCAATTCAAAACGATGCACTATTAATGAAAGGCATGCATAAGTTCTTCAACAAGGAAGATATTCTATGGGAACATCTCATTTGGGACAACTACTGCAGAAATGGTCAACTGACGTGGGCACAAAAATAAAAGGGGCATTTCTGTTTTTACCCTTACTTTGAACTCTAATTCTGATTTTACCCTCACTTTTTTGACTTTGTGATTTTACCCCTAGTTTTTCAACATGAAGTCAGATCTTACCCTCAGTAGGGGTAAAATCAGAATAATTCTATTTCGATTTTACCCCTAGTAGGGGTTAACTCTGGCTTCAGATTAAAAAAACAGGGGTAAAATCACAAAGTCAAAAAAGTGAGGGTAAAATCACAATTAGAGTTCAGAGTGAGGGTAAAAACATAATTGTCCCAAAATAAAAAAGGGGGGTCATTCTGGTGGAGGTCTATCCTAAAGTTGTTAAACACATACAAGGGATTGGCACAAAGTACAGTTGGGGATGGAAGAACTACCTTGCTGTGGGAGCATCAATGGAATGGAATACTACCATGGATAAGGTTCCCAGAGTTGTACTCATTCATAAACAAACCAACAATCACCTTGGAGAAAGCTCTTAGCATGGATCAACTTCATCATTTGTTCCAATTACTACTCTCGCAAGAAGCTTACAATCATTTTGAAGATTGCAGCAAATATTACAGAACCTCAACCCTGCGGATGCTAAGGACCATATGGTCATATATATGTGTAACAACAAAATATGAATCTGCAAAGGCATACAAGCATCTTGTCGGCCATGTTGCAGTGCCTCCATGCTATGGTTGGATGTGGAATTCTTTCTGCCAAATGAAAAGAAAGAGTAAATATGTCTTTTAGGATGTTGCAGAGCCTTGTTCAGAAAAGAATTCCTGCTACTTTTGCACAGAGCAAAGAGGAGCTATTTCCCAAGGATAGAACAATGGATAGAGACAATCTGATTCTCCTTTTCTTTTTCTTTTCTTTTTTATATTTATGAACGGTAAGCTAAGACCTTTTTATTTCTGTAATATATTTGATCAGTAGGGGGATCCCCCCTCCTGTTCCTTTCAAAAAACAATAATGGAGCTATTGGAGGACAGAAAAATTAACCTCGGGAAGTTTTGGGCTGCTCCCGAAAGTAGATTAGGAGGATATTTTTTGAGGCTCTATTGGAGATGCTCTAATAGTACTCTGTGTGCTTTGCAACGTTGTAATAGCAGGCATAGGAAGACTATATAATGCAAAGCCTTCGTTGGTTGTGGTTTCAAACAACTGACCATGACAGAGCATGGTCTGGTCTAGACATTCAGGTACATCAGAATGCCGTTGCTTTATTCAACACTGCAATTGAATCACATGTGAGAAATGGTAACAACACCCTTTTTTGGACTGACAAATGGCTCATGGGCTATTCTTTGTCTGACATTGCTCTGCGGGTGGTCAAAAGGGTGCCGGCCAGAATTCAATCCACACGTTCGGTGGCCGAAGGTTTACAAAACCAAAATTGGGCTGATGATATTCAGGGTGGCCTATCTTTAGTTGGCCTTTATGAGTACTTCCAGTTATGGGATTCAATTGCCAAAATCATGCTGTCACAAGAAGAAGACATCCATATATGGAAACTGGATGGTTCCGGTCAGTACTCATCAAAATCGGTCTACCGAGCTTTTTTCATTGGCGCAACTACCTTTGAACCTTGGCGTCTCTTGTGGAAGTCGTGGGCGCCGCCCAAATGCAAAATCTTCCTATGGCTAGCGATCCGTAATAGATGCTGGATAGCGAATAGATAGGCAAGAAGAGGGCTGCCGCACCCTGAACGATGTTCCTTGTGCGACCAAGAAGACGAGACAGTGCAACACTTGTTGACTACCTGTGTCCTGGCAAGAGAATTTTGTTCACGCATCCTCTCTAAGCTCAACTTACAAGACAAGGTACCCACCATGGATGAGGAGTCCTTTGCCAACTGGTGGTGGCGGGCAGTCAAGAAAATCCCAAAGGAAAGGAAGAAAGGATTGAACACGGTGATTATTTTCGGAGCTTGGGTCCTTTGGAAGCAATGCAATGCTTGTGTGTTCGACGGTGCTACACCTTGCATCCGATATATGCTAAGGAACTTCGACAACGAACACCACTTGTGGTGTATGGCAGGGGCAGGCGGCTTACGTAGCCTTGCTTTAGGTCAAGTGTCGGAGCCAAGATAGCTTCCAACGAGACGCTTAGGGGTCAGGTATCAAAGTAAAGTGTCTACCAGTTAGTACCAACTATTGTAAAATCCGTCCCTCATGGCTCGGCCCGGAGTGAGGTGACGTAATGTAAGGGGCCGGGCTTTTCTCTCTATCAATACAATGATACGCAACTCTCCTGCGTATTCAAGGAAAAAAAAAGTCTTCGTTGGGTATGTGTAGGATAGTCTAGTTCATGCTTCATTAAGTTGTCCCTCCAAATAAGAACACCACCGGGACCTATCCTTAATGTATCTGTACAAGCAGTGATTTTCTTCCATTGTTTAGATAGTGCAATAATGGGAGCAGAAACCAACTAGTGTTTGAAAACAATTCAGACTCACACTCACTGTTACAGCCCAACAAATACAATGTAATCTTTTTTTTTCCTAACCCTGCACTTCGGTCGTACCCTTGCTCGGTCAGGCTACAATACAAGTAGCTGTTGTAGATTCGATTATTAGTCACCTGATTCAGATCAACAAGGTGAATGGTAAGCAGTTACTACACCTTAGTGCAAGGTAAACAAAAAACTTTCTAGAGATGACACATGTTGAAGTTAAGCATGTCCTTTTTCTAATATCATGTTACCTAATTCCTTTTGCATGTTTTACAGTAGTTCATAAAAAAGGATTATAGCCACAAAAACAATCACCTCTAATATTATATAGCATAAACTAAAATTGGGGTAACTAATGTCTATCAGAATGTTTCTCCTGATAAGGAAATGAAGCAATCGACAAACAACAAAATTTCGTTATCCGACTGGCTAAATTCTTGCAATTTGAGCAACGCATGAAGTTCTGATCAAATATGCTAAGCTCTTGCATCTAAACAAAACAACAATCAAAGATGCTTACTTGCGTCTGGATCAACATAAGCAAAGGTTCTTGCAGCAGCTATTAGGTAGCATAAGATGAGCACAAGTCCTTTAAAGTAGTTTGACGATCCTTGCTGGAAAAAAATATACAACAAATTGGGAAAAATCAGTTAGAAATGGCATGTAAAAACATTGTGTGTAGTGACATCATATAAAAAGATGCTTGGTTTGTTTAAAAAGCAGACCTGTAGCGTAAATGCGACAAGTATAACTGTTACAAAGAGAGTAGCTGTCTCAAACAGTCCAAAATTCAAGTCCATTTGTTGCCCCATAATCCAGCTAATTATCACACATAATGGAATCTACACGTAAAACAAGGATGTTAGTTATAATTCAATACGAGGACCGAATTAATTGACTAAACATATTAGCCACCTAATGTTTAGAAGTGGATCCAAACAGAGCCTTAGAGTTAAAGTGGTCATCAATTAAAATCATTTTGAGTCGAGCAAGAAATGACAAAGTCCTTTGCCACGCTTTAGTGCCGTCACGGCCCAAGCTCGCCGCCGGCGGTTCAAGCTCCGGCAATCCATCCCGCATTCCTATCACGTACTCATAGTCCTACATATTGATCTTAAAATGTTTTGCCTTATGACTATAATGCGCAGAACTATGGAGACGGAGGGTGCACAAAAGAAAAACTCTCTCTCCCGGCAGTGCCTTTAGAAGTGGCCAACAAATTTTAATATATTCAGATAACAACCTTTTATAATTGTGGGTGATGATTTTAATTTGTAGGGAATGACTTTATTGGTAAATTACTCAAAACTGTTGGAAAGTATGAATTTGTACGGTTAAAATTGTCGGCCATATCTTAAACATGCTAAAAGGAAATAAAAATGTTAGCCACATGGAAAAATATATCGGTAAAAGTTGAAAACCTTGTAGTGGTGGGCCCTTGTGCAGGGGGCAACGGCCTCAAACCACGAGTTAAGACCTGATCTAGAGGAGTTGACTCGTCGTGAGTGCTTGAATATCGCCCACCGGCCGCGTTGTAAATTTTTAATGACAATAATTTGCAAAACTCAGGGTAGTTAAAATTTGTTCAGCAATTTGTTAACATTCATACCACAAATATGGAGATACGTGTTGATGACCCTATTGCAATTCCCAACGTAATGTCCTGTTATACAAAAATGAGATTAAATATAAGAAACAAAAACACGTAAATTGGTAAATATATGGAGACCCGTACTGAAAGCAGAAATATTTACCAATTTATTTTTCATGGCAAACATAATGGTTCTTGCATGTTCAGCAATCGGAAGCAGAATAAAACTAACGAAGGCTTCTGGCAAGCCTGGTGAGTCAGACGGACCCTGTTACAGCATAATAGATGTGGTTCAAGAAAAAGAAAGCTGCATGGGAGTGAAATTGAGATATCATGCAGTGTCAGACACATTATAAATATGATCAAGTACAAAGAGATCTTATGGTCGCAAAGTCTTCAATACCTGCATAGCATCTACTAGATACCCCGCGAGTACTGAAATCCAAATAGACAAAACGAAAAGCCAACAGATGGCCTCCGCTTCTGTTATCTCCTTTTCATCCTCCTCAACGGCTTCTTCCTCCTGTTGCTACAAGTAGGAATTGATGGGTGTGCAAATGATGCAAATACTCAGGGATCATATTATGCAAATAATTGAAATTTCCATCTTGCTCCTAATATGCACTGAAGCATTTCATCAAAAAATATGTACCAACACATAGGTTTTTTATACGCATAAAAAAAATGGCATCGTTACAGATTAAAAGTGATGCTAGGTACTTATGTAGAGCCAATGAATGGTACTCCATATAGTTATGCAAATATGTCGTATCTCAGTTTCCAATATATTAGTGATACGCTACTTACTTCAATTGGACTGTACACACTTCGGTGAGTCTTTAGCTGAAAATATAGGTAGCTCGCATAGGCCACAATCATGATGCAGCTACTAAACCTTGAAAGAGCTACTTCAGATCTTCCATAGCTCACTTCTGAACGTGTGAAGTGAAGCATTGCTGGGAACATTATACCTAAGAGAGCCATTAACAATAGCACCGAGTTTATGCCAGCTGATACCTACAATGATCAATGAATTCGTTCAAAAAAAAATGGTAAATGAAAGCCGATAGAGATTAAAATGCATACTTTAAGTCTATAACAGAAAGATATTAGGAAAACTAACATTTCATTCAGTTAACTAACCTTGTTGAAGACCTGGTCCCTATCAGAATGGACAATACCACCAGCAAAGAAAGCGCACCCCAGAACCAGCAGCATATTTGACAATATTGAGCCTATTAATGACTCCTGGACGACACGAATCATCCCATTTTTCAGCGCATATATGGAGACAATGATTTCCGTTGCATTTCCAAACGTCACATCCAGGAGTCCCTTAACTGTGATTAAAGGGAGACGTTAATAATTAAGTAGCCGTGATGCCAAGATTTGCGTTCTAAATCTAGCATAATGCAGAATCAGTAAGGACATACCTGTTGGGCCAACGTAGCAAGCAAGTTGCCTGCACAAGACAAATTAGCATGCACTAGTTATAAAATACTTCCTCCAATCTTTTTTTCTCTTTGAACGCCTCCAACGTTTTTTTTTTTTTTTTTTGTGGCACTTGCAAAAACTAGCTCGTGAGATCTCAGGAAGAAATAATTGAAAATTAAAGTCTTCATTTTGATGGCACTTACTCGTTTGCATATCCCAATCTTTCAGACAGCGGTGTTAGGCCAATTAAGCTCAAAAGGGAGACCCATCCTTCCTGTGAAGGTAAACATGAAAGGAGGACATCAACATAGCAGTATTGCGACGATGCCTCAACCAAAAAAAAAAAAAAAAAAAAAAAAAAAAAAAAAAAAAAAGAAGCAGCAGTATTGTGACTGCATCTGATAAATATACATGGGAAGGGGGAAATAAAAGGTATCAATGATTCAAAGGGGATGGCAAAATATGAAGGACCTTGAATTAGGACAACCATGCTCAGGTCAGGATATACACTTCACGGCTTTAGAAAATCATACTTTCCTCAACGCAGTTGTGTTAGCAAGTTAGGATCGATGCACTTGCTCAATAATTCTAATGCTCAGCTCAACTCAGTGGTGTAAGCAAGTTAGGATTCACTCAGAAACAAAAGGTACAGTCATGAAATCAAATATGTAAGCAGGACAGCGTGGAGCAAGGTAGAGCATAGAAGAGTAGGGCAGAATCAAACTGAAACAGAAATTGATGAAACAAATGTCTTCTTGGCTCACTAGATAGCAACGTGAGCAGTGAAAACCCAGTCCTTCCACCTATGCATCCTAGTAGGTGACCAATTAATTTTAAACAAATGGGAATTGTTTATATCAAAATTGAAAAGGCTGCCAAACTCAGACTCAGAGGCTGGGGGTGATCTTCAGAAATTGCCTATCAGAAAACACGAAAAAGGGGCTGTTCAACCCTCTCCATGCATTAAGGCTGTTCACATTGTTCATGCTCTACACAACATTGACCAATACTCCACTCCACTTATTTGACTTAGAACTTGCTAACATATTATCCCATGCATCTGCACATGCTAGTCTATAATAACATATATAAATAGTAGAAATTTAGAATATTGCTTTTTTTTATCAAAATTAGAAGTTAGCTGTGTGTTTGAAATTTAAGCAATTTAGACTTACAATAATACAATTGATTTATAAAACACTATATTGTTTCAAATAACTTATAACTTGACGATGAACTTTATCAAATTCTCCCTTGTTTCAACTATATGTGTTACACGCACATGATGGTTAGTGTTTCTAATTTTGATCTAATCCAATATAATTTTGGTTCAATTCCTTAGCTATATGGCATTCTAATTTTGGTTAGTGTCTTACTCCCTCTGTCCTAGAATAATTGGCATTCTGGCTATATATCAAGTTCATTGAACATTCCATGAATCTGGACAACAACACATTTGTCCAGATTCATAAAACATTCTATGAATCTGGACATCCAGAAACATGGCTAGAATGCCAAATAAACTGGAATGGAGGGAGTATATAGATAGACTCAATATTTGTGGCAACTGGCGGGTAATACATGGGAAAACCCGATGTACCTATACAGATATGAATGTGGGGGAAGTTATGGACCTGCGAGATGTGTACATTATATAGATAACAAGTATTTTACTCCAAGTGAGGATGGGTATCCCTCACTACCCGTTTGGTAAGGTAGGAGTACACAGCCATCCTTTTGCTTGTCTAATCCATGTGTATTCATTGGAAAGCCTAGAAGATTCATCGGTTACAGGTTATTTCACATCCAAATCGACAATAGGCTATTTTTCCTTTTATGAATAGCGAATGTAATATACTGCGAGTTTTTTAAGTGGTAAACAATTTTTTGAGTAGCAATCAAGTTATAATACACATAAAGTGTTATTTTGTACAGTTTCTTTATAGGGAATACCGTCCTAATTTGAAACTTTAGTTGTAAGAAACACAATGGTGTAATGAGGTTTTACGTTGAAGCTCATTTTCAAATCTACGAGTCTTTAAAGTTTCGAAGTTAAAAGCATATGAACGGCAAAAAGTTTTTGTTTTGGGAAAGCAGAACTTTTTCCCATGCAAGTTAGGGGCAGCTGTCATCCGAATTTTTTACCTATGGGTGGTGGCTTAGAGGCGAACGACAAGGCAGCCGGTGCATATATACGTCGATCGTCGGCCGGGTGGGCCATGATACGAGACAGCGGCAAGAGGCTGGAATGTCGTGCCGCTAGTGCTCTCAAAAATTATTCCTTATTTATTATCGGTGTCTCAGTGTCACTCAACAAGGGTGGAGCAACATTTGAGAGAGGGTGCAGCTGCACCCGTAGGAAATGAAAACTTCAATGGTATTATTCCGTAGGACAAAGGCAGAGATTTGGTAACGAAGGGCGGAGGTTTCTTACATGCTTGCCGGTGAGATGGTGGAGCATGATGGCGACCGGTCCGAAGGGGAGGAGCACGCTGATTTTAGCCTGGAAGATGACGACGCGCACGCTGGTGAGCGCCTTGCGCCACTTGTTCCCGGGCGAGTGCGACTCCGCCACAGCGGCCGGCGAGCTGATGTGCTCAACGTCCAGCGGCTGCACCGTCGTCGTGGCGATGGCGACCGGCGGTGAGCTGGCACCCGCAGCCAGTGCCAGCTCCGGGTCCACGACCCCCTCCTCGAAACCCAGCCCGGACACCTCGACTTCCATCATCCCAAATCAAGAATGAGCTCCAGAAGGCTGGAGACGAGCAGGGCAGTCGACTAAATGCGGCCGAAGACGAGAGTGCAGCGGGGGCGCGAAGCCGGCTGGGTGCTTCGGAGTCCCCCAGAAGGAACGTTTGTCGGCCTGCTCGTGCCGCACGATTCATGGGCGGTCGGCTCGCCCGCTGTTTTTGTTAATGACTGGCATGTGGTTCCTTTGGGGAGTTTGCGCGTGTTTAGCTGGATCGGCCGGCAAGGAAAAGGCAAAAGGTGACCGATGATTAGTTGTGTTGCTCCACTAACTACGATCTGTTCTCACAGTCCCCACAACTGAAAGCCAGAAAAAAAAAGTTAGGCGTGCTACAGGAGCATACTCCAAGTTTTTTAGGGTTCATGAGTACCACGAGTCCATAAACTGGAGTATTCTTTAGTATACACTCCATCTGTCCCACTATTAAGCATGTGACATAATTGAATAACAAAAGGGAGGGATGACTATGGTGCCCTAGCGTTATTAATCTATGCTAGCAGCGCTTTTTGCATGGCACCAAGCACAGCGACAGATGCGCAGGAAGCTCCCCATGAGAATGGAGCCAGCGAAGGGCAATGGTTGAGCCGGCTTATCGGCTGCAAATTATCTACTTCAACATAATATATCAGTAAATCTCTATATAATAATGAACTCGTAGCTAGTTGTTGAACAATAAAAAAAGCACCTCGATGGCGTAGCTAGGATTCAAACTCAGGGTCGGCCGCCAAAAAAAAAAAATTTGCCGCATAACAAATTGAAGGTGCCAATATATGTAGAACTTCATGACCCTAATAAAATGTCTTACAAACATAGTAAATCAATAATAAGGGTTCATTACAAGGCTACAACATCAGATGATAAAACGGATATAAGAGTACTTTGCCGGGCCAACGCCTTCTAGTGGCCATAGAAGTATTAAGGCGTAATAGTCAACTTAGTCCCCCAACTATCACCCAAAGCTCAAATTCGTCCCTCAACTATCAAAAGGTCCAATTTGGTCCCTCAACTTTGGTTGGTAGGTACAATTTCATCCCAGAGAGACTGGTTTGAACCGGTAACCAAAGTTCAGGGACTAAACTGGACCTTTTGATAGTTGGAGGACGAATTTGAGCTTTTAACCAAAGATTAGGGACGACATTGACTATTTCACCGTGGTTGTTTTCAGTGGTCATACTATAGCCTTTTTTGGATCCAAGTGACTAATTGTTAGTTGACCAATTTTAGTCTATAGAGGATCCAAACAGGATGGACTGGGCAAATTTTTAGTCAGCCAAAAATACTAATAGCAATGGGAGAACCCGATTAATACGGACTAATTGTTAGTTCACCGATTAGTCTAGCCTCCAAACAGACACCTGAATAATAGTTACCTCGATAACAATTAGTCAACTAATTTATAGTCTAGGATTAATTGTTAGCTCGGTGGATCCAAACAGGACCAATAAACATCTTAGCGATGAAACAAGAAAAATATTAAGATTGACTTGACTATTATTATCGAACAAAATTTTTTCAACAACCAATTAAATACAATATACTTGGATCATTTCCAAAAAATAAATAGACCATTTATGGATTAATGCATCTGTTTTAGTTTTTTTTTCAGAATGTCTAACTGAATGTCCAATTTAGTTTTTCCAAAAGAAAATATGTCTAACTGATACTTTTGGCTAAAAGCTCAAATGTGTCCCTCAACTATCAAAAGGTTCAATTTGGTCCCTGAACTTTCGCTAGTAGGTTCAATTTCGTCCCTCGGGACTGATTTGAACCGGGTAACCAAAGTTCAGGGACTAAATTAGACCTTTTGATAGTTGAGGGACAAATTAGAGCTTTGGGCAATAGTTGAGGGACTAAGTTGACTATTACGCCAAGTATTAACAATATCATCTTCTTCCACATTCAAAAAACATCCCTGTCAATAAGGTGAGCAAACAATCATCTAAGATAACTAATTCTATTTCTCAACATATTATTGGATTACCAATTTTCCATGAGAAATTAAGATGCAGTTGTTGACATAAAGCTCTCGAGTAATAATCCAAGCAAGTCATACAGGCAGCATTACCTTCATTGTCATAATTTATTTCTTTCTCAGATATTTTTTGAGAGAATTCTTTGTCAGATATAGCGAAAAGAATTTGGAGTTCGAGGAGATGAGCGATAGAGAGAATAAGTACGGAACCTAGAGTAGAAGAGGAAGGATTAATAAGGAACCTGAACAAGCTCGGGCAGAGGAGCGCACACGCCGGGCACCGCCAGTCACCGAAATTCGCTGGTTGCGTATTCGTTGTGGTCGTCACTCGCGTTCGCTTCTGCGTCTCTCTCTGCCTCAGATTGTGGGCTAGGCTGGCGGGCAAGGGTGGATGGGGTGCGTCGCTGGTCCAAATCGGCACACCTTGTCCACCCACTGGCTATGCCAATGCCTCGAGCCCACTCGTCCTAACCCTCTATGCTCTCTCTCTAATTTCTTGAACGTGCCTTGGGGCATGTGATCAGTCGAGGTGTTGCTGAAGGGCCGGCCCATGGAATCCTTCTTTCCTTCTCTCCTCCACCTCGGCACATGCTATGACTAGGCAGGCGATATGTCAACCATTGTACTTGCTTTAAGGTGGAAAGTCTATAGCTACATGTTGAGAACATAATCCGCATGAGCTACAAAGTCCGACCTGATCTTTTTAGAGTTGGGGATGATGTTGAGCTCGTCGTTGAGCCCAAACTTCTTTGAATCTATAATAAAATCGACCAACTGCACGGAACTCCATGCCACAAAACTCAATGGAGTCGATGATCACTGCAACTCTCCTTAACACGGACGTAACTTCCATCAATGATGCGAACGGATAATTGGCTGAAGATGATCAGAAGCTAGGCTCCCATGTACCAGTACCAAGACTCAATCCTATCAATGATGGAGATGTGGTGTATTTTCCTCAAGGGCTCGTCTGGAACAGCTTCTGGATTTTGATTAACCTGACACGGCACTTAGCAAGAAGAAAAAAAAAAAGGAAAAAAATCTGCTCCTAGTTTATTTTGTGCAAAAGAGAGAAGAATAGCTCCCCGTTACATTGTCAAACAGTGTCAATAAAGTGATTTGGCAAGAGAAGTTGAAGCGAGCAAGAGATCTCCCAAACGCGCACCCTAAAAGAGGCCAACCGATCTGATTTTTGTTCTCAATTTTAGTAGCTTTTTTGGGGTCCATCTTATAAGATGAATTGTATTTTTATTGGCTTTTATCTGACTAAGTTTCTCATTTCAATAAATATAATCAAGCAATATCAACAAGCAAAGTACATGTATAAACATATATTTATGAATATCTGACATTTCTCGACCACTCGAAGACAAATACAAACTATTCCACCGTACCAAACAAATACCACACAATTGTAATAAATGTAATGAAATACGGCAGAAAATAAGATAATTTTTTATTTTTGCAAGGAAAATAAGATAATCAATATCAAGCAACAAAATTTCTTTTAACCATTGCCGCCAGCCTAGCTATATGATTTTTTGTGAACCATTTGATGCTTATTTGGCAATCGAGGATACCCAACACATATGGAAACAAATTAGATGACCTCATGATGTGATGGCATAAGCAACATTTAACTCCTTAAGTTAGCATTTTAATTTGAACCGTAATTTTTCTGTTTAACTACTGTTTGTGCATGATAAATTCTGCGAGAAAACAAGATTTTGTTTCATTATTTTGCGAGACGTCAATAACTATTTACTGGAGTATATAGTAAAGTGGGCAAAATGATTTCTGGTGCCTGCCTATGTGTAGTCAATATCTATCAGTTTTAATATATTATTTGAAAATTATCAATTTGTACAGGCGTATTAGACTATTAGCCACAGGCCCCCAGTTCATCTGCGTATGATATGATGGGCTTTCATCCATATATGCTAGTGACTGAAAACCCCGCTAGCCACAAAGTGTGACAGTCATCGATCCGCCGTTTCATATAACGGAATATTTCTGTTGCACTTGCACATCAATTAGGGAGTAGCAAACTATTGCGTCTCACGGTCAATTTAGAACTACAAATAACAACTGATTATAACAAGACAATGTAACCAGGAGAGACAGCAATTTTTACTCATGAATCATGAGTATCAATCATATCCTCTCCCAAAGGGGATACGATTTTATTTTTGGCACTGACTCATATCTTCTTCAAGACTAGTACTACTGCAGCCGAAGATGGCCCATGATCCCGCAGACCTGACCCTCGTGCAAGAGACAGCGAGTGCTTTCGGCGTTCTGGCAAAGGATGCAGCTATTGGATTCCTTGTCGTCGAAGACGATCTCACCAAGCTTGTAAGCCACATAAGCATCAATGCAGGCGTCCTTGATCTGGTCCGCGTCAAGCTCACGCTTCCCCCAGTCGCTCATCTTGACATTGCTAGGCTTCTCCATGTTGACATACAAGGTCTGCCTCGCGAAGCCCTTGAAGCCAATCCTACTGAAGAAGAAGCCGAGGTAGTCTTCGCAGACGCCGGCGAGGTCGACGCACGCCATCCCGACGGCGTGAGCCAGCTTCGCGGCGTCGTCGCCGACGCCGACGAAACGCACGTCGGGGTCAGTGAGGAGGCTCCCGATGGACGATGGCGTCCACATGCTGCTGGAGAGCTGGTGGACGAGGCAGCTGCTGGTCCCGACGCAGAGCTGGAGGACGGCCGCCTTGTTGATCTGCGGCCACGCCTCGCTAGTTGATTTGATTTCCACTTGCAATCGACGCCGACGACGAGCGGCCTGCCGCACGGCTGGCAGGCACGGATGCCGCGGACCCACGCGTCGGCGTCCGTGGACTGACTGGTCACCGTGGTCTCGAATGTGGTGGATCCACATTGGACGGTGAGGGGTCGAGCGGTGGTGCTGGAAGAGCTTGGGACGGCAGAGAGCACCGGCCCCCACATGTTGCCGCCTTCTGCCGTCACTTGGTTTACAAGGAACTGCAAAGAGCTACTACTAGCATTTATATTACAGCTGAATGGGCCTGCTTGAACGTGGGATTAATGTTAGTGGCGCTCCGTTTTTGAAACTTGGAGCGTCAAAACGTTAATAATCTGGCCAGGCGAAGAGGCGTCGTCATTTAGTTCTGCTGGGATGAAATCTTTTTTTTTTTAACTCGGATGAAGACTTTTATATAGAGCTTTATTTTACGAACGGTGAGACATGTACCTCCACCAATATTTTGTTGCTATTTGCACGAGGACCCTTGACGCCAGACAGCTTCTTCTGCAGATGCAACGGTGGTCTAGGGGAGCAGAAGACCGAGCTAGGATCTCCCGGTCACACTTTTTTGAGATGCTCCCGGTCACACTCTTGAGGACACTGCTCCGGCGAGGCTCCTAGCTTGAAGGAGTACAGTCTCTAAAGGTCACTTTGGTCCTGCACGTGGCAGAGGTGCTCTTGATGCTAGTCCTCTGTTTAATTTTCCCGCGGTGCGTCACCGGATCGCCATGGAGACCAGCTGGCTTGTGGATGGAGGGACGTCGCTGACCTTACTCAAATGTGGAGTGCACCTGGCCCAGCCACTACTTCTCCCGCGGTGCAGCTCGTGGTGGGCTGACCGGCGACTAGTGCCATGTGTTGGTCGGAGGCGAGATGGCAGACTATCTCAAAACACGTCCTGGAAATGAGCAAGCTGGCCCGTCCTTCATGGTACAATGGCGGAGGCCAGAGGGGAGTTCTCGAATGAGCCGTGCAGTGAGGTTGCGTGGCAGAGGACATCGGAGGGGCGGCCCAATTCAGAATTTGCCCTTCTTCCTAATGGTCAGTAGCCATATATCCTCTTTCTTAATGGCTTCTAACTTTTACCCTCTTTTCAGATTTTTCATCTAAGGTTTGTCTTCTATCCATTTTTATGCCTATTCTGCCTTTCCCTTCTTCTTCCTCGTCCCGCTGGCAACACCAGTCACGGAGCATTTGGTCGTTGGACTGGGAGTCCTCGGCCATGGCGTTTGCTCGACCTCAACAGCAGCTAGCTCGCCAAGCTCGTCGACAACATGAGGATACACAGAACATGGGACAATCAATTTCTAAAGAAGCTTGTCGATGGGCTGAATTCAAGATGGGAAGCAACAGCAATTTTGGGGAAAAGAAGAGCTCACCGTGAGCAAGGACGATAGGCTCAACTTGCAATCATACGAGAAGTGCTAGTGCAGAGCAGCAATCGGCAGGAACTCCGCCAGCTAGCACTACGGGAAACCCGCTTTTTGCCGAGGGCCAGACATTTTGCCGAGTGCATAATGTCGGGCACTCGGCAAACCCTAAACTCTCGGCAAAATATTGACACTGCCGAGTGCGGCACTCGGCAAACTATGCCGAGTGCCAACACGTAGGCACTCGGCAAACATAAAACACCCGGTAACACTTCCATTTGCCGAGCGCCACGTGTCCCGGCTCTCGGCAAACGTGTCACGTGCCCCGCACGTGCCCATTCCGTTACGAAGCAGCACGCGGCCGTCAAATGAGAACCGGCCACGCAGGCTAGGATGACCACGCCGCGATGAAACGGTCGTCAAGCTCCGGCTCCTGGGCATCGGACTTGAAGAGCGGCACGACAGCCGCCGTGTCGTACATCAGCGTCAAGGTCGGCGAGGGCACCGTCCCGGAGTTCTGCGCGAGGAGGGGGCAGCGCCAGGTCATCGTGCTAGTGTGGGCCGCCGGCGGGGACGCGCCGTGGCTGGTGTTGCTGGCGCCCGGCTTCACTCTGAGCAGGGCGGCGGGGCGAGGGCGGCGCGGGACGACAGAGTTGCACGGCTCATGCGGACATGGCGGCGCCCATGGCGGTGGTGGTCGCGGGCGGGAAGAAGAAGAGAAGAGGAAGGGCAGAATCGGCATAAAATTGTATTTTTTTTGGTTTCTAATGTTTTTTTTTTTTTTTTTGTTTCAATGTAGTTTAGAAACATCTCCTTTTTTTTCCTCTTCGACTTCTCCAACGAATGAATGACCACTAAATCGTGTTATGCATTTGTATAAGCTTTAGTATTAAGCTCAGGGGTGGACATAGAGCCATTGTTTACACAAACCAAGGTAAACCAAATCGGAAACCTGAGAAACTTGACTTACCGGTTCAGTCCGGTTTAACCGTCCACCTATTTTTAAACTTACAATTCATTTTTTTCAAAATTTGAATTAAAAAATATGTTAATAAAACTAGATCAATTTACAGCGCAGTGGTGCAACAAGAACATGAAAATACCAATGTTTGATAGGTCAAAAAAATGTCACAAGGTTGCAGCTGGAAAAAAGTTTTAAAAAGGCAGAATTTCTCATGGTGAAGTATGTTATCTTAAAGTACTTTGCTTCATCTTTCCATACAGTATTTATACTCTAAATATGGATACGTTTTATGGGAGACATGGATTTTCGAAGTTGACGCTTTTCAGTCATATTGTCTGTTCAGTCGGAAATTGTACAATTTCAGTGACAAAATTTAGTATTAGGTGTCGATTTCAGTGGTCTTGGATGCAGAATTTATCTGGAGTTTAAACTAAAGTTTTTGTAATCAATTGTGTGATCTTATTAGAGAGTACTTATTCTCTTGATTTGGATGAGTGGTTTGGGAGATATCGATTTTCAAGGTCAGTAGCCTTTCAAAATTACCATCATTTTTATTCAATTTTCATTATTATTATTTTGCGCCGGTTTGCCCTTCATTTCCTTGTGGTTTACCAGTTTTCTTGTACAGTTTACCAGAAAAGAAAAACATCCAGTTTACCAATCCGTATCCAGTTTCCACGTTCAAATTTTGAATTTTGACCGGTTTTCAAAAAAACGGTTAGCTTTGTTAGCAGAAGTTGGGTCATGATTTCAATCCTTGCATAGAACTAGCTTGACTCAATTCATTTCAAATTGGGCCGACTAAGATTGGAAGATATCTCGATTCCGCGTGGCTTAAGAAACAAATAAGGCTTAAGACAGAACTTGAGCTTTTTAAAAGATTCGCTTAGCAAGGAGTAAACATATTGCAAGTTGTAACAATCTAACGTGAAGTAAGATCTATATAAACTACTCAAACATTTAAGTTGGGGACGAGTTCCGAATAGAAGAACTAGTGCACTGCTTGTGCACCAGCGGGCACTATATTATACTCCCTCCGTCTAAAAACAATATTTTAGATTTGTCCTAAATCAAACTATTTCAGCTTCAAACAAATGTATAAAGAATAATATCAATATATATAACACAAAATAGGTATAACATGAATATATATGTTTCATGATGAATCTAACAATGCCTAATTAATTGACACCATAAGGATTGGTATTTTTTATTTAATTTTTTTGTAAAATGTTGGTCTCAGTCGTGGCCTTCAGCCGTCACAGCACAGAGAAGCACTTTGCCTTCTAGGGAGTGACGGCCGAAATGGACTGGTGGTACTTCATGAGAAACCCCCATGTGAAACGGGTAAATGGGATGTAACTGATATGGGTTTTTCGACCCTTCTACCTAGGGAAGAAGTTATGTTTGCAGTTGGGTGAAGGGGCATATGCACCCACGAAATACATAATTTTACCAATTACATATATAAATGAGGTACTTTCTCACACTCTCATTATTTTTGTTCTAGCATCTTTGTCAGTGCATTTGGCCACCGCTTGTTTCATCTCCGCTAGATGGGCATGTGGCCTATGCAATCGGCGTTAACTAAGCCCGTGTGTTCTTGGCAAGAATGCATGACTCACTTTAGAAAACTTGTTGTTTGCCGAGTGCCAGGCAAAGCCACTCTAGCAATCGGCAAACTCTATACCGAGTGTAGACACGGCATAATTTGGTCGGCACAGAGCTCTTGCCGAGTGCTTTCTGTCAGGCACTCGGCAAAACATGTTGTTTGCCGAGCGCAACCTTGCACTGGCAAATTATGAATAAAAAAACATTCAAAAAAAAGCAAAAGTATTTTTTTTTAATGAGGGGAGGCCCTCACCGGCCAGCCACAAGTCCCAAGTCATCAAAGTCGGATTTGTCGAGTGCCACCTTTACACTCGGCAAAGAGAAATACTTGGCAAATTATGAATCAAAAAACATCCTAAAAAAATAGCAAAAATATTTTTTTTGAGTGAGGGGAGGCCCTCACCGACCAGCCACAAGTCCCAAGTCATCAAGTCGCAAGTCGCGGCATTTTTCACGTGCTAGGCATCCGGCAAGATTCAAACATGTGACCTCTCTTTCGCGCGAGACTCTCTCTACCACTACACCACAGCATCACATGTGCTCATATTCTCTTTTGATTCTACACATATTAGACTAAACCGAATGTTAATTGCTTGTTTGAAGACTTAAACGAATTCAAATTAAAGGTTATCAACTACAAAGTTTCATAACTTTTTGCGATCTACACCTTTCGTTTTGGTCGTTTCTCCATATGAGGTGGTTTCAAATTTGAATTTCAAATTTGAACTCTTTCAAACTAAGTTTTTGCTGACAAGATAATTTCAAATAAAAAAGTTGTCAACTAAAAGATTTCATAAATTTTCAAGGTCTACAACTTTCATTTTGGTCGTTTCTCCATCTGAGGTCGTTTGAAAAAATTCAAACCTATATTTCGTTAACAAAATTAATTCAAATTAAAAAGTGCTAAACTACAAAGTTTCATAACTTCTGAAGATCTACAACTTTGATTTTGGACATTTATTCATCTGGCATAGTGATAGTAACATTGTTCATAAATGTTATATATCCCTCTTCTAGTTTCATGAAACTATATGAGAGATGTAGATTTTGTGAACAAATTTTTTAGCGCTTTGTCGAATGAAGAAATGACTAAAATAAAAAATTTAGATTTTGAGAACTTATACAACTTTATAGTTCAAAACTTTTTGATTTGAATTAATTTAATGCACCAAAAAATCAATTGAAATTTTATTTGCCGAGTGTACGTAATAGGAAAAACACAAGGCAAAGGGGCATCTTTGTCGAGTGTAGACCAAAGCAGGCGGCAAAGGGTCATCTTTGCCATTTTTTTTTTTTTTTTTGACACTAGGCAAAGAAATCACACTCGACAAAGACCTTGTTTGACAAGTGTCTGAAAAAGTACACTTAGCAAAGAGCTGACACTCGGTACGTCAGGTTTCCCGTAGTGTCTGCGATCCAAGTCTTCACGCACTAGATCGTGCTGGCGTATACGGTGGCTAGCATTGGAACTAAAAGGCAGCGTATAAGTTGGTGAATGCATCAAATACTGTAAGCAAGAATCGTTCAGCGAGCGAGCGAGTAATGTTATGCTCACGGTATGACAGATAGTGATAAAATATTAATTGACGGGATCCAAATCAAAGGTAACTAGAGATCACGACCGAAGAAACAAATTGTTAACACATGGCGAAGCCAGGCATGAAGCACAAATCATCTCCATATCAGTTGGCCAACACCTTGTCGCCGAGCTTGTAAGACACGTACGCGTCAATGCAGGCTCACGATATTATATGCTCACGATATGACACACAGTGACACGAGACATTGATAAAATCCAAATCAAAGGTAGATCAGCTCGATACATAGAACAGTCCAGATAAGGTAAACAGAGATCACGAGCACGACCGAATGCAGCAGATTGTTAACACATGACGAGGAAGCCACGAAGCACAAAGCTCCGTATCAGTTGGCCAACACCTTCTCGCCGAGCTTGTAAGACACGTACGCGTCAATGCAGGCGTACTGGATCTGTGCAGCGTCGAGGTCATGCTTCTCCCAGTTGCTCATGGTGACATGGTACGGCTTCTCCATGACCATGTCCAGCACCTCCCTGGCGAAGCCCTTGAGCCCGCGCCTACGCCCGCCCACGCGGCCGCCCAGATACTCGTCGCAGAGCCCCTCCAGGTCCACGGGCGCGGCGCACGCGAGGCCGTAGTCGGCGTCCAGCTTGGCGACGTCCTCGCCGACGCCGACGCCGACGAAGCGCACCGCCGGGTCGGAGAGGAAGCTCCGGAGCGAAGCCGGGATGGAGGTGGCGTAGAAGAGCTGGAAGACGAGGCAGCGCGTGCCGGCGCAGAGCTGCAGGATGGCCACCTTGGAGGTTGTCCACGGGCTGCGGTTGGGCTTCCACTCGCAGTCGAGTCCGACGATGAGAGGGCGGCCGCTGAGCATGGCGGAGGCACGGACGCTGCGGACCCACGCGTCGGCGGCCGCGGCGTCGCGGGTGACCGTGGTGTCGATCGTGGCGGAGGCGAAGCGGACGGTGAGGTGAGTGGTGGGTGGGGAGAACGCGGAGGGCCTCGACATGGTGGCTTTGCCTTGCTTTGGCGGTGGAGCTTTCCGCTCTGGTGACTGGTGAGTGCGAGGAACCAAAGAGCATGGAGGCCTCGTATTTATAGTAGCAGTGCTTGACTGAAAGCTGATCAATGCATGCATGGAGTCGATCAGTCTGGCTGATTAATGCTGGTGTTCAAACTCTATTTTGAAACTCGGAGCGTCAAAGTGTAATTCCAGTTTCCAAAGAGTCGGTCATTTGAGTTACCTAGTGAAGGGAACACTAGAATCGGTGGGGAATTGTGCTGGTTTTACACCAAATCCATCCGTTGAAGTTTTCGACCAAAATAGTTGGTAGCAAAAGGACAAAAGAACCGCGGTACTAGTAATACTACTCTGTTTCCATGGAAATAAACTTTGTGATGGATTACTTCAGCCATTGATTTTCCAAGACATGAACAGACATATTATTTCCCGTTGTTATGCAGACAAATCTTGCAGTTGCAGCGATGTGATTTCCTCTCCTCAAAGACGATCGATCTCAGTAAGCTTGTATATAACTTCTAAGCTATATACTAGGCATCAACGCAAGCATATCTGATCTTGTCCGCGTCAAGATCATGCTTCCCCTAGTCGCTCATCTTGTTGGCATGGCTGGGCCTGTACAAGTTGAGAATTAAAAGGGACGTACATACTGAACGAGATTTAGGGATTGATTATAATAGGTGAAAAATTAAGAAGTTGCCGGCAGACAGAAGATATACACAGTAGATATTTCCGATACAGCATAGCGGAACACATGGTCTACAAGAGGAAACAAGAGATATCGACATTGATTACTTCCCAAAATCAGGAAATCCATAAATCCATCCAGCCATGAGGAGTTCGTATTTCCAAATTTTGCTCCGGTTCTTGTTCCGCCCACCATTCGGTTCTCCCATCTGTAGCTAAGCTAGTTTATCCAGGGAGATATGAAGGTTAGGCTATGGTATTGGTTCAAAATGTTCCTAGCCATTGGAGTAGTCGTACTAGCTTCCATGACCATGCTTCAAGGAGGTTGTGACGCTGCAGGGACCGTGGTCAGAAGCATCTTCGTCAACCAGCACGGCGGTGCCGATTTCAAGTCCATCCAAGCAGCCGTCGACTCTGTGCCGTTCGGCAACGACCAGTGGATCCGGGTTCATGTCGCCGCGGGTACCTACAAGTAAGTGATCCGTGCATGCCTTATGGAGTTTAGATGTAAGTTTTTGTTCATAGTGTTCTCTAGGAAGTTCTTGTAGTTCACATGTAAGTTTTGTTCAAAGAGTTCTCTAGGAAGTTCTGTATAGTTGAGATGTAAGTTTTTGTTCAAAAGTGTAATCTAAGTTTGTGAAACAGCTGACCATTGCTTCACTGCCGGCAAAGTTAAAAATTTTAGTTTTCTGAAGGAATAATTCCATGTTCATCGTCAGAGCAGAGTAATGGAGCTAATTTTGTCTCCTTTCTTTTGGGTACGAAAACGTCCTCTGCGTCGATGCAGTGAGAAGGTGACCATACCTCAGAACAAGAGCTTCATCCTACTGGAAGGCGAGGGCGGGTACCAGACATCAATAGAGTGGGCGGACCACGCCGTCGGCGACTCCGGCACGGCCAACTCCCCGACGTTCGCCGTGTTCGCCACCGACTTCATGGCGCGCGACATCACCTTCAAGGTCAGGGTCAGCCTCGTACCGACATTCATGTAACCGAGTATCACTGTGTGTTGAATATAATGTTCACAATGTAGAGTGAATTGCACAGAACACGTACACCAACGGGGCCAGCGAGCAGACGGCGCCGGCGGTGGCGGCGCTGGTGGCCGGCGACCGGGCGTCGTTCTACCGGTGCGGGTTCGTCAGCGTGCAGGACACGCTGTGCGACCTGGACGGGCGGCACTACTACGAGGCCTGCCGCATCGAGGGCGCCACCGACTTCATCTTCGGCAACGGCCAGACCATCTTCCGCGGATGCCAGATCACGACTGCGGCGACGCCCTTCTCTCCCGGGTTCATCACGGCGCAGGGCCGGAGCAGCGGCGACGACCCCAGCGGGTTCGTGTTCTGGGACTGCACCGTCGGCGGCGTCACGCCGGCGTACCTGGGCCGCGCGTGGCGGGCATACGCCCGGGTCGTGTTCTACCGGACCGACATGTCCGACGTCGTCGTCAGCCAGGGATGGGACGCCTGGAACTACAAGGGCAGCGAGTGAGTACTAGTCGTTGGATCAGGGAGCTCTATCGCGTCGTTGCCAGCCTCTGATCTGATGGTTGTTTAATCATGTTGCACGCTTGAATTTGCAGGGGCACGTTGATGATGGCGGAGGCGGAGTGCACCGGGCAGGGATCCAACCGCACGGGGCGGGTTCCGTGGTCCAAGACGCTGACCGGCGACGAGCTCGCCAAGTTCGTCGACCTCTCCTACGTCTCCGCCGACGGCTGGCTTGCCGCGCAGCCACGCTAGAATTGACCGGTGTAAATGACAAGCAATAATAATGTGTGATGATGCACGAGAGATTGTGATGACAATACGGCTTTCAAAAACAGGTCGAAAGGTCACGGTTGTTGGTGGTTGTGTACAAGCCGGACGCACGTCTTTCTTCTCAAATTACGTGACAGGTCAAGCAGGTACCCAAAAACAAGCAACAAAACCTCAGACCTCTTTAATCGGTTACACAAGGTTTCTTTACGGTGGCATGTCTCACATCCTCTTTGCACTTTGGTGCCGCCGCACTCAGTTCTTTCAAGTTGAAACACTAACTCTTCATGGATTACTACAAGATATACAGATTTTTTTTGTATTTCTCACAAATAGTCAAGTGATAGGTCCTTGCTAGCTTAAAACAGAGTTGTCATTTCCCTGCTCTTTGATCCCAGTAGACATACATGTACTTCTCACAAGGAGCGATCCTTCGTTTTTACAGAGGGCTTACTTGCTTTTCATTTGCTAGTCTCTCATGGAATGGATGGATAGTAAGCGGTGCAGGGAGGTGTTAAGGAGAATGGGAGAAGAAAGGGCATGGTTGATGCCCAAAACTTATGCGAAGAACGCACGATGCAAACACGGCTTAACAAAGAGATCCGTAATTAAAAAAAAAAATGAATGTAAAAGGTATCAAACTCACGACTCTGAGCAAGTGCACAGCACGTTCAGCTGAAATAGGCTGGGCTTGAAGTCTATATCCAGAAAAGTAGCAAACAGATTGGAGAGCCACGAACAAAAGGAATACACATCCAAAACTTCACCTCAGAGAACCCTTTCTGAGATCATTGTGATAAACCTTGTGGTAACGTGAAACAATAATCAAAATATCCTTTCAAGTATCAGATGCCCTAAAGGTTCATGGACAAAAATAGGACCAGATATCTGAATTTGCAACTTACATAAAACACAACTGGTGCTGACTAGTTACGTCGTCCTTTCTCTCCTAATTCCATCAACAATCACATCTTTGATTTTTATGCAACTTTATGAAGTGTACAGACAGCTGGAAGACCTAGGTGATAATAACGCCATGCTCAAAGAATAGTTCAATCTCACTTGGTGTAGAGGACATCCTCCCATGGGTGACGGTACAGTGGCTGCTTAAGCCTCTTCTGGTCAAAGGTGTGCCTGTGAATATGTGCAGCAAATTTGTTCAGCAAAGTGAATAGTTACAAAATGTACTTGGAACTTACAAATAAATGGTTATGTAACTTGACCAGAGTCAAAATGATAACTTTACCACAGTCTCAATGAAGGCAATAAAGGCAAATAGGCATTAGTTATCAAAGAATAGTACTCACCCAATCAAACCAATTGAACGGGCAAGCACAAAGAGTCCATTGAGATAGCCAATCTCGACAATCTCATCAATCTCTTGTTTGCTGAACATTCCACTTCCAGAAAGAAGATCCAAGAAAAGGGACCCAATTGCACCATCGACATTCATAACCAAATTGTTGGCTTTTGATAGGGTATAGGTCTCAACCTGAACAGCGTACTCCATGTACTTGACTGAAGGGAAATGTGTGTGAGCATACTTTTGTAGAAGCTGCACACGCTTGTCCCTGTTGTCTCTGCTCTTGATCCTAATCACAGAGGCAAGTGAACTTAGTCCAAAGGTCAAATGCACAACCAGTCATACTAAAAGATGTCCTTTAAGGAAGTGCATTTGTAACTTCTAAATACAATTTTCAGGTGCAGAGATTGTTATGATGTCAATGTGACAAGGATACATGTGGTATACCTGTGACCAATCCCAGGAACACGGATTCCCTTCTTTTTCATGCCCTCAACAAACTCATAAGGTGTGAGACCCTACAGGTAATTGATAAGGATTGGTCAAGCTGATTAATTATTAAGAAACAAATGGAACCTGGGTGGCAAAAAAGCAGGACATAAACAGCTTACTCTATCATATGCATCTTTGAAGTACCGCGCGGCATCATCAATTGCACCACCAAAACGGGGGCCGATTGTCAATAATCCTGCAATAATTTCATTCAATTTGTTACTTATTTATCGCATACCATAATATCTATCCTGTTTTGTACCAAATGGTATTTATATGTTTTGCATGTACAAATCAAACAAGCTCACCAGACACCAAGCTGGAAACGAGGTCCTTTCCAGCCCTAGCTGTAACTATAGAGTTATGGGCACCCGAAACACAGGGGCCATGGTCAGCACAAAGCATGATGCACATCTGCAAAACAAATGAAATCCATTTAAACCAAATGATGTTCTGTATGGGAAACCAATGAAGGTCAAGTTACAGAGTCTAGAAATGCTCAAGAAAAATTACGAGTCTAGAAGAGCTATAATGTTTTTGAGGCGAAGAAGAGCTATAATGTTGTGAAGAAAATAGAATATCCATATTACATCTTGCTCATAACTTACCTCAATAAACTGAGTGCAGTAACGGGGAAGGCTGCGCTTGAACCACAAAAGAGAAATGACATCACCAACTCCAAATCCCTGTTCAATAATTGTGGACATTGGAACACCAGCGTAGCAAGGTTCCTCACCTGCATCATAATCAGCCACCTTCATTACTTCCCATGGGAGGGCAAGACAAAGGTCCAATGTAGAGTATATAGAAAACAATGTCACCAGTATTCTAACCTCTGTCATCCGAGATAGTGGAGATAATGTGTGTAGGAGCTCGGACCTTCCCGCTCTTAATCGCGGTCTTAAGATCCTCTGGAATGGGAGGAGGTGTGATTTCCGCCACAGGGGAAATCTTTCCATCTTCAACCTGCCAATTATTTTATAACCACATAAGCTTGCTTCCATATTACACGTTGACCAAAGTAAAACTGATACTTGAAAGGTTACAGTCACGGTGCATTAAAATATAAAACGTACCAGTTTCTCAAATGTCTCCTTAATTGCGCTTTCAAGGGCTTCATATGACGTAGGCACAACTGCCCCAGCATCCCTTAGTGCCTGATTCTTAGCTTGTGCTGATTCTAACTCACCACCACTCTTTGCACCCTGTTATGCCCAACCAAGAAAGGACCCGTGCACAGTAAGTGTACTGTTCTCCTGACATAAACTGGGGGAAGGACTGACAACATAGGTTCAAAACTTACAGCATGGCCGAACTGCACTTCAGATTTGAATAGACGCGCACATGTCCCACTAACCCATGCAACAACTGGTTTCTGTACCTTCCCTTGTTTCAAGGCTTCAACAAGTGAGTACTCATCCCTTCCACCAAGCTCTCCAAGAACAACCATCATTTTAACCTAAAGCCAATAAACACAGAGTGCAACAAGAATTTATTTGCACTGCAATTTTCCATATCTCGACTACAAATGATGCATCGAAGGCCTTATGGTTTGCACTAATATATGAATGAAGAAGTTACAGGAGTTCATATGTCAAACCTGTGGTATGTTGTTAAATCGCAGAATGTGATCTGATAGAGTTGAGCCAGGGAAAACATCCCCTCCAATTGCAATTCCTGAATATGTTACAGGTATGGTTAGAAGATGTACTCCTTATGCATAAATTTCACAGTTATCCACAAATATACCTTCATAAATACCATCTGTCACTCTGGCAATGGTGTTGTACATCTCATTTGACATGCCACCCTACAAGTATCCAAAAGCACAATTATTGTTTAGATGTCCAGATGATTCAAAAATTAATAAAAGTAAGAAAGTTCAGTAATTTGAGCCAAAAGTTACTTATATGTGCATTCACTTTATGTGCTTTTAATCTACATTCAAAATTCTAAAAAAGCTATTTTAACATGTGAGCAATCATGCATAAAAGCAACAATCACGTTTCTTTTACAGTACAAGAACCATGTTGATATTGTCTCTATTTTAATATCCTTTTTTGGCATCTTTAAATCACTAGCTTATTTTGTGTTTCAGCTGTCAACTAGCCAAAACTACTGCAACAAAAGGCATTGCATTGTTACATGTAGACAAGAAAATATGTAAAGTGAAGAAGGACATAAAGGCTGTACCGATTTAGACACAAAACCAACAGACCCAGGCCTGTAAAGCTTGCATTGAATTATGTTGTCAATGGTTCCAGCAGTATCACCAATCTTGAAAGCGCCAGCTTGGATTCCTCCAACTGTTGCAGGTCCAATGATGACCTGAAATAATGAAACATTAATAAATTGACAAATATGCAGGCCAAAACACCACAATGTAATACTTTCACGGATAGGACATAAAGGAGCATGCCAATAGTAATATCTGGAATGCATCGAAATTCCAGAAGTCATTATGGTATTAAAAAAAATTCTAGAAGGATGCGATCCTAAATTAGTATGAATTCTACTGCTTCACGATGTCAATTTGCAGATGAAACTTCATGTTTAACAAGCAGTCAATTAATGTCCTTACCTTGTTATTAGCTTTTGCGTAACTAATAAGCTGTTTTGTGTCTGATTCAGGAACACCTTCAGCAATAATGGCTACAACTCTTATTGTTGGCTGCTTCAAAGCTGCCATTGAAGAGGCAGCGGCACTGAAAATTTTGTAAATACAGTTACTATGTGGTGGCAGGAAAAATCATGCTCTTTCACAAAACGAATATTGAAATTATAACTAACCTCCGGAAGGATGCAAAGTTGATAAAAACATCAGCAGTTGGGTGTGCATTGCAGGCAGCTTCAATTCTATAAAAAAAAAAAAAAAAAAACAAGTAAACACCAGTTCTGCTAGCAATTGGATACCATATTCATCTCCGCCCAAAAATCTTGCTCAATGAGGTAGAGACTCACGTAGGATGAACTGGAATAGCAATTTCCTCTTGTCCAAAGAAAAGTTTCTGAAACCCATCAGAACCAGGGTTGATAATTCCAGCAACCGAAGGTGTTTCTCTCCCTATCAAAGGAGGCAAAGTCAGTAAGTAAAAAGAAAATCAGGAATGTTATGCACTCCTTGTAAACCAAAATAAAGAGGCGATGTGTACCACAGAGGAAGTCAAAATCAAGCATCCGCTGGATGGGAAGTTGCTTGTAATTGTAGAATAACGCTTGGGTGGTCTTTGAGAAAATTTGACCTGTCGCCATGATTTACTTCGCCTGTAAAAAAGTGAACAGAATATGTTAAAAATGTTTGCAGAATGCTACAACAGCAATGGACATCTTTGCAAAAAGACTTTATAAGGATCGAATAGGTGACATGACTTAGCAAAATGACAAACAGAAAATTCAGGCGATATTAATTATGACACGAAAATCATTGTAATGATCAAAAGAAATCCCAACATCAAGTATTCAAGTCTACAACAGATGGCCCAAAATGTCATGATGACTGACGATCCATATTTTTCCTGTAACTACAGCATTAGTCAATCAAAACCAAAATAATAGCGAACTAAATGTGAGAAACTGGAAAATAAACAGGGACAAGATGGAGCTTAAATCTGAGGAAAACAGGAAAAAGGAATGAAAACCCAGTGCCTGCTTGTTACAACACAACATGTTACAAAAACATCTTTGCTGTGCTCATAATGCTTTTGTTATCGCTTATGGTCCCAACTCGACAAGAAAGTTCGATTTCCTAAACACTCAACTTGGATGGACATTAATAATGTATGACACGAAGGGTATACAGTGATTAGCAGGGGAAAAAGGTAATAACAGAACAAGACAGAGGATTCTCAAAAAAAATCCATTTGAGCAATATATAAGACCAAGGACTAATGCAAAGAATATTAATAATGTAATCTCAAAGCCACTTAAAAGATGACCATGCTAAAATTCAAAAGCTCTTAGTCCACGTGTGAGCTTGCTTTTAAAAAACCTCGACAACCTGCTAAAACAGGAAACTCGACAACCCAGAGAATACTGCGCTGCGTACTGATCAAAATTGCACCATAATAGAAACTGAACTGAAACCTGAGCAGAACACCGGATCTCAAATGCGATACACCAGAACAATCAGTTCGTATGATTTCCTAACTACTTGCACCCTTCACCAATGTAACAAGGCAACGTATCATATGAGAACCAGGTTCGTGTGAGAACTATGAGAACTTCAATCTGGACCACATGATTTTGATCCAATGGGGCGTATGAATTCAGGTGGGAGGGTGGATTTGCAAAATCACCGCCCACTTAATAATACTTTTGCAAATTCCCCCTCCCACCTCTCCCTATACGCCCCCCTTAGATCAAGATCATGTGACCCATATTGAAGTTCTCATAGTTCTCACACGAACCTGGTTCTCATAGGATACGCTCCCATGTAACAAATCAATAAAACTATCCATTATAGCATACAGGCTTTCTAAATCTCACATTTTTTATCACCCAAAATTCACAAGTTACCATGCTCAAATCCCAGTAAGAATAACGCTATAATTCCTACAAGATCATAGGTTTCTTCCAGCCGTCATTTCCAAACAATTATAACCAGTACAGAACCACCGTCGAGGACCAAGCAAACAGAACATCAGTGAACTAACTTTAAGAACCCGACAAAATTCAAAACCTCGCTAATTTCCACTACCAAACCTCGAGATCTTGTTAGATCCATACAAAACTCGCAGCCCCGCAGTCCAAATCCATGTACCTGACAAAAACCCCGGGGTTCCTCAGAACACCACGGAGCAGTGCCTCCAAATAAGAAACAAGCTCGCGCAGCAAGGGACCATTCCCCGGTCGAATTCAGATCAGGCGGGGCACCGCAGGCAGCCCATTCCCGGCGCAACACCAAACCCCGACTAAATCCCGCCCGCGCCGCGAGATCCCAGAGCGATCCCGCCGCCGCGGATCCCCAGATCCGCGGCGCGGCGATCCGACCCGCCAGGCGCTCGGCCTAATGCCTCAGAGAGCGAGAGCAGCAACATGGCAGCAGAAAAAGTTGGAATGCGAGCGTCTCTGAGGTGAGGAAGGTGCGAACCTTGCGAGACGCGGGCGAAGCGAGGCGGAGGCGGTGGCTCGTCGGAGATCAGTACGGGCGGAGCAGAGCAGAGGCGGACGGAGCTCAGGCGGAAGCAGAGGAGGGCTTTATAGTGGCGGGTAGGGGTTGGGACCGGTGAGGAGTAGGCAAGGCGAGCGACGCACTCCCCATCTACCCCGAGAGAAGCCCCGCCCCACGGCGCCGTGAACGTTGCCTGGACCGGGTCCATGAGCCGTTAGAACCGGGTTAAAAGCTTAACCGAATTGGGGTGGCAAATTCTCCCCATTGTCGTACTCGTGGTGAAGCTAGGTAGAAAGATTTCTCATTCCTTGTCAAATCGTCCACGCCGGGACGCTTAAGCCGTTGCCTAAATGCAAAGTGTGTTACCGTCTATTGGTAGAAAGCAGGAGTAGTGGTATGATTTCCATAGAAAAAAGAGTCACTCAATTCAACTGAAATTGTCTCTCTTTAAAAAAAACACACACACACACACACACCAATGCACCATCTCAATGAATGTCTTAAGAGAGATAGTAGATTTTAAGTTAAAAAAAATCACCATAATTGCACTTATCATTGAAAAAGCTAATAAGGTGTAGATGTAAACCCATGTTTTAAGTTTTAAGTTAGAGACTCACACCCTGTTCGCCTCGCTGCTTTGCAGCAGCTACAGTGTTCGCATTTATTTTTCAGCAGCAACTACAGTGCTCGCAGTTATTTTTCTGCAGCCGCAGCCGCAGTTACAGCCTACCGAACACGCTGTCAATTACTCAAACCTAGATCTACTGGTTCCATCACAAGAAATCAAGAAACAAAGCTACTCTCAATTTGGATTGAGATCGCGTAGACATCCTTTAAGCGAACCAAGACGTTTCAGTCTTTATATCTCACGTTGAACGGCTAGATGAATATGGTTTGTGGACTACAACTACTATAGTGACACTATGAACGTTTGGTTGGGCTTATTGCCCAGCTTCTTCACCAGCTTATGCACTGTAGCGCACTGTAGCTACAGTGCATAAGCCGGAAAAAACTTCCAAAACGTTTCTTATTTCGGCTTCTTGTCAGATGAACAGTGTTAAACAGTGTTGTTACAGTAGAATAAGCAGGTGGAAAAGCCGATGGAGAAGCTGATGCCAAACACACCCATACACAGGTCACTGTTTTTGATTTACAACGCACGCCCCCACCTTCCCCCCTCTGTTTTTTTTCTTTTTTTTTCTCGTGGTATGTAGTCATCTTAGAATTTTATTGTGTAGATGATTTAACATGAGCTTTGTTCTATTCACAAATTGTGTTTAGCTTTGTTTTCTTATGATATGTTCAATGTCAGTGGCTCAAATGAAGGCAGCGGTATCTGCCACTCTCGCTATGGATATGATAGTATATCTTAAAGTTTGGAACAGAGATTGGTTTTGACAAGGGTTACAAGAAATACTCCTACAAAGCTTGGCAACACGTTATTTATCACACGTCCTTTAGGGCCATAATATCAGTTTGACTTGAGTTATCCTCACATAAAAGAGCTTGTATCAATCACATTGAAGCCATCCTTTTATACAGATGCAAAGCGAGGATAAAATAATTTTAAAATGTGTGCATGTTATTTGTGTGCATGTATCAATCACGTTATTTGTGTGCATGTTTTTTTTGTTTGATGTCTGACATAAGTAACCATTGCCGTATAATGTTACACCTGAGGGGGACGTCGATAGTCTTCAACAATCTAGATGCATGATTGAGGCCATATCCACACATGTTCTTTCACCTTCGCAATGGATTCATGAATGTCGTAGACATATCACGTTAATTTAGCTCGAGCCCACGACTCCATTATTCATCACAATGGCCCTCTTCCTTTGTTTGACAAGAAGCCATATATATTTACAACCTTTTTTGTTGTTGTTTTTTAAAAAAAAGTATATGGTAAAAATACAAATACGAAAGCTTCTCAGACATTTCCTAAATTTAGTGAATCTTGCTGCCAATATTATGATCCTCTAAAGGTTCGTTATAATTTTCTCAATTAGGGAGTGTTGAGTAACTTCCAGCTTTTTGCAAGTGAATAGTTTCATGCTACTCCTTTCTACAATCATGTGCCCTTCCGTCTCCTTTATAGAAAAACATTAGAATTTACTTAGGTTGGAAACACATTTCTAGTAAAGTGTAATTGTTCTTTCACAACAACAACAAAAAAAAGTTAAACCAGTGATGTTGACATTCAACGGAACAGTTTGTTCATGTAGTTTCGGTCGGTTCGTAGCATTCATGGCATGCGTCATCGGCCACAAGTTATAAGTTATCCATCGACATCTATTGCTTTGGTCACATGGTCTATACGGCCGGTTTATGTAGGTCAGTTCACAGCCCAGCAACGCCGTTTAGACCACACATCGACGACGTCCATGGTGTGGGCGCACGGTCTATACGGCGCTCTCACTGACTGCCGGGCCACGAGTGACACGGACCCGTCTACGAGCGACCGTCGCGCACGAGCTCGACGTGGGTGCGCGTCGCGTCTGCGCGGCACGTGCGAGGGGGGTCGCTAGATTAGGCGCGGCGCCACACTGGTTGTTGAATTGAGTGAATCAGCAGCTAGAGATCGATCGAATCCGTGACTGCTGCTCGGGATCTTTAAATTGCAAGCGTGGCCAGTGGACGGTGGGCCCAGGGGGAGGGTTTGAAGTTAGCGGGGCCCACATGTCATTGACCCGATCTTGGGGGAGACGAGTTTTGGTTAGGCTAGCGTGCGCTTTTAATTGGGTGGAGATCCCGAGGCCGCGGCTTGACGTGCTGTCGACGGCCGGGGTTCAGGTCTCCTGTGTGGGGCCGGGGTTCGAAATCTGCGCATGGCTTCGGGCCCTGTTTGTTCCCTCACAGATTATATAATCTAACTTATATAAGTCCTGTTTGTTTCCACTCAGATTATATAATCCAGCTTATATAATCTATAAGCTGGGAGAGAGCAGCTTATTAGATTATGATAATTTGACCTGTAAATTGCTATAATCTGGTTATAATCTGAAACCTGTTTGTTTCAGCTTATAGATTATATGATCCAGATTATATAATCTGGGTGGGAAACAAACAGGGTCATAATCTATAAGCTGGGAGAGAACAGCTTATGAGATTATGATAATTTGACCTGTGAATTGCTATAATTTAATTATAATCTGAGATCTATTTGTTTCAGCTTATAAATTATATAAGTCAGATTATATAATCTGAGTGGAAAACAAACAGAGCCTCGGTACAAGTGGAGTGTAGCTGTACGCCTGTACCCTGGGTTCCTCGGATCGGTCGGTGGCTTTAACCTGCACCAGAAAAAGGTCCTTTTTACTGCTTTTTGTTCAGATTGTAGTACTGCTTTTCCTCTAATCTTTTTGTCCCCACAAACCGAATTCTATTTTACAGCAAGTCCTTAACTTTTTTTTTTTTGAGAAATTACACAGTACAACTCAGACACTCACAACGTACGCACACTCACCCTTATGAACGCACATACGCAAACCTTACCCCTATGAGCATCTTCGAAGACTGAGCCGGCAAATTCTCCAGATTCCCGAAGTCACCACTGACGCCTCGCTGTCGACGGCCACGTCGCCTACCGCTGAAAGCACAAATGCCGTTAAATCCTAGAAAATTCGCTCCCACCGGGAGTCGAACCCAGAACCTCAAAGGTGCTACTTGGAAGCCTTAACCACTAGGCCAAAACCCCTTTCACAGCAAGTCCTCAACTTATGAAAGCTTGCCACCACATGAGTTCTCTCTTTTTACCCCTTTCTTTTTTGAGATATATTGTATTAATCCCATTATTGATTTTCAAAGAAACCACAACCTCAGTGACAGGGGCATTACAGAGCTCCTCACACCAGCGTCACAAGATGCATCAGGCTCCCTCTGGAGTTCAAGCTGCACCCAAAAGCTATACCTCACTTGTAATTTCAGTCCCAAGCTCAATCTGCCATTGTTTCCACATTCGGCGTCCAAGGTGAGCCGATCATCTTCAGAACACAACGTGTAACAGCCAGTCAACTGTCAGTTTATTTGCCTAATTAGTTCTACGCTGGAAGGTGACCACATCACTGTTTGATGGATTCCCTAGTTGACAAGCATTTACGTACACCCCGCCCCATCTTTCGTTAGGAACAATGCAAATCTAACCAAAACGGAATCACGTAAAGCGACTGGTCAGCAGGCATGTCGCAATCGAGCTGTTAAGTTCATGGGCAGGGCAACGCTCTTGGACGCTAACTCCCAACAAAACCAGTAGGCGTCGATGTGCGGCCAGCTCCACGTAGCAGTCAGCTCACCAAATGACTCTTTTAATTATTGCCTCGCTGCTGCACGCAGAAAAGGAACTGTTTGTGTCCAAATTTATCGACAAACCAACGTTTGGTTGGTTGCTGGTAGCTTGGTACAGATCCCATACCAGATCAATGTTCTTTTCGTTTAATATTCTTGCAGAGCCTTCAAGTCAAAGCAAGTAAACTGAGTAGGTTGTCTCACGAAGGAACAGAAAAAGAATAATGATAAGCTGATAGTACTAATCAGTTAGTTATGTGGCTATAGACAAAGACAGTGCAGCAAATTAAAGATGTCAGGAAAAATGTATTTTTTATTCTTGATGGGTTGGTGGTGGTATTACTGAGGTAGCTTGATTTAGTGAAAGAGTAAAGCATGAATGGTTTTTTTAACTTGATTTGGCCATCGTACTTGGAAAACTATAAGTTACAACCATTTAAACTTGCTCAACTGTGTTAATACGACCATTAGCTTCAAGGCCCTACATATATGGAGATGTGGCATATACACACATTTCATTGTGCTTGGCCATCCAACATTGCGATCAATTGTCAGCCTGGCCAAATTTCAGAGTCAGCGATCTTGTTTGCAGAATTTTGGCGAACTCCGACTGATTGTTCTGCATCCATGACGGTGATCATTCGTGTAGTTTACTCTTCATAGTGAAATGCTCCGTAGCTGAATATTCCTTTTTGGGGCTTGATGAGTACGTAACATGTACGTAACGGCCAACTACTACTTCCACTTTCCCATACTTCCGTCCGTCGACTTGTACCCATTAATAAGGTGTATACCAGAAACAGTTGGCAACATTCGGGTCCATCTCATTCATGTCCTCAGCCCTCTTTCCGCCACAGGTTCCGTTCGTCTGTCCTGGCATAATAGCAGCCTACATACCAACGCAAACGTTCTACTTTGACCATGAAGAAAAAACACCACGTAACAAACCAATCTTCTCCAGTCTGATATAAAAGCAGGCCACCCTGTGTTGGGATATGAGAGGTTACATCTACCTGATCAAAATTTAGATTAAGACAAGTCACCAGTATGCTATTAAATGGTTTATAATCATGAGTGTACGTGATGACTTGGAAACAGACTCGATGGAAGTGCTTTCTGGTATTACAGGAAAATAGGCAGCAGCATTTAGTGCCTTAAACTGTACACAGTACTATCATACAACATCTGGAATGACTCCACGCCCAGCTTTGGCGTCAAAATTTGTAGCCAGTAATGTCACAGAACATCAACTGCAAGAGTACTTTTCATCTTCAAAATGAACCGAGAGAGGAAGTGAACGTCTATTGTCTAATCCTGACCTGCTCAACCTGTCAGTGCTCATTTCACGGCACCTAATCTGAATCTATTTTGCACTTTTACACTCTCTTTCTTGTTATATTCTTCCGTGGTTCCTTTTTCGACGCAACCCCTGAACCTAGGGAAGTCATTCCTACAGCACTTTGGTACAAGTCCTTTAACCTGTAGATATCAAAATGTCAAATGAAGTCGTTATAATCCCGATATTATGCAAACACAAGGAAATTTACTTTGATATAGCTGCAAACCTTGGCATGCTGATCATCAGAGCAATCACAGAAACTCCAACTACGAGTGGGAAAACTGGTGCCGGATCCAGTTCCTGCATTGTACAAAAGATTACATGGCATCCTAAACAGACGAAAATGCAATGAACTTGACTTCATAGCATAACAAAGTTTCAGGTAAACTAATGTTTTGTCTGGATATGCCAAAATTAGACCACAAATGTAAATCTACTGCTGGTAACAAGTACTACCTCCGTTCACATATTGATGTCGCTTTGGACAGCAAGATGAAACTAAAAATGAACTAACTCGCCCTGTCAGAACGACATAATTTAAAAGACGGAGGGAGTAACAAGATAATTCCACAACAATTACCGTCTAGATCTCATCTCTTCTGGTTTAAGGGTGGAAGCAAATTACCAAAGATGTTGCAATTGTGTGATAAGTTACCTGCTTATGATGGCGCTCTTCTGTTCTATATTTAAGGGGACCAACATGAATTTGAGGTTGCTTTTCCAGGTCTACTTCAACGATCTCTGATTCAAATCTGTGGGTATGTGATGGAAGGCCAGATCGAATCTGAACGAGATGCTTGCCCTTCGGCAAATCTCGCACTTCAAAGTAGTAGGAAAGGGGAACAGGAAGTACAGATTCTACTCTAGAAGGATCGGCTGCAGATCTGATTTCAATAGACAGGTGTGGCTGCAATGTATCAATGCCATCCCCTTCGACATGACCACTCAAAATTGTTACTTCTGGGCGTTCAAAAACCACAAAATCAATACCAGTGATGTCTTCCTGACCAACCTGAAAATGCACAGAAGCACAAAATTCGTTCTTTTTAAGCATAAACAGCACAGAAGCACAATAAATATGAGATAATGATATGCTGCAAATGCTATGTGCAATGGACAAATGGACTTCAAAAATAATTATATATTACAACTTACATCAACTGACACATATTCGGGCGAAGCTCGCTCAACTGCTGCAAATCCAAAATTATCTTTTGCAACCACTCTTATAGAGTAAGTTGAGCCAGGCACAAGTCCTCTAAGACGAAACCTGCCAAAAGTATCAGTAGTAGCTTCCTCATAATAACCTTTGGATTCAGATCTTGCCTCAACAAAAACACCCTCCTTCGGTTGTCCAGTCAGCAGAGTTACAGAACCCATGGCACTACATTGAAATGTTGGTTCAGTTAACAGTGTAATATTGGCTGCAAATTAGATTTTAGCTATGCACATTAAAAGAACTAATTTTCAGAACAGAAGCATGGACTCAATAACAGCTGATGAGCCAAGCACTTCAAATTCACATGCCGCAGCAAAATAATAGAACATAGGCTTAAGCAAGCTATTCACTAATGTGACATATACCTCAATAAATACAATTTGAGAGCCACATGAAACTAAAATAAGCATCAGTGGTAGGTCGACCACTCTTCCTCACTTGTCTGCCAATGTAGCAAACATAGTGGAACATTACCCAAAATAAAACTAAACATATCATACATTTACTTTTATTTTGCACATATTTTAAAAAGTACTTTTGTTTTTTATTACATGCTGCTTTTAAAAATATATAAGGCCTTGCTTGACTGTGTGTGCTCCTAAAATTGATCTGCAGTATTCTCAGAAACGAGAAAATGAACTTTGAATATTGCTATCTTTTTAATTATATCTTTATAGCCAGTAACCACGTGAACATGCATTCAAATACGAAAGCTACAAAGGTGACAAGGTGAGGGAACATCTTGTGCTTGAGATACCAGCAAACTGAAATGCCTAGAGGAAATGCTAGTGGGGTAACAACAGAAGAGTAAAAAAATAATTTGAAGGAAAACAGAGACCACGACTTTGGAAATGATATTGACCTTTCAGAAAACACGGTGGCCCTATGATCAAGATGATATCTGAAATGCTAGTCAGGTGCATGACAATTTACAACAAGTACGCTACAGCAGATAACAAGCATTGAGAGTGTTAAGATATGCACTGTTATCATTTCTCCTTGGTTAAAAAAAACTTGTTTGCAGAGATAAGCAATGTTATTGCAACTCTGATGAGCAAGTTTTCCATGTACAATTATGATGTTGAAGGCTTACAGACTGATTGAACTCCCCCTCTCCCTTGAAAAAAAAACTTGTTTGCAGAGATAAGCAATGTTATTGCAACTCTGATGAGCAAGTTTTCCATGTACAATTATGATGTTGAAGGCTTACAGACTGATTGAACTCCCCCTCTCCCTTGACCAAAGGAGCTGGCGAGGATACCAGTTTAGTGCAAAGAGGCAGTCCTTTTCATGAAATACAATTTACCTACAGGCAACACCTAACGATAATATGTCCATGTCATGAATCTGAGCAAGAAAGGTAATGGATATGGATGTAACCTTAACCCCCCTCCCACCCTGAACACCCAATTGATGTTTAGATGACACCTCAATAGCTATGGCAAATACAAATGCACTGCCTAATGATGCCATTTCTGTTTCACTCAATGTATATTTATGTGTTCGACTAATCTTTTGTCAAATATGTCGTATATTCCATTGATCATGCATTCGTTTTCCATAGTAGTTAACTCGCATATTTGACCAAATGCCTATGGAGCATTCAATGTGGAGCTTACCACTATTGAGCATGCATGAATCTGAAATAGATAGCGAGAACTGACCATCCAATAGTCAGTAACTGTGGAATAATAAATACATTATAATGGACTCCACAAGTTTTCCATGGTAATTGTGATTTGTGAACATAAGCATGTAAGGCACACACTTCTTGAATCCAAAGAGGTGGTTTCTTCATGGCATACAAAAGAATAAACATACAAAATACCAAAACTATAGAATCATGATTCATAAACAAATAATAATACGAACCTGTAAGCCACTCTGGTAGCACGGAATTCAACCTCTCTAGACTCTCCAGAATTAAGATCAACAGCAACTGCTGATGGTGCAAATTTATATTCCTACAGCAGAAAATCAAAGCATTAAGAGCTCTCCAGAATATCGATTATCATGCCACAACTTAAGTTAAATTTTGTAACTCGATAATACATCTTATATACATTGCATCCTTTACACCTTGTATGCACTTCCGTTAAAATGCTAAACATGTATACAAGTATGAATAGGAACAGTCTACATAGTGATAGACTGATAGTCTCACACTCACGTTCAACCCACATCAAGACAAGAATATTCAGCAGAAAGAAAAAAAAAACTGATTTCTGCAGTGTAGTATAAAGCTCACGTAAACTTTAATCCAAAGTGAATAATACAAAATTAAAAAACAAACAGCATGGAATGGCTGATAGTATAACTGATCAAATTTAAATTATAAACCAAAGTGAAAAATACTAAACAAAAAAAAAACAGTATGGAATGGCTAATAGTATGATTGATTCAAACCAAAACAATATTCGGCAAGGTGATGCAAAGTATTAGAACAAAAGGAAGTGTGGATAAGAGGGAAGCACCTTAAGAAGAGGTCGGAGATAGAAACTTCCAGGAAATAAATTGTCAAAACTGAAAGTTCCAACAGAACTACTAATTGAGTTATTTCTGTACCCTTCTTCACCACTCAAAGATAATAATACTGACGGTAACAGCTCAGCATCCTTTTCACCATAGATCCGCACTAATATCTGACCTAACTTTTGACAAGCAAAGGTGTATGGGCCAGTTTGCTTGAGATGATAACCATCCTGCAGGAAGGTCGATGATAATCAGACAGAAAATTCAACAAAGCGCCTCACTTAAGATTGTTGATTAAGGATTCATAGCTATGTTGCATTAATAATGTTCCTAGTTATCATCAGCCACAGTTAAGAAGGTTCTCAAATAAGCAATCAAGTAATTGTAACATCACAGACACATGAATGAAACAGGGCAGCGAAAGATTTCCTAGTTTCAACTTTCAACTAAGAAGTTTAACCTAAAATAACTCATTAATTTACGAGTAGAAAATGAAAAGAATAAGCATACATTAAACTTAAGCCTCACTTGTCATTGCTTCTTAGTTGGGAAAGGGGGAGGGAAATACAGGTTCTACCACTAACAAAAACCATAAGTGCAAAAAACAGCTGGTCAGTCTGATGTGTTTCGATGACATGTGCTTAGAAAAAGCATTCGTTTACAAATGTTTTTTTTCTAAGGCAGCATACCCACTGTAGCGCACTATCGACCAGTTGCCATATGGCAGATGGAACAGCTTGTGTTCTTCTAGCCAGTGGTACTTACGTGGTGACCACCACACTGTAACGCATTACAGCACTACAGCATCTTGTGCTTATGTAATGAAAGAATAGTTAAAACTATTAGCATAAACATATGTTTAAAATATAATACGAACCTTTGCAGCTTCAACTTTATACTCTATATCATCGTACAAGGGACCAGCAACAAATGATCCATCAGAATCTGTCTTTGTCTCTGCTGCTACATCCCCTTTCCTCAGTTGGGCATAGTTGCTATTCCCAACTGCTATAATCTTTACGTCAACATCAGGAGTTGCAGGCGAAACTGATCCTTCAAGGTATACACCAGTTTTTGCAGTGATTGATGGGACAGTATCTTGGCATCCATTCACAGAAACTGAATACTGCAGTTTAAACATCACAATATGTTACAAGCATGGTTCGAGTAAAAAGAGATCACTAATCAATCATTACTCACCTGCTGTCTTGCCGGATAAAAGAGGATCTTTTTCCTTCTAGTGCTGCAAATGGTGAATCATGTAAGCAGAATAAATAAATTCGCATGATTATTTGCTAATCAAAGAAAACCAATCTCTCTTCAAAATCCCCAACACGGTAAACAATGGTTCTTGGCAGAACAAACTTTCAGGTCAACAGAACTAGAAATTAAATAACTTCCAGATAAAGACATTCCAGTTAGTGGGCAAACAGAAGGATTATGGTCTCCACAGTTGAACAATGTACCTAGAATCATGAGGGACAAAGATGAAGTCCTCGCCAAGGTCAGCCCAAATAGAATACTCAAATACAGTAAATCCACTTTGAGAACTCTTTCCGTGAACAGGGGTTGTGGAGATCTTTCCGAAGAAAGTGCCATCACTTTTAAAGGCATCAACAACAATATCTTCAGAACTGATTTGTTCCTGAACGCCAGCCTCCACATGAATTTCGCCTTTTACAAGATACTTCTTTGCGCTGATATGAACCGGCTAAAAGGTAAACTTAATGTTAGTCAAACTGCACTTTCTTGGAATACCTATAAGTGTAAATTGGCAAGCATCCCACCATTGGATTCGCTGTATCAAACGAAACAGATGAGCTCCCAAAGGAAATGCATGAATTAATTAAATGAATCTCATGTTGGCCTGGAGTTTCTACACAGATCCTTTGAGATCCTTTCTGTAAAAAATGAAGTGGATTGTGTTAACCAAAGTCCAACGGTTTTATTGAATCAAACATGACGCGGATTTATGTAGTCACAAGGGCGGACCTTTATCAACAAGTCAAGTTTAGAAGAATCTGGCTGATGAATGTATGCTTCAGTGTCGTGAGTTGAAACTAGCTCAATCCAGTATCCCTTTTGTAAAAACGTAATTTCTCTCACATCATCAGTGCCAACATCTATATCCAAGGCATTTTGGTCCCAACACCAATCATCCTTTGACGATCCCTCAGACGAAGAATGCTTTACCTGGATGGAAGATGCAGCCTCATAAACTAGAAAATACCAGCAAACAACTCAACTGAGACAATTTCAAAAAGTTTTACCTCCATACGGTACTTTCCAGGAAATACTTTGGTGAACACAAAATTGACATTATCTTGCTCCAAAGTAGTAGTCCTTCTTTCCTGCTCGATACCCCCAGCTATCCTAACAAGCGAAAGCAGAATTTTTTGGTTGCATTGCTCTTTGCATTGGACTCTACCATGAATGTTGACTTGAGACTGCCAGCAAAGAGATTATCCTCTCAGATATTATCTCAAACTAGAAACCATCTTTGAACTGAATCAGCACAGGAACATAGTCAAAAGAAACACCCTTGCATACCTGAGAGAACTCCAGATCAAGCAATGGGCTATTGACATTGACATCAATAGATCCGGGTGAAAACATAAGACTAGAAGAGCGTTCGGTATCTACAGGTAAAGCAGATAACTTGTATTCACCAGCAGGAACCTACAAAATTTCACAAGGATCTTAACAACTGCTTCAATTGGAATATTCTATGTATATATTCATTCATAGTAATAAAATCCTTCGAAAAATTCTCAGTGGAACTATTGAGTCCCTTTTGCCACAAGCTCGGAGTTTGAGTCCCTATTGCCTTTCTATTGTTAAATTAAACATAAATAATATGTAAGATAAAACTACTCTAAAAACTGTGAGGCACACCATGTTTTCACAAATAAAGAAAATATCCAAACACAACCAAACTCCCAATTATTAGTTGAAACTATAGATAATTTCGCCCCGAAACCAAAAAAGGAGCACATACCTCAAAGCAAAATCTTCCGTTTTCACCCACAAGTTTCCTCTGCGGCTTTACGTTTTCAGGTCCATGTGTTAAAGTCACCTACAATCCTCGTCAAAAGCGTAGGAATTATGTTTTTGTAATGATCCCAGTGAAACAAACAGAAACTCAAGATATTACCATGGCTTTTGAATTCGGGGTCACTGTTCGAACAGTACCACATACATCATATCTAACTGACTTGATATCATCAATGCTGGCAATGTTTGGCAATATCTAAGAAAATATACTATTTAGTCACAAAGAGTCGGGACATTAAAAGTGTAGATTTAACTGAATTTAAGATTCCCTCAAGCAAACTCAAAGTTACCATGAAATCCTCCAAACGGTTGAACTTATAGTGATCCTTCTCGGCAGTTATAGTATACTTCTTGGATGTAACCTAAGCAAGGGCAGCACAAAAGACTATTTAGCAAGGACAGTAGCACATTAAATTTTAAGCACCGTATATACAGTGCAATCAAGAAAGCAAATCAACCAGTTCTGTCTGTTCATAAATTTGAGATATTGAGTACAGATGTTTGCAAAATTATGAACTTGCCCATCTCAATAATCTGACAGTTCAGGGTCATCTAATAACCAGAGCTGAGCCGAGAAAAGTTAAATCCATTGTATTAAACCATTACATGATGTATTATTTCTCCCGATGTTACATTGCAGAACATATATCAATCATGAACATGTACTGATCATATATCACTGACAGATCAAGTACCATGCTGTATTTAATTAGATACAAAAAAGGTTTATTTATCCGGCCAAACACCACACTTCTGAGTGATCAGATGCACAGGCATTGAAGCACTGACATAAGAATGATGCAAGTGAAAAACATAATCTTGTATGCAAAATGTACAAAATGAAGGCATGAACCAACAACCTAAACTTTTTAATCTCAAGTTCATGACATCACTGGCTAGAATTGCCCATTCATTAAATTTATTAGAAATCCATTGCCAGTTCAAGAATTACAAAGAGAATGAAATTAGCAAAGCTGGTCAAAGTGAAAGTACTGTTTTCCCTGAGTCATAGAATGAGTATCTAAACACAAAGAAAATAAGACCAGGCTCAGCATCGTGATACAAAGAAAGGTGCCACAAATATGAGAAGAAACTTCAACTATCAACAGATTTATTACCAAACAATTTCATCAAATAAAAAAAGTGCAGACCTGATCAAGCCTGTAATGCCCAAGACTATCTGTTACAGCCCTCAACTGGCCATCAACTATGATATTGGCACCTTCCACTCCGGAACCATAACCATCAACAACACGCCCTCCAACAGAAAAACCAGTAACCTGTTCAAATATATATGTCAAATGGGCATGTGCACACATCAAGATGGAGTAGATAACAGTACATAAATAAAACAGAATATATTGTGAATGCTTAAGCGGCAGAACGATCAAATGCCTATAGTATAGCCATCATATAATCAAGAAAATTGAACCCAACCAATCTTGCAACATTGACTGCTTGAATCAAAGTATAACTGTATATACACATTTCTTGTTTTCTTTTACCTACTATTCATAAAAGCATACAGGTTAATCCAGACCAGTGGCTCAATCAAACCTAAATTTTGATCGGGTAGACGACAGATACCATTTTTTGTCATCACCACCAAGGAAAACCTTTACCATGGAGAATAGTCAAAACCATGAAATGTAAAGCAATTTTACACATTACCTGGAATTTCTGGGGAATGGCCAGATGACTATGCTCTACAGAAACAGGCAGTGAAGAGGGTGAGACATCAAAGACAGTGTTCTCGCCCTTGTAGTATGGGACAAGCTCATAGCTACCTGCATAATTGTGGAACATGATAAAGGTTTCAGATTACATTTTCACATAGTGATCTGGCAAAAGCAGACCATGATCTCGAATAGACAAGAACACCAAACAATTGAAAAGTGTTTTTGCACGAAGACAAGCAGTCCATTTGTGGTATATGGTACATTTTCTTACTCAGGAGTCGGGATAAAACTCCTCTTACTATATGAGCTATATGTTAAAATATAAATGCATCACAAATTCACAGGTTGATATATCAACAGAAGACCTGCAATATTTATAAAGAACATCCATACTAATGCCACTAAGATTGCTTTTCAAAGATGAACAAGTTATCGGCTTACCACAAGGTAGTGATTTAAATGTGAACTTCCCATCAGCATCAGAAATTGCATGGCAAAGAGCACCTTCCCTGGGTGCATCACCAAAACCTTGTGGGCAAGGCACCTCCGTTACATCATTAGAGTATAGGTACAAGTGTACTCCCAACATTGGATTTCCCTAGCAAGAAAAATGCATGTTGAATGTTAGAAAATGAATGGAATATACAAATTTGAGGAACAAATGAATGCAGTGTTTGTTATTATCAATACAACAGAACCATTTCGTTCTTCAAACCTGTGCAACTACAGAGCCATAAATATTGTATCCAGATACAAAGAAAACATCATCAGCTACGGCATTTCCAAATCGCAAGTCAACCTGCATAAGAAAACATGTATGGTTGTAAGACAATACCATAATTGTCACAAATCAGTGAATCACAACATCTAATGAGAGACGAGGATATATGAAATACTAACCTCTGGTGATCCTCTCATCTCAATGTCATAATCAGGGTGAGAAGCACGTAATTTGTAACGACCTGGAAAAGGAACATAAAATAAAGAAAGAAACACAAATATTGGCCAAATGTATATATAAAAAATCTATCACGATATTAGTCTAGGCACCTAGCACACGGACCCATAGACCAAAGGAACACAAAAATATGAATGAGATGGCCCCAAATGCTCCTATTAAGTAAATAATGAACTAAGTATTATCAATCACGAAACTGATGAACAGAAGTGGCAAGAGTGGCTGTGGTAACAGCAAAGGAGCAAGACAAGCTGCAGGTAGCAAGTGCTGGATGTGGAAGGGAGGGAGGACCATGTAGAAGTTAGAAGGTTGGGGAGTGAATAGTGAACACAAAAGTGTGGCCAGTATCTTGGCATTTTGAAATCATGGTCAGCAGTCGTAAAATGCCTCTTTCCTTCATTATAGTGCCAAGGTAGAAATTCACTCGGATTCATAAGATCCAATATTGCGCACAATTGAAGTGGGAGACATTATTCCAAGTCAGTAAGTTACTCATTCTAGAATTTACAGTGGTTTTTTCTGGAGTTGGTAAAAAGAATAACATTAGTGGCTACAAATAGAACCATATCATATAATAAATCCTTTAAAGGTATGAGGTGGCAGCTTCTAACTAATAAGGATAGCATGGTGCAGGCATACAGTAAAAGAACACAATTCGGACCAAACTTTGCATGTACTAAATTTATGTTGTTTTCTAAACATAAAGCATAGTAAGCAAGGCAAACCTGGAAGTATGTTTGCAAATGAATATTCCCCTGTTGATGATGTCAAAGCAGATGCAACCAACTCATCAGAGTCTGACATCAGCTCAACTTTCACACCAGAAGGTCCTAGGTCTTTCGAGCAGCTCTTACCAGCAACTGCTCCCACTACTTTGCCTGATATCATAAACCTGCATGCATGTATTAACAATTGAAACTTCATGTAACAAGTGTTCACACATAGAAAATAAACTAAATTGCCAAAGAAACAGACCCAGTGAACTGGAAATTAATATCTGCATTTCCATTACATCCATTTTGATCAATGACGACAGGAACCTGAAGTGTTAAGAAAACATCACACAACAACGGTCAGTCAAAGGCACAGTGAAGACAAAAACAAGGCGAATTAATGGACATATTCAGTACCAACGCCAACTTACAGTTTCAGGCTTCCATGACCATCCCTTAGGACCCTTGACTCTAACCATGAATGAACCCTATTGGAAGACAAACAACAAGCATAAATGAGACGAATAGATTGCTTCAATAACATTGGTAGCAATCAGCAGATGATACATAGGTTAACTCATTCCCATTAACCCTTGTGCCTGCTTGAACCAGCAAATGACAACGCCAAACAACAATCACAAGGATACCTTGTCATAGACTGGGATGAAGTAGTAGCCATTGGGAGCACACTGTGTGCTTTCCTTGACCAAACCATCAACCGTGCACAGCTCAACCTGATATAAGAAGTGGGGAGGGAATCAGTTAGAGGCATGAATGGTAAGATGTACATAATCACAGCAAATATAGCCTATAAAGTCATTTCCTAGAGGTTTAATATCTACAGACTACAGTTAGCATATTGTATAATAACATACACCTAAATGAGGGGGAGAAAGTTGACCATGCATAAGGTGACTCTAAATCCATGCTTTGAGACTTAGCGCTAAACACGCTTCATACCTTCACCGCACCACCATTTAGTCGACTAAATCACCTTAATTTAGCGGATTTAGCTGGCTATAGCGGTGGCTATAGAGGGCTTTGAGACTTAGCGCTAAACGGGGTTTAGCTTAGCCTCTCGTCTCCCTAAAGGCTATAGCGGGCTATAGCGGTGGCTATAACCGGCTATTTAGAACATTGCTAATTATAGACTGTTAATGACACCAGTATTCTCAGCAGTACTAACCTCCAAACACATGAAAGTAGCACATGTTTCATCTATCCTATTTATAATTTGATCAGACACTCAGCTCACAGCTGGCCCATTCACCGAAGATAACATGGAAACACCTATGGAAGACATGGTCTCAGCCAACAAAATTAGTATTACAATATTGTTTCCCTTTGGGCAACTAATTCTCTATGATCCAGGTGCAATCAGTAACCAGTGTCCAAATTCACAAAAGACAGGCAATTCGAAACAAACACACTTCGATCCATCAGCGGCAGCTCGCGAGGAGGACGTCGCCCGCTGACCATGAGGTCCAGTTCAATTGAACCGCCCCAACTAACTACCCATTGCGATAATGCTACCCATGGGCAGCCACAGCTCGATCAGCAACGACAAGTAGCAGAGCGAGACTACAAGCTGCGCGATGAGATGAACAATCCACACATAGTAGGAGTGCTAGCAGACGAGCGAGTGCAGCCAGCGTACCGTGATGTGGGAGTAATCAAGCTTGGAGTCCGACGACTTCCTCGACTTGGACAAGCCGGAGCTCGCCTGCAACAAACACCAAAACCCCAAGTCCCATCAGTGAGAAGCCGCGCCGAGCCAGACTGGAGCGTAACGAGAGGGGGAGTAGGCGCTGGGGCAGACCTCCACGAAGCCGCCGCATCCGTGGATCTCGTCTGAGGCGGCGGCGGCGGAGAAGAGGGGGGCGACGAGGAGGAGGAGGAGGGGGATGCAGCGCGGATCCATGGAGAGATCGGATCTAGCGGCCGCGGAGCATGCCACCAGGGGAGACGACGACGAGATCGAGAAGATGTGCGGGAGGCGGAGGTGTAGTAATAGTGGTGGCACTGCTGTCAGTTTGGAGATTTTGCGAGTTCATCTGGCTTGCGATTTCATGGGCGATGGGCCGCAAATCGAAATCCTTGTACGTGGGCTTTCCACGATCTAAGGATCAGTACTGGAGATCGGAATGGGCTGACATGATTTCCATCCTCTACAATTTCATGCAATCAACCAAACAAAAGTATGTATCAACTCATTCAACCAACTAAACAGTCCAGTTTTTTTTTTTAGAAAAGGGAATATATTTCAACACTCCAGTTGTATCATCACATTCAAGATCATCTCATCTAGTGAACCATCACATGCAAGATGAAATTGGTTTAAGCAACCAAACACTACCTCAAAGAGCAACACCGGTTAATGTGGTCATACAGACAGGGCAGCAAAAAAAAAAACAAATCGTACGTTCTTTTGGGATTTAGAGTTTTATATGGCTGGAAAAAGTAAATCTATTTCTTAAATGAATATTATATAGTAGATTATTTGTGCAACGCTACAACCTTAAGATACACATCTTACATTTGTAATGTACCATTTACCATTGCCACTCGATCTAACTTCGTCGTTTGAGGCAATGACTCTGGCGGGCACTTGGGATTGCATGCGGGGCAGATGGCAAGACACTTATCCTTCGTGAGGTAACAAAGAGCCTCCGGTTTTTGGATCAGGCAGCAGTAACAGCGGGTGCCATTACATGTATACTCATCACAAAATTTAAAAGATATCTTGCTCTCGTCTGCAAATGTTTTGTGGATCATAACATCATTTGAACTTGTGTTGGTACGAGCCTTTGGGTAGGTTGCCATATCTCCAACCTTCAGTAGCTCAGGTGAACCTATCGGAAATTTTGGTCATCAATAGTCCTATGAGATTTACCAGAAGAAACAATTATGTGTACTTACCAGGCAACGCCATGCATCCGAAAAGCACTATGAGCACAAAGGGCATCGAATAAACAAAGCCGCCGCCGATGTTGTTGTTGATCCTCATCGGACCCCTACCCTCAATCGACAAAAGAATGTGGAACGTGAGCAAGTGAGGGGGAGGTTACACAGAGAATAGGATGGGCTCGTGGCCCCTCGATATATATGTTGGATTTAACCGGGTTTATCCCATTAATATACCCAATTAATCAATAAATCCTAAGGCTCATTTGATGCTATATGAATGTGTGAAATGGGAGCATAAAGTTTGTAATTGGGCATACATGCATTTGAGATGGTGGCATTTCCAGCCATAACGTGGATACAAAATTACTACAATTAAATGAGAAATTATTGCTCCTATTATTTGTCTCTTTTTTCACCTCCTACACCATTAGACGCATGCATGGTTAAAGCAATTAAATGGTTGATTGGTCTGTGGTTTTCTCCGTCTTGTATAGTTTTATCAAGCCTATAAATACCTTAGTGGGAGTGAGGGAGAGAGTGAGAAGACATACACCCATCACTATAAACCACTTCTTGTGTTGCCTTTTCTTCCCTATCCCAAGACTTACGCAAACATGTATTGGGAGAGCAAGCCTTCGAAATCACGTCTCGCTGCGATCCGCACAGAGAGGTTAGCCAGGCGAAAAACATCACGAACAGGATGGAAATCATGGGAACATGAACACCGCCGCCGATGCTCATATTGGATCCCTCAACGGATGAGAGAGAGCAAAGAGAGAGCGAGAGGTTAGATGTGAGCAGTGGTTTCAAAGTTTGATGGGCTGTCAAGGTTGAGTGGCCTTTGTTTTGGCTCATGTGCTGAATGGGCAATTGATGGGCTTCACGAATGACGACCCATGCTTCACAATTTTGCATATCAAAGTATAATACGAAGTTTTCAGTGCAAACTGCAGAGCCTCTTCATGAACTTCACTTGATGGTGCAGACGTTGGCATTTTGGTCCGGGAAGCAAAGAATTCCTCTAACTTGCTTTTTGTGGAAATAAAGTTTTTCCTTTTGTTGTAGGGAATAAGGGCGTGTTCGTTTTGTTTATGACTAAAGCTTAGTCCAAAATTCTTGCTATTTAAAGGTATTAAATAAAGTGTAATTATAAAACTTTTTGCAGAAATCTGAACTACTTTGCGAGACGAATCTAATAAGGGTAAGTAAGCTATGATTAGTCAATGGTTACTGTAGCATCACTGTAGCAAAACATAGCTTAATTAGGCTCGTTAGATTCATCTCATAAATTAGCACCCATCCGTAAAAAAGTTTTGTAATTAAACTTTATTTAATACCTTTAAATAATAAGATTCTCTGGACTAAACTTTAGGACTAAAGAAAACGAACAGGCTCTTAGTAGTGTTGCCCACGTAATAGCTGGACATGGTTTAGAGCCTGAGCTAAATACCCAAAGGGGGTGTTCGTTGCATGGGGTCTAAAATTTAGAGGGAACAATTTTGTCATTTAAGATTATTAAATAAAGTTTAATTACAAAACTAACTGCAGAACCCCTGGTCTAATTCGCGAAACGAATCTAATGAGGGTAAGTAAGCCGTGATTAGACGATGGGTACTGTAGCATCAATGTAGCAAAACATAGATTAATTAGCCTCGTTAGATTCGTCTCGTAAAGATGTACCTACCTGTAAAAAAGATTTTGTCATTAAACTCTATTTAATACTCTTAAATAATAAAATTCTTTTTGATGTGACATGTCTAAAATTTAGAGGGGGACGTGGATTGATCAAGCTCCAGTTCTTGTACTTTTTTTTTTTTTTGCGGGACAGTTCTTGTACTTAAGTCAGCTGGCAGCGATTTGTCTCCGTGTCATCCGAATAATACAATGAAATCATTTTCTAAAAAAACATTATAAACACAAATAGGAGTATTATTAGGAGTCGTATCTTTTCGTTGCAGGAACAAACTCGATAGTAGTAGGAAAAGAAAAGAGGACATCATGAACGTGGTGGTGACAGCATGTCGCAAGGCCTGCGATGGCCATGGGGCGCAGGATGTGACACCACTCCGCTGCGGTCCGTAGACCATCACCTACGGGCTAGTACGTGTCCCTTTCTTTTTCTCTCACTCGGTCACTCCCTCCCGCGAATCAGTCGCTATCGATCAGTTCAGCAATGTGTCACGACGCACAGCACGTCCGTCACGTCCAACGTCGCCTCCTCCAATGACCAAAGTTGCTTCACGCTCCGTATAGATCGCAGGTTTGCGCAACAAATCGTTGATAGACAGATAACCACGGGGGAAATATCAATCGAGCCCACCTAAACGTGTAATGTAACCGACGCACCACCAAATCTGGGTCATGGGGAGATCAAGAGCTCCGTCTCCCCTGATTATCGAGCATCCATGAACTGTGTGTGGTCCATGGGTGCATGGCCACTGTTGCGCGTAGAATATTTTATCAGCAGTGTCATGCAACCAGATAATCGTTATTTGTGTCAACATATACTCGTTTTCAAACGAGGCTATTGGCTATATACGCTAGATCAATAAAAAAGTACATATACTCCGTAAGTTTTTAGATGAGATGACAAAAACCTCGGAAGAGGCCACACTATGCACGGAAGGTAGTACATCTTTTCATCACCTCTGGTAACAGTATTATGTGTGACTCGTGAGTGACTTTCATATTTTGTCATCTACTATTCTTTTGTCCTAATTGTCCTATACTTAAAACCATATACCTGATACATTGATTCAATTGTTTAGTTTGTTTCACTGAATTTTTTTTTGGGTCCTAATTGTCCTCTACTTAAACCCATGCGCTGGCCATGGAGTATTTCAACGGCAGGCGCAGGATTTGACCGCCGTACGATACGGTGTGGCTGCCGTCCGCGTTGCATAGCCTCTGCCACCGGCGACGCGTGACTGTCTCATCGGTGACGAAGACGCGACACGCGACAAGAACGCAGGCCCCTGACCACCGTCGCGCGCGCACGTCGCCCGTCACACCGCCGCGCGCGCGCCCCCCGCGGTTCACGTCCGTGTGCGCCGCGCGCCGTGGGCCGAGCCGAGACTCTGGGTACGGGCACGGGCCATCCCTCCGTGCGGGCGGGCTACGCGTGAACGGACCCCGGACGGCGTCCTCGAGCGGGGTTCCAGCCGAGCCGACGACGGACGCCACGCGCATCGGTCGCCGGAGATTGACGTATCCGGTCCGTAGTCTACGTGGGGAGCGGCCCGAGGGGAGGACGTGGATCGGTTCCCGTGCTCTCTCTCTCTCTCTCTCGCTCGCCTCACCGGTAGTGGTGCTGCTGCCGCTGCTTCGCCGTAGCCATCACGTACTTCCGTCTCATTCCCGTGCCGCGCCACGAGGCGTTTGGCCAGCGACACCCGCCTTGGCACGCGCACTCGTGACGGCTTAAAAATACTACTCCACTCTTGTGCACTGGGGGGTGCCGGCGCCGATCGAGCGCGAGTGCTCTCTATTGCTTGTTCTCGATCGATGGCACCACTCGTATTTTTATCTCGTGCGTATCCAACCAAATGGCATCTCGTTTTATCTGCACGCCGTCCCGCGTTAACTAACCGAACCGTGTCTAGCTCTGCACCCGTTTCGTAACGGGATTCATCGCAATATAGTATATTCTACACTTCTTCGTAAACAAATTAATGTTCTTTTGGAGAGCAAAATTGATCAAAAACAGTTTGACAGAAAAGACAGGCGCGATCATTTTGCTGCCAAACATCAGTTGCTTTTGGCTTGGTTTGAGCCATATAGCACCACGTCAATCACGCTGATCCAATCCAATCCAATCCAACCGAAAAGTCCCCCGACGCGTACGAGAATTTGGGAGCCAGAGCGAACACCACCAACCTCGTCTGCCTCGCCCCGAGGAAAAAAAAAGCAAAGCAAGGGCGAGACGAGTTCGTCTTCACATGCGGCCGTGGCGATCCAAAACACAAGGCCTGGCAGGCAGGCAGCCAAGCTTAGCCGCTGTGCTGGCTGGCTGGGCATTGAATATAGCGTGCACGAATTCGCGTGTCGTGGGCGTTTCCGAGACGCCCGTCTTGAGAACCCAAACCCCGCCTCTGGACTCTGATCGCCGCCCGTAAACAAAGTGAAACCCAGGCGGACCTGCTCACTGACCTAGATGAATGTGAGGACTTCGAGAGACGCGACCTTCCTACCCTAAAACACCAAATCCCGAGGATAAAATAGGGGGACCGAAAATGTGTAAAGGCAGCCGCACCGGCAAGAAAAATATGACAAAGACGCGCGAAAACCATTTTTATATGGACGTCAAAACTCCTAGCTAATTCAAAGCCAAACTACTGTATGAAAGTTAAAATGACGGACAGATTCAACTTGTAGAAGTCATTGAACTTTTGATAGACTATGGGAAAACTCAACAATTTTCAGCATCAACACCTTCGGTTTAACTTAATCTATGGCAAAAATCGATGTCCTAACAGGCAACAAGAACACTACGAAGGTTTTTTTTTTCCCCCGAAAACCCTGTAAGTAGTTTCTGACTCCACTCCGGGCTATAACAATACGGTTTTTGCTCCAAACAAGGGATATATGATCTCAAATAACCTTCAAGTATATGTTCACATGTTAACCATAGTTATTCGGAATAAAAAGCATATTTTGTCACATTAGGAGCAGTGTAATATTAAATCCATCAGTAGTTTATATTCAACTCAAACTTTTAACAACTGGCCATTTTCCTTCAGCGAATGCAATGTAAAATTTGAAAATATTAAAAAACCCATCTTCAAAATCTTTTGAAGAAATGTTTTGGACATGGGACTAGTACTACTATCTTGATACACACTCATTTATTTTACTTAATGCAAATTAACAATTACTATTCATAGATTTCTGTCAGGAAACGATGATAAGGTAATGCCTTTTACAGAACTATTTTCGAAGGAAAATCTGATCATGAGTTTATACTGTTCAATCTTCATATTTGCCTTATCTGGATATAAGTTTTCAGGATCCTTGACGATCCAACTTCTAAAAATTTAGTCAATACGAGGGCAGTTAGTTATATCGATATAAATATATCCAGAATAACAAAAACTTTTCATGACATAGAGTAATTGTTCCTTGATATATCATATCTTCAAAGAAATAAAGTATGACTTACATTGTTCACAAATACGTGTCGCTTTGGACAAGGACGCGGTCATCAACACATTACTTGGACCACTAATTATTAGGGTCGCTTTGGACTAGTTGTTTTAGACCAAAGTACAATCTTTACAAACGGATACAAACAAACTCGTATTTTGAATCTTCGCAAAAAAAAAAACTCATATTTTCAAAAAATAAATGACATAGAACCTTAACAAATCCAACCATTTCATTTAGTATCGTTCCCGTTACTTGTTTTCTAAAAAAATTGCTTGCATTGAACTTTAAAGATTCTTCATATACAAAAATTTGCTTGCATTGAACCGTAACATGCTTTGAGTGCCTCAGTACAGTACACCACCGGTGTGGTCTAGTAAAAAGGCTGATGAAGCAAGCGTCCAAACAATCCATGAATCGAAGGCGCTGGTCTATTCACGTTGTTGTGGACTCTAACCTCGAATGATTTTTCATACAGTCACTGCCATCACCTTTCTATCAAATCTGTCTTTTATGCAACAGGGACATGACAGAGAATAGGAGGGCCAAAAACAATGGTGCTCCTACTGTGCATGCACAAATGATGGACTAATCGACTAAACAAGAGCGCTAGTGAGCGGCTTGGCCCCTTTCACGAAAGGGACCCGCCCCTGCTCATTTCCCTTTCGTAGTGAGTGACGAAAACGACGGGTGCAACCGAGTGTCTTCAACGGCAAGGAAGGTGAAACCATCGTCTGTCCAAAATGCCAAGGGTTAACAAATGTTAAGCGTGTTCGTCTCGCTTTTTTGCAGCAGCAGCTACAGTGTTCGCAGTTATTTCTTTAATAATAGCTACAGTGTTTTCAGCAGCAGCTACAGTGCTTGCAGTTATTTTTCTGCAGCCGCAGCCGCAGCTGCAGCGAGACGAACACGCTGGTTAGTACTCCTCTAATCTATGTCGTCAGTAGTACTTGAAGCAGCAATCTTTCAAATTTTACACTTGGGAAATGGAGTAGAACAACAAAATAGGGTCACCTCGTTTCCTATGACATTTGGTAGTAAGTATCTGTTATGTCCCGAAAATTTAGTAAGATTTTAAGTCAAACTTCTTTCGCAGGACTCTGTAGTGTAAGATGAGATGATGACATACTAAAATACTTAGCATTAGGATTTTCTTTGTGGTTGTACCCTGGCTTAAACTCCCTAAATAAAGAGTGATGAAGTGAGGGTAAAGTGGGACACAAAAGCCGGTTAGCGTAGAGTACGTACTCCTTCCGTTTAACTTTATAAGTCACTTTAGCCTTGTCAAGTTTTCTCAAATTATAAGGCATTTTTACTTTTCAAGGCACTTTTCTCTCTTCTTCACACAACTCTATTTCTATCTCTCTCTTTCTTTCTGTGCACCTATTTTTTTCATTTTTTCTTAATTTACGTGCTCAGACCCAAAACGTTTTATAAAGTTGAACGGAGGGAGTATCGTGGACTGAGAAAACTAGTCCACGGTATGGCAGTTAAAGCGCGTGATTTTACAGCTAAACGACGTCCCCTCCGGGGACTATTCGGCGTCGTAAGATCTGGCCTTTTCGCCAGAGAGCACGACGTGACGCGCGATCGATTTTTCGACCTGCTGCCGCTGCTGCTGCCCACTTCGCTCCCACACACATGGTGGTGGTGACCGCACACGCGGACGAATGGACGGAACGAAGCGCTGGGGCTGGGCCTGCTTCTCCTGCTGCCGCTGATGTGATGCGAACGTGTCGCCGCTTTCGTTCCATCCCTCTCACGCCGCATTGACTTGCAAGCAATCCAAGGCACGAGCGGCGTGCAGTACCACGTAGATACGCGCCTTTTGCTTGCACCCGTCGCCATCGCCGCCGCTGGCCTGGCTGGGTCGTGTATGTACAGATCTGGGAATTCAATCGCTCGGTTTGCGGGGTTGTGTGTGTATGTACCGGGAATGGCTTCAGCTGTAAGCGAGGTGTGTTGTTTCTTGCCTTGTTGGGTCAGGACAGACCCGGCCGAGTGCTTATTTGTAGTTCGCGTTCTACTAGAAATGTTTGGAGACCAGAACTATTTTGTTACAAGTCTGAAGAGGAAGGAGAAGTAGAAGCGAACGAGTCCATTTCACGCGTCCGAGGCGGTGGCGCAGTCCCACAAAGCATCGACTGCCTTGAGAATCCGCACGGCCACCAAACCCAAGCCGAGCCGAGCCCTATGCGAGCGTGCCTAGGAGTACACAGCTCCCCATCAGAAGAGGTCCACACACTCCAATGCCTCCCAACTCCCCATCATTTTCAGTTAGACAAATCCGTCGCCCAACCAAGCCACCCATGTCTCGCTCTCGACTCGCACTCGGTTGTTCGTTACATAAGGTTTAAATTTTAAAAGGGTCTAAATTTTAGATAAACTATATTAAATAAAGTTTAATTATAAAACTAATTACAGAACCCTAGTTTAATTCGTGAGACGAATCTAATGAAGGTAATTAAGCTATAATTAGATGATGGTTACTGTAGCATTACTGTAGCATCACTGTACCAAAACATAGATTAATTAGGCTCGTTAGATTCGTCTCGTAAAGATGTACCTACTTGTAAAAAAGTTTTGTCATTAAACTTTATTTAATACTCTTAAATAATAAAATTCTCTTTGATATGATGGGTCTAAAGTCTAAAGTCTAATGCAACGAACGCAACCGTCCGGCTCCTCAATTTTTTTAATACTCCCCTCACACATTCCCACGCACACGTTTCCCCATACGCCCCAGGCCATAGATGCTGCATGCCCCGTGTGTAGGAGTACTTCTACATGGGTCACACCCAGCCACAGGAGAGGAGGAGAGCGGTGTCGCGTGGTCACTCGTGTCCCTTGTTTCTTCGGTCCCTCGTGTCCCTTGTTTCTTCGCAAGCTTGCAGCGGTGCTCTCTCTGTGCTGCTGTGGTGTGGTGACCAGCAGTGCAGTTGCCACAGCGAAACCTTGGACATGAGGTGAGAGGCCCTGTCGTTTCGTGTCCATCGATCGGTCCATCCATCATCCATCTCATCTCATCTCCGAGTGAGCCTGGGACACCGGTTGATTGATTTGACTGATTGATGGGTGATGCCTCACTAGCTGCGCCCCCGTTGTGGCAAATCTCATCAGCAACAGAGACCGCTGCTGCTCTGGTGTGACGGCTTTTGTGTTGAGAACTGCTGAACTTCTCTCCCTCCCTCCCTCTCTCTCTCTCCTCCTCGGCCATATCTTTCCTTGGCCCTGCCCTGTCCTCTTCTCGCGCTCGCTTTCTTCTTCTTCACCAGTCTTGAGACTTGAGAGGAGAAGCAGGAGAGAGAGGAGGAGATCGACAGGGATGGAGCGGAGGCGGAAGGCAATGTGGCTGTACCCCAAGGTCGTCGGCTTCAACCCTCCCGAGAGATGGGGGCACTCCGCCTGCTTCTTCGAAGGCGTCGTCTACGTCTTCGGGGTACGTATCCCTCAATCCCTCGCCAATTTCCTTTCCTCTTCTTCGTGATCATAGCAGCATATATGTTCTTCACCTTTGCTTCGAATTCTTCTAGAACAAATTTTCACTCTTTTTACTTCGTTCTCTTCACGAACTTTAGTGGTGGGTAGTGGCTGCGAATCAATTCAGACCTACCGATTGCTGCGTAGATTAACAGGCCGTGATCGAGCTAGCTCTGTCACTTTTTTGGGGGAGTTCTTTTGGCGAAAAAAGTTGCATCTTTTTTGTGTTATAATCCCCTGTAGTTGTGTTTTTGTCCCGTTCTCTGTGATGCACTAGCAGCAGCACCAAGCGAAATGCTTGCTTTGCAGCTTTCACCTAAAGCGAGAGTGAGAGTCCCTGCTCTAATATTCCTTCATAATGAAAAGCAGTACTACTTGCAAAAGGAAGTAGATTTATTTGCCTTTCGTTGAATTACTACTGTCAGTTGGTTACCACCTGCAATGCAAAGCAGCATGTTAGATACTCTAGAGCTCTAATCTTATTCACTTGTTACAAGCACATATCTTTTCTTTCTTTGAACTAGAGTTGTTCACACTTCACGCAGTGATTAGCGGGTGTAGTTAGCGGCAGATGTACAAACGAGAACGAAAGAGCAGAGCCTTTTCGCTCATCTTTCGCTTTCTCCGATCTTTTGGACCACGCCCCGTCTTAACTTAAGTCTCCTGATTGGTATGTTATGGTCACGCAAAGGAAATATGTTTAATGCGAGCAGAGCAACCCTGATGTGCACACCCCACAGCTATGCCACTTAACGCCGTCCTCTGCTCTACGGTGTCCTCCAACCATTTTCGCTGTAATGGTCACATGGGTCCACAGTTCGTTTAACTGTTCAGATAGAACAATATGCTGCTATTGCTAGTAGTTTCTTTCATGTAGTCGAATTAATGCATTTCACGGTAAATGTAATGCGATGAATTGTTGTGACGGATGGAGTCGTAATGTGATCCATGAACGAACCAGGGATGCTGCGGCGGCCTGCACTTCAGCGACGTGCTGACCCTGAACGTGGAGACCATGGCGTGGAGCTCGCTGGCCACGACGGGGCAGCGGCCGGGCACGCGGGACAGCCACGGCGCGGCGCTGGTGGGCCACCGGATGTTCGTGTTCGGGGGCACCAACGCCGGCAAGAAGGTGAACGACCTGCACGTGCTGGACCTGCGCACCGGCGAGTGGTCCCGGCCGCAGTGCAAGGGCGCGCCGCCGTCGCCGCGGGAGAGCCACACGGTCACGGTGGTCGGCGGCGACCGGCTCGTCGTGTTCGGCGGCAGCGGCGAAGGGGAGGGCAACTACCTCGGCGACGTGCACGTGCTGGACGTGCCCACCATGACGTGGTCCTCGCCGGAGGCCAAGGGCGACCACGCCCCCGCGCCCAGGGACAGCCACGGCGCCGTCGCCGTCGGCGGCAGGCTCTTCGTCTACGGTGGGGACTGCGGCGACCGGTACCACGGCGAGGTCGACGTGCTCGACGTCGACACCATGGCGTGGTCAAGGGTAAGCGTCGCGTCCCTGTCATGGATGGTGTGGCTTGGCTCAAATGTGATAGCGCTGCCAGATGCACATGTTTCCGGCCTATGGATCTCGATCGCTATTATCTTTCGCTTTCCAACTGTGACAGTGACACTGCATCTGCAGGAGTTTGGTTATGCTCACTGATGCCGACTGCAATAATGTTTAACTACAGAAGAGCTTTGCCTGTTTCACTTTCAGCTTGAAAATTAACCAAGATACTACTGCTCAGACAAGAAATTTATGTCGATACAATTTGCATCACAGCACAATAAATGTCCTAACTTAATCTTCATGGATTCTCAGTTTCCGGTCAAGGGAGCCTCACCTGGTGTCAGAGCAGGTCATGCAGCTGTGAGCGTTGGGGCTAAGGTAAGCATCAGTTGCTGAAACACCGGGAACAGTTTTTTTTATGACAGTCAGAAATCTTTTACTCGATCCTGAATTAAGCGTGTCTGTGTAGATCTATATTATCGGTGGAGTTGGTGATAAGCAATACTACAGTGATGTCTGGATTCTTGATGTCGCAAATCGTTCATGGAGTCAGCTCGAGGTGTGTGGGCAGCAACCGCAGGGGCGGTTTTCTCATACCGCTGTGCTCATGAATACTGACATTGCAATTTACGGAGGGTAAGTTTGCCGGAGGTCAAGCTTGTCAAACACGATGCATTATATTTGGATAGAAATTTAAAATGCCTTCGAACATTTTCAGATGCGGCGAAGATGAACGTCCACTAAATGAGTTGCTCATTTTGCAACTGGGCTCGGAGCATCCAAATGGCCGCTACAACATTTCGATGTGCAAAGTTCTTAGCAACCACTGGAGTCAGGAGAGGAGGAAATTCTTGAGAGCAGGGCATGTGAGTAGTTTAAGCAGTACATACCAATATATGATTCATTTTAATTCCTTGTGCAACACCAAGCATGATGCACTAGTAATTACAGCAGAAGGATACAAGCGTGGGCAATGGAGATGCCGGTCAGAAGCCTCGAGAAGCAGAAACAGAGCAAAGAAACCAATTCCTGCGTGGTCTTGGTAAGTGGATGTTGAAAACACAGAACTGTTTTTCAGTAGGTGTTATGTTTATGATACTTAAATTCATTGCCTACATTTTTGACATCTTCAGAGAATGGTCGTTTGAAAAGAAGAAGAACCGGAGATAGTCGCCCGAATGAGGCCGAGTCAGAGCAGGAGGAGCACTCACTGTCTCTTTCCCAACATTCTTCACCTTCCCAATCTGATCAGGAACAGAATGGAGCTCATAAACTTTCAGCATCTCCTAGCACATCCATTTCAGCCCTGCAACCTTTTGTTCGCCTCAGCGGCAATGGCACCCTGAGGGCTCCTGGACCTGGAGGCATTTCATCGAGGCCTCTGAAGACCGATCAGTTCCTGCGCACCTTTGCGCCGCAACATCGGCCAGAAGTGCAGTTCCTTTCCTCCGATCATAAGCCACAGCCCCGACCTTCGGGCCCACCCCTTGTATGCCACTCTGCACTCTTATCACATACTTACACATCATGATGCATATTCATTGTCGTTCACGTCTCTTACTGGTACTGTTACAAAAATGCAGATTGGCGCGGAGGTACATGGAACCATTGATGGAGCTTTCGACTCGGGATACCTCATGACGGCCGTGGTGAACGGCCAGCTCTTCAGAGGCGTTCTGTTTGCTCCTGTAAGCAAATCCATCCGGAAACAATCTACAAATTGTTCAGGGCTTCTAGCATTGTGCCTGTTCTTGATGTTTCCTCCTTTGGTTTTCGTCTCAGGGACCTGGAGTGACGGCTCCGAGACCCACGCCGCACCACCAGATCCTGACGAGCTCGGCCGTGCCACCGCAGCAGCGCCCATTGCTGGCTCACGCCATCCCAGTCCACGCACGGCCCGTGCCACAGGCGACAGGGTTCGTGCTGCCGGACTGTGCCCACCTTGCCCGGCAAGGATTCCCGGCAAAGTCCGTCAAGTCGGAGCCGGAGAGGGGCAACAGTGACCTGCATGATGTTGTGCTCACGTTGGGAGGACCTGGAGGAGGGGGCAAGTGACTTTCAGAAGTCTGAACAATCGAGATCCAGGCCGTGCTTTTTACCTCTTGGCTTGCTTTGTAAATTAGACATTCTAGTTGAGAAAATAAAGATTATTAGCTTCGTGTAATCTATCCGGGTGCTCTTATCTTGTGATTTTACATATGAATATAGTGTTAGTTTGATGCCAGCCAGTTTTGCGATGAGCAGGTAGTCTTTTCTGATGACGCTGCATAATTTTGTCACCTGCCTTAAAAAGGAACAAGTTTTCTTCTATTTTCTCAATGTTTCATGTTGAAATTCTCTTGTAGTGCTGAAATCACTCTTCATCTGATATATTTGGGGCTGGGGCCACCCTACTTTAGAAGACTGCACAAACCAAGAGCGACCCGTCGTTGAATGGTGAATCTTAGAAACACTGTTGTCTACGTTATGCATGCGCCTATTATATGCCCTGCTACCGTATTTTTCACTACCATTTAAGCAACTTTTACATCAAAAAAATGTGACAATATGCAGATACATTAATTACCCTGTCCGCCTCGCTGCTGCAAAGTAGCTACAGTGTTCACAGTTATTTCTTCAGCAACAGCTACAGTGTTCGCAGCAGCAGCTACAATATTCGCAGTTATTTTTCTGCAGCCGCAGCCTGCTGAACAGCCTAAATATTTATTAGGTCTGTTAAATAATAATGTTCAAGTACAACATGATGTGTTATTTGAATACTAATTTAGAACAGTTTCAAATTAAGGCACATGTTTGGATTCGTCTTGATGTATTCTACATTTACAGTTTTGCTGTATCACATTCAAAGAGCACATGATATTCAACACGAATATTCCCAATAAAACTGCTAGTGATTTAAACAAAACAATCACATCGTCAACGACTGCGTGACTGACTTGCGAGCACATAACGTGTATCAATTTCAAGTTCTTTTTTTTTTTCAGAATGACACGACATCACATAGCTTTAGACTATCGTGCTGCAGGCAATTATTTCCAGTCCGAATGGCTGCCCTGTTCACAAGACCTTTGCACACTACACTTGGGAGAGCATGCACGTATCATTGTCAGAGCATCAAACTGATAGCACACTGACCACAAAGACATGGACTCTGTAGTGGGATTCTTGCTAGGGTGCAGCAAAGTCTGTAACAGCAATTTCATTCAGAAGAAAAGTAAAAAAAAAGAAGAATCTGGAAAAAAGCCTAGTTAGACAAGACATCACGTTGGGCTTGGAAGAATCTCATTGCTCCGGACTGCTGCTTGCAGGAGCACCAAAAGCTGGAACACCACCATAGCCATGAGCTTATCCTTTACGTGGAACAACGAAATAACAGTTGGCTCTTATCATATCTGTATTTGATGCTCATAAAAGGGATTAGTTCAGAAGTATACTGGAGATGAAGATAAATGTGTATCATCGTCCCTTGTCACCCATCCTCTTGAGCAACTTCCCGATATCGTAACAGATCTCAATCTTATCATCCTTAATCTGTTGACGAAGCGAACGGTTCGTCTTACCAGCTGCCAAGTAAGTCCGCAGGAGGGACTCGTAGGCTCTCCCGTCAATGCACCCGAGCGTTCTCAGGCATTTGCAGAACCTCTCAGCACCCTCAGCATCCTTGTGTTCTTCGAAATACTTTTGGAACTTGTGAATCCTATCCTGATCGAGCTTCCCAGCTTTCTTGGGGAGCTTGGTCATATTCTCGACCCACTTCAGGGCTGAAGTCATATCCCCTTTGCCCACATAGTAATCAAGAAACAATTCACATGTTTTGGAGTCAAGTTCTTCAACTTTTTCTTTGGCCTTCTCTGACAACAACTCTGCTTCTTCAGCCTTGCTACTCTTGAGATGGGCACGGATCATCATATTTGTGAGCCTCATATCATAGGCTTCATAACTGGATTCCCACTCCTCAAAAATCTGCTTCAAGCGATCAAGATCATTGAGCTTATAAAGAGCTTGAAGCATACCGAGGTAGCTTGTGTTGGTCACCTTAAAGAATTTGGCCTTTATCACGCCCCATACCCTATTGACTTCACTCAAGTTGCCTGCTGAGGCATATAAGCTCATAAGGAAATCAAAAGGTTGCCTGTCATCAGAATCACAAACAAGCTCCTCAAGTTTCTTCAGAGCAGACTCAGCCTTCTCAACCAGATTAGCATTCACATAGATAGAAGCAAGCGTGCTATATGCAGACCACTGCAGATCCACATCTTTTTCGGCCATTTCTTTCAGAAGTTCTTCAATTGCATCTATCTTGTTTGATGCTGCATAGCTGGTCATCAGAATGCAGCATGTGAGGCTAACAGGTTTAACATTCTTCACTTTCATTTCCTCAAACAGGCTATCAACCTTCCTATGCTGGCCTAACTTCATGTAAAGGGTCATCAAATTATTGATGGGTAAAGTACTGGATGCGATGCCAAGCTCATCCATCTTGCGATAGAGGTCTGCTGCTTTCTCTTCCATTTTTTCTGAGCAATAACAATTCAAAAGTGCACCATAGGTTCTATGGTTCTTTGCTGGATCAGGGAGATCATCAAAATAATTCTCAGCTGCTTGAATGCCACGCACTTTATGGATGAGATCCAGGCGTATTGCATGGTTAGTGTGTGACATGTTCATACCCCGTGCATTAACCATCCAATCCATTAACTGCATAAAAAAACACCAAATTGTTCTTCAAGTACTACCATAATTAGCAGAAGTAAAAACAGGTATGCAGCAAAACGAGTTGATAATTAATCTTTGTAACTACAAGATAACTGAGGTACAGTTGCGCACACACTATTACAGAATGCAGGACAGCAAACATGATGATTCCCCTCATTACTGTTTTTATATTCTAATATTTTGAGTGTAATACAATTGCAATACAAAACCTAAAAAAATGGGCAGTTTGACACTGCTTTAGTGTGCCCAAGGTCCCCAAGCGCATGTGTCACTAGTCTTTTTTTTTTTTTTTGTTGACCTTCATGTGTCACTAGTCTAGACTCCAGACATGAGAGAATCTCTACTAATTATAATAAAAATCTATTTCTGTCCATATGGCAAAAAAAGTTATAGTTTTAGTTATATATATATCCAAAATCAGTATAAATATCTGTGTCTACTAAACACCATTCTAATACTAAACTAAGCCTGAGACGTAATGCCATTGTATTATTAAACCAAAGATAATACACATCTCAACCAACTATGCACAAATGCAGCTTCTGAGCAAATTATATCGGATGCACACCTATCATGCAGTACAACGCTCTCAAGCTGAACAGTACAACTAAGAAAATGAAAAACAATAAAAATGAAAGGAGTCCAAAGGCAAATGAACATGAACCTAAATCTCCTGCCCCATAGTTCAGGATTTCTTGTGATGAGGCATCACAGATTTGATATAATTGATATAGTAGGGCAATTGGAGAGGATCAAGAGATCTCTGATACCAGATGATATAGAAGGGCAATTGGAGAGGAGAACGAGTTGGCAAATCAATCCAACTCGCCCTCCGTGGAGGCTCTGAGTATTAGGGATTAATTTGCTTGCTTTATTCCTTAATATGGCCGGCATTATATAGCCGCACATCCTGATTACAACCGACTACCAAGACTCCAACGAAACAACGGCTGACTCCAACTAACAGCAAGCATAAACAGAATCCTAACCAACTACTATCTAGCCACTTTTATCAGCATCTAACTCTGCATGTTTCTTCTTTCTTGTGCGGTACTGCTTCCCAAAGAAAGCGTCCACAACAATAATCCAAACCAAAAGGTAATTTAAAAAGCTTAAAAGTTTCAGAGCCCAAGAAATAATAGGCATATGCCAAATAACTCTTAGTCGGCACCAATAAATAAATTAATGTAGCAAACCGTGAAATAAGCTAAACTAAACTGAAAATAGAACCAAGCATATCTAGGCTAACAAGATTATCCAGACATACTGTCAAGGAGGTGAATATCAAGGAAGAAGCACAAGCTTGAGGGAAATAACTACAACAGCATTTGATGCAACCAGAACAGGGAGGAAACAACCTTCCACTTGTTCTTTAGTTGATCCTTCAGTAAAAGATGCTGGCAACACCTTCAAACCAACTGGACCTACGATGTGGAATTCTTATTTTTTTTTTCTCAAACGGAATTCTTTGAAATGATGCAACAAGCTAAAAGAGATCCCCAATGCTTTTTTATGGAGCCCTTCATAATTGCATCATGGCAACACCCATAAAGCTAACAGTGTGGACTCGTCCTGATCCTCCACTGCCCACCACAAAAAACTTCGTTCAGCAACTGGCAACACCCTTGCCACCACTGAAGCATACAAATCAACCTACCTACTGTTTCAAGTGATGATCAACAGGCTTGGTGAACTTCAAACATAACCCTATCATGATATGTAGCGTTGTTCATCTATGGTTGCCGTCGCCACATAGAAGAAAGTACTGCATACGTTTGTTAGTACGCACACGCATGCTCAATGGAGGACCAGTGCCCCCGCTGCCCATTTCACACTACAACGGCCTCCCGCTCCCTACATCTTATCCACCATCTGTTGTATGTCCCTGGTTCCGGCAACAGTGACCAGAAAAACCATGTCTGGTGAGCCGACGCCCCTCAACACCGAAGCCTTTACCTAACGAGTGCCCCCAAACTAAATCAAACCTCAATAAAATCATCTATTGAAATAAGTGTAACAGAAAATGCAGGGGAGAATACATCTTCACACCAGCGTCATACATTAAACCACCCCGATTTCTACTTGCTGATGCAAAATCGTGCCTTTCCTCTACCACCCCACTCCCAGCAATCATCAAGGAATGGACTAATCGGAATTCAGAACAAATGGGCGTGCTTTGTTGGCAAGATGGAGGCGTGCATACCTCGAGGGCGTGGGCGTGCCGCTTGTACTTGCGGAGATCCTTGACGTGCTTGACGAGATCTTCGACGCGCACCGTGCCGCCCTCTCGCACCCACTTGTTCATCACCCGCGACACGCTCCCCTCCCCGGCCTTGCCCAGCGCCGACAGCTGACGGTAGAGCGGCCGCGCGCCCTTCTTTTTCGCAGCCTTGGCCGCGGCGTTGGAGGCGGGCGCTGCGGCCTCTGTCACCGCTTCGGTGGCCGTGGAGAGAAGGCGGCGGAGCAGAAGGCGAGCGCCGGCGAAGGAGGCGGGCGGCGCCATGGGTTTAGGGTTTTGGAGTTTCGGCTGGAGGGGAGAGCGAGGGTAAATCAGCGGCGTTGCTAACCGCACCACGGAATGGCCTACCACTAGTTTTGAGAGTCGTTCCAAAAAAAAAAAAAAAAAAAAAACTCGTTCCCAATTTGTGGGTTTATAGTAATCAAATTGTCGTTGTCGTCAGAAGGTTTAGGTGAGTAAAAGTAGCCGAATACCCTGCACGTTACAGCGTGATTTTGAGCGCAATTGAGAAAAAAAAGTACTCCTCAATAACATTTGCGCAAAAAAATTGAATAAAACGAACGGTCAAACGTAGTGTCTGAAAATCAAAAATGCTAAGTATTTTGGAACAGAGGGAGTACAGTGTTTCATTGAAATGAGTAAACGAGCAGTCAACTAAAAGATTAACGAACTAATTTCTTGTTTATCAATCTAAGTAACAGTAGACAAATTAAGTAATTAAGAGAGCAATAAAAATGAGCAACAATGAAAATAAAATATTGATACTTAATTACAAACAAAGTACAACGAATAAACAACGAAATTTATGTATCAGGCGATAACAATTGTATGAATGGTTGAAAATTTGGTGAAATACTGGTCACAAGATGAAGTGACAAATTCAGAGCTTACTTCAGTGTGCAGCTACGGTACGGTTCTCATCAATATCAGAGGCATACCCAAGCATTTGTAGGCTTGTCTTTGCCTTGGAATAAAGAAAAGCAGACCAAGTAAAGCTAACACTGTCAAGGAATAAGAGAGAAGCGGTGAGATATGTCAAGAAGTAGGAGAGGAGGATTTTACTATGGGAGATGACGCAAATATGATATAGAGGGTTTCTTTTAGGAATAAAAATATGAAAATGTTATAACAATTAAATTGCATATAAGGGGTTATGTTTGGAGCATGATTGAACGTAGGAACACCTCGCCGGGCTAGCTATAGGGCTTTGTCAAAACTAAAATAGCAAAATGATTGAAGACACACAACATGGAGAAAAGAAGAATCAAAATACCATCATGATTTTAAACATCAAATTTTGCAGACATATCAGATGGTGCTTAGGCTAAGGTCAAGGTAAAGGAGGCTAGGAGGGCATTATACCCGCCGGCGTTGGAATCCTAAAAAATCTGTATGGGTCAAGTAGCAACCCCAGACGTTTGATTGAGTACATGGGGCTCAGATCGGTTGCCTGGGCAGGCAACAACCAAACAAGCCCTACCTGCATGGGACCAATGAAAGTCTACCATATATGGAGGATTCAAACATATAGTCACGGCTAGCTTTGGAGGTTTCGGTCACGGTAGTCAGGTCGCTTGTGTGACCCTTTTATATACCAAATCCTATGTTTTCGTGTAACAAAGAAATTCACAAATTCAAGAACTAAATACACCGATTCACCCTCTTGCCGTGTCGGTGTCCGAATCCTTTCAGTGAGACAGTAGGACCAAATCAGACCATGAAATAAAGATGCATATCAGCCAGGTGTTTAGGGCTTTTTTGGTTCATCGGTAGGACCAGTATGAGCTCTGCCCCTTTGCCTCGGCCTATATTGTACCTTTGACAATATGCTTGTCTACCTCAATGTCACTTGATTCGGGCAAGGGCCAAAAAATGCGACTGCATAGGGCCAGCCTCGGTAGAGACCCATAATACTACATGCCATTATATATATAACTGTGAGTGTATGTTCATAATTTTAAGAGCTTAGAGCATCTCCAAGAGAACCCCATAAAGTTGGCCCCATAAACTTGTTTTTAGGAGTAACCAAAAAATTATGAGGGGTAATTTGTCCTTCCTCCAACAGTCCCTCCCTAAAAGTGGATCAAAACAAATTTGATTGGGCCACATCAGCATTTTAGGGCACAAAAGCATTAATTGTAGTGGAAAAAGAAGGAATGAGGGCCCCAATTTTCCCCCTGTTTGTAGCTACAAATGAGGGAGTTTAGGGGCTATGGGAAAGTTGGGAGTTGTTTTGGGGCCCTGTTGGAGATGGTTTTTTGCCTAAAATCCCAATAACTAAATTTAAGAGAGATTTATGGGGCTCTCTTAGAGATGCTCTTAGGTGTCAAGACCAACTTAACGCATGATTAGTGGATTGGGGAGAGTGAGATAAAAATGCGATTTTTGTGAGGAACAAAGAGGTTATTAGGGTATGACAAACATTTATTAAAAATTAGTTTGTTTAGACCCTGTTTGGAATCAAGAAGAACAAAGAGGTTATTAGGTTATGATAAAATAAAATTTATAAAAAGAAAATCAGTCGAATTACACCATGTTTGGAATTAAGGAATGAACAACAAATGAACGAAAAAGAAGTAGAGAAAACACAAGAATGTGATAAAAACTGTAGGAGCCCAAAACAGAGTGATGAACTTGAGTCTTTAGGTCTTTTGAATGCAGAAATAGAAATACAAGAACAAAATGCATTACAACTATAAATAAAATCTTTATAGTAGCCATATTATTAAATTAGTAATCAATTACCACCTTTAACTACTCACTTCCTTATGGTAACGTATTCCTATGTTGCTTTGCTAACCCCAAAACATGCAAATTGCGCTCGTCAATTAGGTTGTGCGCGCTAAGCAAAGCGAGGAAATTTCCCTTCAGCTCTAACCTCATGCTTTTCTCCCTACGTTTTGTTCATCATTCCTCCATTCCAAACAAGTTCAGGAAAAAAAAAAATTACTTACGAACGAATTTCTTTGAGTTTCATTTGATCCAAATAAGGCCTTCCTTTTCTTTTGTTTTAGGGAGATCAAAACGAGGCAACGATGGCATGACCAACACTGTGGTCACCAGCTTGAACATATGCAGCAGTATACAGATGGATGCAAATAAGTTATTTGGCTACCAACTCGAACGATTACATTTCGAACATTAACATTTACAACGTATCTGTAAATTTGATTGATCGAGGGGACTAGTTCCTTTGGACAATCGTGAGCCCAACGCATTGCTTGAGGAGCTGATGGCAACGCAGTACAACGGTAACATTTGAGTTCAAATATGATTCAGTATCGTAGGAATCAGCGCTGTAACGCACATCCGATTAGGGCCGTAAAGAACTGAAACATTCTTTAGTACAAATTTATCTAACCACGCAAGCCAATTAGCCAGGGAGCGCCTTATGTGTAGCCCGCGCTACCCCGAGCTCGCGTGTAGCGCGGCCCATGCGCACAGGCGCCTTATTCTTCCTCCGGCCGTCGGCATCTTCTTCCTCCGCCCGGATCCGGCGGCAGCCTCGCCGCCTCCAAGAAACAAATTGTTCCAACTAAGAAAAAAAATATATTCCAGAAGTTCAAACAAATTGTTCTAGCGGATGAAGCAGGGAAGCCGGGGGACAGCGGCTTAAAAGGGGAAGAGAACCTTACCTGTCAGATTAGAATTTGAGTTGAGTTGCTCAGACCTTAATACAACCCTATAACACAGGGGATGGCAGCGGGGAAGAACATATTTCATATACAGCTCTATCATGAAGGTGAAGTAGCTAGAATGGCAAAAAATCATGAAGAAACACCTTTCCTTTCCTAACTGCCAGAGAAAATCTTGATCAATTTTGCCATCTCAGGTTCCACATGAATCCCATCATCTTTGATGCGCTGGGCAATGCATGGATTTGTTCTACCTGCAGAGATATAGGTCCGCATCAAAGCCTTGTAAGCTTCGGCATCAAGGCATTCATGTTCCTTCAGGCACACGCAGAGCGACTCCATACCATCAACATCCTTTATCTCTTCAAAATGCTTCAGAAATCTCTGCAGAAACACTTTCGTTGGAACCCATTTGTGTCTCCTCAACATCTTTTTTCTCTCTCTCAAGATCTGAAGTGCCTCTTTAACTTTTGATTTAGTCAAATAGAACACTACAAACATGGAAAACATCTTATCAGTGCAACGGCGCTGAGCCATTGCACTCTGACGGAGAGCCTCAGCTTCATCTATCATACCTTTGTCAAGGTAAGCTGCAATCATAATATTTGCTATCCCTGCGTTATATTGCTGATTAATTGATTGCCACTCCTGAAAGATTAGCTGTAAGGAGTCAAAATCATCTACTCTTCTCAGAGCTAAGAGCATCTCCAGATAGCTTCTATTTGAACATTTCTTGAATGTGGACTTCAAAGACTCCCAGATCCTCTTAACCTCGGATGAGTTGCCAGTACAAGCATAGATGGATATGAGGGTGTGCCAGCAGGATATCTCACCCTCATCCCTTACCTGTTCAGCTTTCTTTAGAGCCATTTCCGCCTTGTCAAACAGTCCTAGATTAACACAACTGACAGCCATCCTAGTGTACAATGACCAGTGAACTGGAGTCACCTTCTGCAGCTCTTGCAATAACTTACCAGCAGACTCCAGGTCATTCAATTTGATATAACTTTTCACCAGCATAGTAAGTGTAAAATTATTTGGACACACGCCACTTTCAGACATTTCTTTGTATATGGTTGGAATTTTCTCTGGATAGCCTGATCTGTGGTACAAGGACATCAAGTTGTTGTACACCAGTGTACTTGGATCAAAGTTCATGGCCTTCATCTTTTCATAGAGTTCAAGACCTTTGTCTGCACTACTGTGTTCAGCATAGCAGTTAAGCAGAGAGGAATATGTTTTTATGGACTTAAATATATCTGGAAGGCTCCAGAAGTATTCTTCAGCAGCCTGTATTCCTTTCACTGTTGATACGAGGTTAAGCCGCAGAGCGTGATGCCCAAGCGTAAATTTTGCTCCACGAGCTTCCATCCAGTCCATCAACTGGGGACAATAATAAGACCAAATATTAGGCGGTGAACATAAAATCCATTGCTTCAAAACTGCTAGCTCGAAAACAGTCGATAAATTCATCTCATCCAATAGTTCCAAGGGATAGAGGCATTGGAGAACTAGATTGGTCGTTTAAACAAGAATATTCATCTGTTCCATTTGTTTGAGTAGGAACACACACACAAGGAATGTACATGCAATGTGTTCGAGTAGGAATAACACATTGCATTGTCAGAAATCAGGTTTGAATTCAGCATGTTGTTATATCAAAGTGTCCAGCAGTCAAATTCCTAATGCTGGTAAGCTCCTATCACGTTTCTTATTATTATGCTGTTATCTAACCTATTACCCACTGTTAAGCCTTAGCAGAGAGGCCTGAAGGTGTTATAACATTATAGCAGTTTGCACTTTATACTGTGAGACCATAATCTTTATATGCTGTTGTCAAGTTTTTCTTTTCCCTAGAACATTTTTCTTTAGGTTTACTAATCATCTGCGAGAAATAAGAACACCTAGTTCATACAAAAATGTGATGTGCGAGAGCTCCCAATGATAGGTAATTTTCTTGAAACTGGAAATTGACTTTATAAGATCATTCATAACTCTCGATATAGACCTCACGGCGTGTGTTTGATCTGTCATGTACAGTGTATGAAAATATATGTTTCCTTGGCACAACAAATGTCAGCCCTTTTGAATTTTTCCAATGATCTTTTGTATAAAACAATGAACATAGCTCTTGAGTACAATGTGGAATACAGATGAGAAAAACAACGATGGCAAGATTGGGCAATCAAACTTGAGTTGCTCAGCTTCTCCCAAGTAACTAGAGGCTCTAATTGATACCGATTCGGTGGGCAAAAACCATTATTGTCGATTCATTAGTTGATTAAATAAGGACTTAAGGTAACTATGAACAGAGGAAACATGAAGGAAACTATTATACCAGCTTGGACTCATATCTATAAACAGTGGCGAAGCTAGTGCCGCTGCCACGGTGGTGCACGCCATCTAAGCATCAATTATATCAGCTATTTTATGTGGTCAATAAAGGGAACATGATGGTAATGTTTTTCTTTACCCTGATGCCTGTGCACCACCCTGGGGCTACCTAGCTTCACCAGTGGCTATAAATCTAACGAACAAGGAAAGCGCTACGGCTATAGCCTGTAGGTCCAATGGTCCATCCAATCTATTATAATATTTTCTCTCAATTTGTTGTGATGGGGTCCTTCTTGGGTATCAATCATACCTGAGTATCCAATTGCCTGCAAAGGCTCAATATTTTTTCTTCCTTTTATTTGGAGAATAAAAGGTGGTCGTAACTTTTTACTGCAAAGGAAAATGTATCCTCGCAAAAAAAAAAGAAGGAAAATGTATGGTTTTGGTAGTTTCAGAAAACTGCCACCAAACAACTACAGATTGGACCATAAATCACTTCCAAATACACCCACTTCAAATGTCCCCTCTACATATCAGCAACCTGGGTAGGCGCTCTAAATCAACACATGTAGTTATTTAGTTTGGGATGAGGTTTCCAAAACAAGACCACGAGGTTAAGGTTGTGGCCCATGTTATGGTGTTGTTGAGGAATACGCAGGGGAGAGTGCAAGAGTAGATGAGATTGGGAGATGGATGGAACGCAGTGGATATCGGGGCACAGGGAGGGCTGCTCTCACCGGCGGCCAGCGGGATGTTCCCAGCGACAGCGGCGATAACAGCCTCACCAAATTGAGAGGTTTATTCCATCTTCAGTGATGATTACAAAACGCAAACTCAACTTGCCTTTATAGCCCCAGGCACTAAAAAACTTCTGCTAACAAACTGCATACAACAAACTGGAAACAAACTAGCGACGAGAGAGATGAGCCAGTGCATTTTTTTTTAAGTTAACTAGACTTTGAACATTCCAAGAAAGACGGATCCAATGCATGGTGGTCATCCGGCCCAGCCGTCCGACCAGTTGAATTCAGCTGCAAATCAGGGGCAGCATGCTACAATTTGCACTGGTCGGACGGCTGGGTCGGACGATCCAGTCGTGTGTGCAGCTTTCTATAATTCAAAGTTGAATTTCCATACAAGCAAGAGAGAGAGGAGCAATAGTAATGAGATATAGAAGGCAACAAAAAGGAAAGTTCTGTATGGTCACAAATAAATGGTCATCTATATCACTGATTCTGCCTCTCTCTCTCTCTCTTTCACTCTTAAGAATAACATTTTTATTCGATCTTAACTTATGTGGATCTCTGAAAATTCAGTAGGCTTAACATGGCACCTACTGTCACGTGGTGTCATCAGATATCCTTTGCCTTATGAAATGCAATGCAATCTCTCTGTCGTGATTGGTAACACAAACAATTAACCCAGTACAAATGTAGGACGTGTAGTAGAATTAGACATTTCAACTTTTACTGTGTGCATCCAAAACTGAACTGAACTCAGTCAATCAACCAAATCAGGCCGTCATTGGGCGGTAGTAGGAGTTATCGGATGGGTCGGGTTCTGATCTCACCTCGAGGGCGCACGACTTGCTGGAGCAGCGGAGCTTGCGGACGTAGGCGACGATCTGGTCCTGCGAGAGCGGGCGCCTCTCACGGATCCACGCGTCCAGCACCGCCGCCGCGGCCCCCGGCGGTTGGCGGGAGGGCAGCGCCGCGAGCGTCGTGTAGAGCGGGACCCACGCCGGGTCCAGACTCCGGCGCTCCGGGGCATCTGCCTGCGGCGCCGTCGCCTGCGCATGCGCCGATCTTGCCGCCGGGGCCAGCGAGACGCGCCGCAGCGCCGCGGCGCGCAGCATTGGTGGCCGTGGGCTCTTTCCGAGCAGGGGTTTGTTGGGGTTTACGGAGCTTGCCGGGGGCTCGGTTCATTCAGCCCAGGAAAAGCTACCGGGTTACGGAGTGATGTCCTGCGCTACGTAGGTAGTCAGCCCAGTACGTATCTGGGCCGCATTACCAGCAAAGAATGTGTTTTCTTTTTCGGAAAGTCTGTCGCGGGATGGGTTGCGTTTAGGGCTAAGCTCGAAGCTCGCGGCTCAGCTCGTTCCTAGGCTCGACTCAGCTCGGCTCGGATGTAAATTTTAACAAGAAGCTGAAGATCTAACTCGTTTTGTTAACGAGCTAGCTCGAGCAAACTCGTGAGCCAAGCGACACCATGTAATATATGCTTTACTTATTTAATAATCTTGACCCTCAAGACTTCGGTGTTGAAGTCCTAAGTCAAGTATGACATTCATCTCTACTTAAAGCATATTTAACACTTTTCGCTTCTGAGCCTCTTAAAACTTAGACATAATAACATCTTTAGCATCATACCAATTACATTAATGTCCATCTCGTGAGCCAACACGAGCTAGCCAAGCAGAGCCAGCATTATAACTTATTAAGTTAACGAGTCGAGCCGAGCCGAGCCAACTCGTTATGCTAACGAGCTAGACCAAGCCGAGTTGAGGCTCGGTAGTCCAGCCCTAAGTGTGCTTATGCGGCAATGCACGACCCGCCGCGGCCCACATCAAAGACATGCTACAGCTCAGTAAGAAGAGAGAGAGAGAGAGAGAGAGAGAGAGAGAGAGAGAGAGAGAGAGAGAGAGAGAGAGAGAGAGAGAGAGAGAGACGTGAACAACGGCAGAGCGTGGAGGTGGTGTGGCGACGCAACGCGGGGTCCCGCGGTTGTTGATGGCCCCCTCCATTCTCCGGCGGACACAAAGGAGGAGGGGCACGGGGAGCGGCGGCCGGATCCGGTTTGGCAAATTTGTTTCATATTCATAGCTCCCTACAGTTTGCGTCCTAGATTACCACTTGTTCGCCACATGTAGTAATAGTAGGCGTGTTTGTGTTTGGCGTAATAGTCAACTTCATCCCTCAACTATCGCCCAAAGTTCAAATTCGTTCTTCAACTATCAAAAGGTTTAAATTGGTCCCTGAACTTTAATTACACGGTTCAAACCAGTCCCGAGGAACGAAATCAAACATACCGGTCAAAGTTCAGGACTAAATTGAACCTTTTGATAGTTGAGGGACGAGTTTGAGCTTTTCACCCAAAAGATCGATTAGACAATTTTTTAGAAAAAATAAATTCCAAAATTGGTCTATTTATTTTTTGAAAATGATTGATAAAAATAGTCAAGTCCAAAATCTAATTTGAAAATTTTCTCATTTCATTGCTAGGATGTTCGTACGACCCTATTTGGATCCACCAAACTAACTAGTCCTAGACTAATTAGTCAGCTAACATTTAATCTGCATTAATTGGGTTTTCCTAACTAACAAGATTACTATAAGTCCTTTGGTTCGCTAAAAATTAGTCCTCAATTAGTCCATTCTATTTCGATCCTCTATGGACTAAAACTAAAATTAGTCAACTAATAATTAGTCCTTTTGATTCAAACATGATTTGGATTTGTATTGTAGTATGACTATTTAAAAGAAGCATGGTGAAATAGTCAATCATGTCCCTGATCTTTGGTCGAAAGCTCAAATTCGTCCTCCAACTATCAAAAAGTCCAATTTAGTCCTTGAATTTTGGTTACTTGGTTTAAAACAGTCCCTCAGGGACAAAATTGGACCTATCAAGCAAAGTTCAGGGACTAAAGTGAACTTTTTGAAAGTTGAGAGACGAATTTGAGCTTTGAGTGATAGTTGAGCGATGAAGTTGACTATTACGCCTTTGTGTTTAGTAAAGTTGTGATGCACGGGTGAGCTTCTGCTGCTCTACCAGGGTCGGTTTCACGTGTCAGTACCAGGATCCTTATCCTCCACCCGGGGATCTCACAACGAGGAATAATAAATTTCATGTACAGCTCTATCATAAGGCGACGTAACTAAAATGACCTCTCTACTTTTAAAAAAATTCATGAAGAAACACCTTTCCTTTCCTACCCGCCAGAGACGATTTGAATCAATTTTGCCATCTCAGGTTCTACGTGAATCCCGTCATCTTCCACGCGCTGGGCAATGCATGGATTCGTTCTGCCTGCAGAGATATAGGTCCGCATTAAGGCCTCGTAAGCATCGGCATCAAGGCATTCCAGTTCCTTCAGGCACACGCAGAATGACTCCATACCATCAACATCCTTTGTCTCTTCATAATGCTTCAGAAATCTCTGCAGAAGCACTTTCGATGCAACCCATTTGTGTGTCCTCACCATGTATTTTCCATCTCTCAAGATCTCTAGTGCCTCTTTAACTTTTGATTTACTCAAATAGAACACTGCAAAGATGGAACACGTCTTATCGTTGCAACGACCCTGAGCCATGGCGCTCTGACGGATAGCCTCAGCTTCATCTATCATACCTTTATCAAGGTAAGCTGCAATCATAATATTTGCTATCCTCATGTCATATTGCTGCTTACTGGATTGCCACTCCTGAAATATTAAATGTAAGGAGTCAAAATCGTCTAATCTTTTCAGAGCTAAGAGCATCTCCAGATAGCTTCTATTTGAACATTTCTTGAATCTGGACTTCAAAGACTCCCAAATCCTCTTGACCTCGGATAACTTACCAGCACAAGCATAGATGGATATGAGGGTGTACCAGCGGGATATCTCACCCTCAACCTGCTCAGCATTCTTTAGAGCCACTTCCACCTTGTCAAACAGTCCTAGATTAACATAACTGACAGCCATCCTAGTGTGCAATGACCAGTGAACTGGGGTCACCTTCTGCAGTTCTTCCAAGAACTTATCAGCAGACTCCAGGTCATTCATTGTAGGGAGCGTATCCTATGAGAACCAGATTCGTGTGAGAACTATGAGAACTTCAATCTGGGCCACATGATCTTGATCCAAGGGGGGCGTATAGGGAGAGGTGGGAGGGGGAATTTGCAAAAGTATTATTAAGTGGGCGGTGATTTTGCAAATCCACCCTCCCACCTGAATTTATACGCCCCATTGGATCAAAATTATGTGGTCCAGATTGAAGTTCTCATAGTTCTCACACGAACCTGGTTCTCATAGGATACGTTGCCTTCATTGTAATATAGCTTTTTATCACCATAGCATGTGTAAAATTATTTGGACGCACACCTCTTTCATACATTTCTTGGTATATGGTTGGAATTTTCTCTGGCTGGCCTGACCCGTGGTACAAGGTCATCAAGTTGTTGTACACCAGTGTACTTGGACCAAAGTTCATGGACTTCATCTTTTCATAGAGTTCCAGGCCTTTGTCTCCAATACTGTGTTCAGCATAGCAGTTAAGCAGAGAGGAATATGTTTTTACTGACTTAAATACATCTGGAAGGCTCCAGAAGTATTCTTCAGCAGCCTGTATTCCGTTCATTGTTGATACGAGGTTAAGCCGCAGTGCGTGATGCCCAGGCGTAAATTTTGCTCCACGAGCTTCCATCCAGTCCATCAACTGGGGACAATAATAACAAGACCATATATTAGATAGTGAACAAAAACTCCATTGCTGCAAAAGGGCTTGCTTGAAAACAGTTGATACATTCTTAACCATAATATCCATCTCATCCAATACTTCCAAGGGATACAGACATTGGAGAACTAGATTGGTCGTTTAAACAAGAATAACTAAAAATAGGCGAGATATGGTTTCAATAGCCGGCGAGTGGCATTCATGGAAAGGGATTCACAGATAGGCATTTTCATCTGGAATTGTTTGAGTAGGAACATACACACAAAGAACAAAGGTCACACCGGTCACTTATTATTTTAGACAAAATGAAAAAAAATGTACACGTAAAAATCTCACAAGCACGTGCATGCTAGAATTAGTGTGTAGGGTAGGAACATGTTCCCTGCAATGTTATTATTACAACTAACGCATGTAAGTATTTTTTTAACATGGATTAAGAATAACACATTACATGTACGAAGGACCAACTAAATTCTGCATTGTCAGGAATCAGGCTTGAATTCAGCATGGTGTCCAGCAGTCAAATTTCTAATGCTGGTAAGGCCCTTCACGTCTCTTATTGTTATGCTATCATCTATCGGTTCTATCCTGTTACCCACTGTTAAACCTTTGCAGAGAGGCCTGAAGGTGTTGTAGTCTAAACGACATCATTCTTGACTATCCAATTGCCTGCAAAGGCTCAAAAAATTTTCTTCCTTTTTTTTGGACAATAAAAGGTGGTCATAATCAACTTTTTAATTTGAAGGAAAATGTATGGTTTCATAGCTTCAGAAAACTGCCACCAAAATAACTACAGATCAGACAGTCAATCACTTCCAAACACACCCGCTTCATATGTATCCTCTACATATCAGCAGCCTTTGTCCGCGCTCTAAATCATTACATATGCTGTTATTTAGTTTGGGATGAGGTTTGCGACACAAATAGACCACGAGGTTAAGTTTGTGGTCTATATGTATGCATGCCAGGGGTGGTTTCTAAACTTTGTAACATCACCCCGGCTTTTCAAAGTAATACCTTTTTTTTTTCATGTTAACTAGACTCGTGAACATTCCTGGAAAGACCGATCCCATGGTGGGCACATATCTGTGCCACTAATTCGAACTTGAATTTGCATACAAGCAAGAGAGATAGAGGAGCAACAGTAATGAGTAGAAGGCAACAAAAAGGGAAGTTCTGTACAAAATTAAGGTCACAAACAAATGGCAATCTATATCACCGATTCTGCCTTTTTTCAACTCTTAAATTCATTTTTCTTGTTCAATATTAACTTGCTTGGACCTCTGGAAATTCAGTAGGCTTCACATGGCACCGACTATCATGTGGTGTTAACAGATATCGATTTGCCTTATGAAATGCAATCTCTTTGTGGTGATTGGTAAAACAAACAGTTAACCCAGTACAATGTAGGACGTGCAGTAGAAACAGAAGCTTCAACTTTTACCATGCGCATCCAAAACTGAACCTAACTTACAAAAAAATATTCATAAAAGTAAGGGTGGAGCTCAAATCAAAATGAGAAATGTCCTTATTTACCATTGAAAGATAAAATGAACCTAATTTAAATGGCAAACAAGGAAATTTCTCAACCAGAATATCTAGCATTTCAATTCACACACTAAATAAGACCAGCATCGGGCGGTAGTTGGAGGTAAGGGATTGAGCGGGTTCTGGCCTCACCTCGAGGGCGCACGACTTCTTGAAGTTGCGGAGCTTGCGGACGTAGGCGATGATCTGGTCCTGCGAGAGCGGGCGCCTCTCACGGAGCCAGGCGTCCAGCACCGCCGCGGCGGTCCCCGGCGGCCTGCCGGGAGGCAGCGCCCCGAGCCTCACGTAGAGCGGGACCCACGCCGGGTCCAGACGCGGGAGCCCCGGGCCATCCGCCTGCGGCGCCGTTGCCTGCGCGTGCACCGATCTTGCCGCCGGGGCCAGCGAGACGCGCCGCAGCGCCGCCGCGCGCAGCATGGGTGGCCGTGGGCCTTAATTTCCGAGTGGGGGTTTGTTGTGTAATTTTTACAAATTAGCCCTTCTAGAAAAAGTTTTTCACATATAGACCCTTGGAGAAAACATGTCCAGAAATGGACCCTTTTCTGAGCGCCGTAAGATTTGGCGCTCAGGTACAACAGTTGGGCGCCATTACATTTGACGCTCACCCTTGCCACGTCAGCTGGTGCGGAGGAGCCTGGTTTGCTGACCTGGCAGGAGATGGGCGCCAAACCATTTGGCGTCCAGGGGTGAGCGCCGCATCATTTGGCGCCTACCCCCGGGCACAGAAAAAGCCCGCGGGCCTTTGTTTTTCTCTCCCTCTCATTTCCTCACTCGTACTCGCCCTTTCTTCTCCCCTCGCCCTGCCGCGTTCTCTCTGCCCCCACGCCGCCACCATCTCTCCCCTCCCCGCAACTCTCTCTCCAAGCACCAACAGCCAGATCTCTCCGCCGACGGCTCTCGAGCTTCGGTGGGGGCGTGCATGGCGTGGGGCCAGAGGGCTAGCTCTGCGTGTACCGCCGCCAGATCCGGTACTGGGTGGAAGCTAGGCGGCTAGATCTGGCCCTCCTCCGCTTGCTGCCTCATGCGCCTCACGGTGTGGCGGCGCCGTCATCCTCACGGACAGCTCCGCATCGTGGCTACGCAGCAGGTCAATCTTCCTCATCGACTCCCTCCTCCGGTACTCCGATCTGCACAAACACCTTGGCAACCTCCTGCAGAGCAGAAGATGCGCTGACGGCGAGCAAGATGGAGCACCAGCGGCGCGCGTGGTCCGAGAAGCGTCTTCGCGTTGGCTGTGGCATGCGATGAAGTGGTGAGCACTTGTGAGTCTGTGACTGCGGCTGGAGTAGATCAGACCGCTCAGGCGTGGTGGCGACCCAACCGACGTGACGCTGGGCGGCGGCGATGGCAGCAACTCAAGGACGCGGCAGCGACGACGAGCTGCTGTTCCCGGCGAGATGTGCCGGTACCCCTGGCCGAGTCCGGTGGAGGCCGGCTCATGGCGCCCAGATCTGCCCCTATCCATGGTGGATCTCGCCGCGTGCCATGCCGGCCGAGGTGCACGGCGGCCCACGAGGCAACGGCCATGGGCGGCTCCGGCGCCCTCGACTGTGGTGACGTTCACCGATGGTGGTGTGCCACCCTCGCGGTGCCGGCAACATGGTGGGTATAATCCTTCTACAACTCCTTCAATGGCGTCCGCAGAACAACCGACGACGGGATCCGCTCCATCAACAGAGCACCGTGCTTCATGTGCCCTGCGTTGGTGTGCAAGCGTCGATTCGTCCGACGCCCACGAGATGTAACGGCGCCCGCAGAACAGCCGACGACCACCAGGTACGGCTACTGGTGCACAACATGTGCTCTGCTCCTTTCCTGATGCCTGCATCAATCCAAATTTAGTTGATTCTTTGTGTATGTTGTCCTTCAGTTGCTCTTTTACATTCTGATTCCTCGTAATTTGTTTAGTCAGGTCTCTTTTTTTTTCATCTGTAATCGGCAAAGTGTTGTATTGTGGCAAACTGCTTGATCACTTCTAATTGGGGTCACATGTGTTAGTCCAAACCATAGCTTTCAGCCTCGAGCTCACACTCTTCTCAACATAGTGATTAACAGAAATGTTAGGTACCTCTACTGAGGCGATTATCTAAAATCAACAAGAAATTTAGTTGGATGTATGATGAAAATTTGATTGTGTACTCTGTCTGATGTATAAAGAGAAATGCACACTTATTTCTGGAGTTCACAAGTGATGTATAGAGATATGCCCACTTATGGTATCTATGATCCATATACTTGACCAAGAAAGTGATGAATGTATCATCATCCGTGCAGCACATTTTTTGGCCTTTTATGTACATTCAAAATATATTTCATGTTTCACCTGCTAGTTTATTGAACTCGATTCATTTGCATTCTACAGTAGTATCCATCATCTGAAGATTTGTCACATGGATTTTGATTAAAATACATCTATCATCAACCTGCAATTCTAGATTCATTTTCAGCTTACATTTACAACTACTTGTTATGTCCCACCCACCCCCCTCTCATATATTTCTTGATGTAGATCATCTTTGAGCTTTCCTGAACAAATGAAAGCCTTAAGCATTTTGAATTTGGTTGGACTGCATGTTGTTTCACCTTTCATCTTGAGGTGTATGCTTCTAAGTGTGATTCTATCTATGTAGAGTTGATCAGGACGAGCTCCTGGACATGGAAGATTCCAAGTGTTGGAGACAAAGCTCCAAGAACAGAAGCTCCCAACTGCTTAGTGTTATATATCAGTATATAGCGGTTTTAAATGGTTTCACTTCTGTTATAAGGACTTCTTGTGGGATGTCAAACATGTGTTGTGTTATTTTTTTTTTGGACAAGAATAATCATATGCTTTCAATGCAGTTTCTGCTGCATGTCATCATTTTCTGCTATGCTTTTCCTTTTTGAGATTTATGGTCAGCTACTTCTGATTTTGTGCTACTCACTTCTAATATACATTCTGCGATGAACGAATGGTGGTGGCTTCTGTTCAGCAGTTTTTGAAACTGGATGAGCCCTTTCTTCATTCTTTAATCTAAGTGGAGCAGGCTTTTACAGCACGGAGGAGAAAACAAGCCAATAAAAAAAACTCCACTGCAGTTGTCGGTTTTCCTTTGCAGGCGCCCATACAAAGAAACAACAGCATCAGTTGCCCTGTTATGTTACAAGTCCCGGAGGTGGGCGTCACGCGACATGGCGCCCAACAATGTACAATGAGCGCCAAAGGGTATGGCGCCCAGCTTTGCCAAGTCAGCAGTTCAGCGTGTGCTTCTATGCTGATGTGGCATAGGTGAGCGCCAAGTCATATGGCGCCCAGTAATGTAACTTGAGCGCCAAAAGACATGGCGCCTAGAAAAGGGTCTATTTCTGGACATATTTTTTTCAAAGGTCTATATATGAAAAACTTTTACGAAAAGGACTATTTTATAAAAATTACACGGGTTTGTTTGGGTTTACGGAGCTTCGGCTGTTCGGTTGGGGAAGAAGAAGCCAGCAGGCCGGGAGCCCAGTTCCCTTCCGCCTAGGAAAAGCCCGTGTCTATGGGCCGAGGTACCAAGTCATGTCCTGCGCTACGTACGTATCAGCCCAGTACGTATCTGGGCCGCATTACCAGCAAAGAATAACTTTTCTTTTTGCCACGACCAGCATATATATTGCGTCGGTATTCGGTAGTGTTCAAACTTCAAACGAAGCAGCAGCAGCAGCTGTCGCTACTGTACAGAACTACCGACTGTCAGATATGCACTTGTGGATACTCTCTGCAGTTCCCGTAACGAGTGAAAACAAAACAGATCCTCCCTGCAGCTAGGAGGACACCAGGCTTGTGCTGTGATGTGGACCTTTGAATCTCGCTTGGATGGTGGTTTCTTCTCGGCCACAACAGCATCATCAATACAGTCGTCATCCTTGCAACAACATGGTGGTCGGTCGGAGGAGCCGGCCAAAGATTCGCCACCTGAGCTAATTAAGTTGCGGTCCACATTTCGCCAGCAGCATCCACGAATCTAAACAACCAACCACGTAATCCTGGACGCTTAAACAAATGGCGCGCACCAGATTCTAGATTATATTAGCAGGGATGCCAAACAAAAGCCTACGACAGAAACTGTCTTGTACGCTATAGCTCGAAGGCCCCATCTTTGTGTTATTATTGTAGTAGCCTTTGCGCATGCAAACGCTACCGCCCACTTGGCTGACCACTCGTCAATCTTTCACCGCTAAGCTAATCTTAACATGATCCTCTGGCACGCCGTACCACTAGGTCATCGATCCTTTCTTGTTTAGGCAACCGCGCTTTGTCCCGGAACCCGCGCTAATGATTGCATCTGCTGCGCTCATCCTGCTTTTCTCAACTTGCTCCATAAACAAATGGAGTGTGCTTTTGCTGTTGAAGACGACGTGTACCCCAAAAGCATTCGCGGCAACCAAATCTTCCATATCTATCAATATAGTACGTACACTATATTGGGCCTTTTAAAATTTTTGAGCTCACCATATCGCATCTCCACTAACCATTTGACCAAGAATTTTGTTGTGCACGCAAGAAATCTCAAACCAGCTCGTGGGATGCGCAAAGGAATATGTGAAATCCACGTTGCTCTTGCTATCCACGATTGTGAGCATGTTGAAAGAAGGTAACAGAGTTCTTACCTCTCTGTGTATAGGTACTCCTGGCTAATACTATTGTTTAAGGTTAAGCATCCCACATCGAGGGTGCCTCGGGACTTTGATGGCCAGTATAAAATTGGGGTTGTTCGGAGTCCATGTTTAGGGAGACCGGCTTTGTACCCTTTTGTTTAAGGGTTAATTAGATATTTACCATTGCAAATGTTCCTAGTCAGGGATTCGCCACCGTAAAAACGATAATGAGAAATGTGCCATCCAGGTTGCAATTTTTGCACATATTTGCCATTTGTTGACTTGTCAATGGGAAATGGAGCCGTAAAAGGACCAAAATGCCCCTTCCTCCTCCAGCCATATTTTCATTTTTTTTTTCTTCCTCCCACGTGACCGGAGTACAGCTCATCGATGTGCCGGTGGAAGGCGCGGCTATAGCTTGGCAACTTGCAGAGGGAGTAGGGCGCGGTAGACAAGGTGCTGGCCCTTAGGCTCAACCGCATGCTGGGGAGAATTTTTTTTTTTGAAAATCTGGCTGGAGGAGGAAGACATGGGTATTTTAGTCATTTCACGCTTCCATTACCTATTGACAAGTCAACAATGGCAAATATGTGTAAGAATTGCAACCTCGATGGCACCTTTCAGCCTGTTCGTTTCGCTGCAGCTGCGGCTGCAGCTGCAGAAAAATAACTGCGAACACTGTAGCAGCTGCAGAGACACTGTAGCAACTGCAGAAGAAATAACTACGAACACTGTAGCTGCTGCAAAGCAGCCGCTGCAAAGCAGCGAGACGAACACGCTGTTTCTCATTATCGTTTTTGCGATGGCAGATCCCTGGTTAGGAATAATTGCAATAGCAAATATCTAATTATTCCTTTGTTTAATTGCACTTAGGGGCAAAGCCAGAGGTGCTGCCCGTACTGCAGCACCCCCTGCAGATTAGGTACTCCCTTCATTCTAGAATATAAGCATTTCTGACTTAGGTCAAAGTTTAATTTTTTTATAAAGGACCCAAAAATGCTTATATTCTACTCATATATGTACTGATTTCACCATTTTTTTGGCCTAAATACTCTAATTTAACTTGATCAATGCAGAAATTGATTCAACTTAAACAAATAGCACCCCCTTGACACACTTTCTAGCTCCACCCCTGATTGTACTAATAACCTTGTTTTAGTGGTAGGCGACAGGGTAGGCCACACAGGTTCCGGACGCTACCCTGTTTTGGACTTAGGCAACCATGCGTGATGGAACAGGATTATAGTGCTCCATTTTTCTTTTAAGCAAAGAAGCTTACATTGCTGGTCAAATATAGTCCAAGCCATAGATCTGAGGTATATGATATTTCTTCAAGTGAAAAAATTGTTAGGAAACATGAATACAAGTACAAATTAAGCACTATGTTTATATGAATCTTCTATTAAACCAGGGACGAAGCTACATGGGCTCACCTGAGTGCACTTGCACAAGGGTCCACAGCATATTTCAATAGTCAGGATCCAATTTCCAGAATTTTTTTTAAAATAATAGTATTTTAATAGAAAATTGCAAAATTGGGGTCCGTTTTGCAAAAATTGCAGAAATGGGTACCTGTCGGTAACTGGAAGACCGACAGGCAGGCTATCGGTAACTGGAGGACCGACAGGGAGGCTATCGGTAACTGGAAGACCGACATGTCGTCCACGTAAGCAGTCGGTAGCAGGAAGCCGTCCACGTAGGACCTGTCGGTCATCCGCGACCCGACAGGTACCTATCGGTCAGCCGCGACCCGACAGGCACCTATCGGTCGCCCAGCGACCGATAGGCCCTGCCTTATCCACCCGCGCCCGCGCCCTGCTCTCTCTCTCCCATTCGCTTCGTCTTCAGCGTCGGCGAGAGAGAGAGCGAGGGCGGCGGGGCGAGCCGAGCAGCGGAGGGAGGGGCGCGGCGAGGGCCGGCGCTGGCTGGTGGCGGTGGGCCCCCTTGGCCTGTGCTGCGGCGTCGGTGGAGGCCGCCTCGGGCGGCACTCGCGCAGGTGAGTTTTTTTTTTATTTGTTTAGTCTATCAATGGTAGCATTAGTGTAGTGTGTAGGGATTAGAATATTAGTGTAGTGGTTAGTGTAGGGAATAGAATATTAGTGTAAAGATTAGTGTAGGGATTAGACTATATTGTTTAAGGACTATTAGTTTATAGGAGATGCGTTAGTAAATAAGATTAGACTAGTATTGTGTTTATAGATTTAGTTAAAAATAATGGTATGTAGTAGTAGTAGAACGTCATATTTGATGGGCATTTTATTTATCATGCTGTTCGTTAAGTTTGTCAAAAAAATATTAACGCATGATTATATTTAAGAAAAATAGTGGGTGTAATAATATTGATATATAAAGATAAATTTATTTAAGAAAAATATATGATCTCCATAGTAATTAATTTGTTTTTAGCAGGGTGTCCAGTGTAGTGAGTTTCCGAGTTTTTTACGGAGAAGGTCAAATTGAGCATCGTGACTATGGGGTAGATTTGAGTAATTTTCAGTATGTGGATAGTGTTTTGAATGATCCGGTAGAGATGCAGCGAGGCGAAGTGTATGGCTGGTTACATAGTCTCTTGAATGTGAATCCTTTAGAGTATCGGTTTGTAGTGAGAGCTATGATTCCTCGAAAGCGTGAAGGCTCATGGAAATGGGAACTTGTGGAGGTGAGAAGCACTAAACATTGGAAGCAATTTGTGACGATAGGATTGCAACGGCATTTTGCTCACTTGTTGCTGGTGCAATGTAATCCGACAACGACCCGTCTGGAGGAGGAGGTTGATGACAATGTCGTAAATACAGAGCAAGATGGAGTCGTGGGACAAATTGTTCATGCGGAGCAATATGTTGGTGACGAGCCGAGTCATGTTGGTGCCGAGCCAAGTCAAGTTGCTGCAAATCCTGTGGTTCATCCAACCACTGAGGATAGGTTGCCAATAAATGTTGGCACACTAGAAGTAGATTCGGGAGAGGTCAATGAGGCAATTGTTGATGAAATGGACAGGGATGATGACGAGTTTCGTACCTTCGTTGATGGAACAGCTGGTCAGGGATGGGGCATGGGATATGAAGAGCCGCAGGACTGGATCAATATGGAGAACTTAGCTGTTAATGATGGCCACAATTCATGTTGGGAGTATGATGCTATAGAGGTCCGTCAAGGGCAGATGTTTCCTGATAAGATATCTTTTCAGCATGCCGTAAAGAGGTGGGCGTTCTCAGAGAAGAAGGAGTTCACGGTGGTCATTTCAAACCCGAGGACATATGACGTCAAGTGCACGGCTCCGGGTTGCGCATGGAGGGTTCACGGATATCTGCCGAAAGCTGAGACGTCATTTGTGGCGTCTATCGTGGTAGGCCATTCGTGTTCATTGGATAGGACTCTTCTGAAACACAAGAACATGACTACACAGTTTGTAGCTGAGTACATGTATCCTGAGATTGTGCAGAAGACCGGTATGTCTCCTTTTGCTATAATGCATGCCATAGAGAATCGATTAGGCTATGAGATCAGCTATGATATGGCATGGAGAGCGAAACAAAAGGCCTTGGAAAGAAGGTTCGGGACATACGAGGACTCGTACCACAACCTACCTGGCCTGCTTGAGCTTATGCAAGTTAGGAATATAGGAACTGTGGTTGCGGTGGACGATTTTGAAAATACAAATGGGGACAGGGTCCTACGCCGTGCATTTTGGTCATTTGGTTGTATGATACAAGCATTTATGCATTGTCGACCTGTTCTTGCTGTGGACGGCACTTTTTGACTGGTAAGTACAAGGGGCAGATCCTCACCGCTATTGGAGTGGATGGGGAGAATCAGATTGTGCCAATTGCTTTTGCATTTGTGGAGAGTGAGAATACAGAGAGTTGGTTGTGGTTTTTGAGGTGGGTGAAGCGAGCGGTTGTTATGCAAAGACCTAATGTATGTATCTTACATGATCGCCATGCGGGATTATTGTCAGCAATTGATACATTGCAGACAGACTATAATGATCATGAATTTTGGCCCGATCTGCATAGTCGATGGTGTATGAGGCATCTGGGGGCAAACTTCTACAGGCAGTTTAAGAGCAAACGACTTATGGATATGTTCAAGAAGCTGTGCAAACAGAATCGAAGGAGCAAATTTGACATATTATGGGGCGAGCTGGACAAGCTCACTGGCAACCACATGGACGAGGTTAAAAAGAAACCTCCTATGCCACGTGACGAGGAGCCAAAGGGGTTAGATCCTTTGCCTAATGAACCGCAGGACAAAATTAGGCGCAGGAGGGGTGGACGAAGGGTGAAGTGCTTCTCAGATTAGATCAAGGATGAGCCAATAGAGAAATGGGCATTGATAGCAGATACGGATGGATCCCGCTATGACATTATGACCACTAATGGGGCAGAAGTTTATAATTGGGCATTGAAAGGGACTCGGTGCTTGCCTTTAGTGGGGATTCTGGAGGGTATAACTCGTGGGATACAAACATACCTGCAAGATCGCTATGCGTGTGCGGTTGTTCGCTACGGGGAGTACCTTCGGTGGTACCACAGGGCGACGCGTGTGCGGTTGTTCGCTGTGGCTGAGGCACCTGTAGAGCACGTGCCTGAAATTACGGACACCTTCGCCACCCAGCCGACTCGGGCCTTTCACCTGATGGTAAGCTATTTCATTATTTTTTTAAATTTATCCTTTCTGTTTAATTATTAATGTTCTATTATCGTTTTTGTAGACTGACACGTGCCGCGATCTCGTTGGCGAGCTGGAGGATTTAGGCTCTCGATGCTACGACAACCCTCCACGAGTCGAGCCACGTGACTTGGGATCAGCCCTACTCCGTCTTGCGCGCCGCTGTAGGGATGCTCTCCGGTGCGCTTCCTGTACGAGCACAATAGATGTGCAGCCGAGGGCACGACAGAGGTCTCCACCTCTCTCTACACCTGCTAGTGCACCAAGTTCTTCTCGTTTCCACGCCGGGGACTCGTCGTCGGGTCTACCTGTAGTCCCGCCTTTCATGCCTACTCCTGGATGGAGCACAGGTATAATAACATGCTAATTTTGTATTTCTAACATTTTGTTATTGCAATCTTACATTGTTGTTTTACAGGACCACCAGTACAGTTCGCCGCGCCTGACTACTCCTTGCACTCTGCTTCTGGGAGCTTAGTGCATGGGTCTTCTTATGGACAGCCAGATGTCCAGGGTTTCTCTCAGATGCCAGAGGCTCCTCCACCGACACAGCCCACCCAGCAGTTTCCTTCGACACCACTAGAGGCTCCCAGGGTCAGGCAGGCACCAGACCCACTCACGTACCCCACCGATCAGATTCGACGAGGGAGAAAGGCCCAGGGCAAGAGGGCCGAAGGCGAGCCCAACAAGCGTAGGCGTGGAGGATGACTTGGAGATCAGGGCAGGGGTCAGGGTTCACTACTTCACTAGTAGATTTCTTTCGTTTTTGTAATATTCAGAACTTAAGCATGAACTATTTTTTATTACTAACTTCTGCAACGCGACATGACTAGACAACTGCGACATGACTAGACAACTTTTAGTGACGTGACGACACGCATTTATTATTTTCGCATGGCGACACATCCATTCACGGGCAACTTTGCAGAGCATCTGATGACATCTCCTTTTCTTTTCTTTGTAGTCTTCGTCTATAGACCACGTTAGTTATGCCTATAAAATGCACACATCGTCTGTCCATTAAGCTCAGCCACTTCGCAATCTAACCAACACCGGAATTTCTTCTATAGCTATGGAGTTCCCCAACGATCCACCCCACAACAAAGAGACGTTACCTCTCGGAGATGGCTTCATCGCCCATATGTGCCTCTGTGGCACTCCATGCAGGCTAGTGAAGTCACTCGTTCTCGGTGATGACTACGGCAAAAGGCTTTGGATGTGCAAGAACTACCAATATGACCCTTCGCAACGTCTTTACTCTTCCGATAGGAGGCCAAGGGTAACTACTTGTACTTCGTCATTCTTTGCTTCCACCATTCATTCTTATTCACTAATACGTTCATAACATTGCAGTCCCCACCGCCTCTGTGTGAGTTCATCGAGTATGTTGACACTGAGCAGACACCAGAGGATATAGCCCATGTCTACCGTGTCGCTCAACGTGCAAGAAGGCATTGGCTTGATATGGAAGCTGAGGAAAGGAGAGAGGAGGAACGCAGGAAGATGAGGCAGGAGGAGGAAGAGCGTCGATGCAAGTACGAAGCGGAACGCAAGCAAAGAGATGATGCGGAACGAAGGCGCAAACAAGAGGAAGATCGCCTTACTCATGAGGCCCGTGAGGCCGAAAGGGAGAGGATGCGCGAGAGAGCTCGCCGCGCTAGGGCAGCAGGTCCTGATGCCTTCAGAAAGGGGAAATATCCCCGTTGCACTCAGTAGACACTGAGGATAAATAGATCTGAGGTTGGACGAGCTTCGCGAGAAAAGCGGAGGAGGTTCATCTAAGTCGAAAGGGGACGACGAGGGATACGCGTCGTTTCACCTAGGCGACGATTAGTCCTTTAATTTTCATGTTGCTTATCAGCAATTGTGTGCACCGAATATGTCATTCCACCTCATAGTTTGTACTACGTTCACTGTGAGTGAAATTTATTTCCCTAAGGCGTGTTAGGAGTAGATCGATGGACACGTAGCTTTGCCATGTGCATCGAAACACGCCATTGTTTCAGTTCACTCTGTATATGTTGGTCTATCGATATTAGTTGCTGAGTATCTTTGTTAAAGTCGAGTTATTTTTCAGTTCACCTTTTCTACTGCATTACTCACGTAAAAAAAGTTTGAAAACCACACAATATTACCTCTCAATCCTAAAAATATATGTAAAAAATTAATTTATGCCTCATGTCTCAAAACAAAATTTAGAAAAACACAAACTGGCAAAACAAAACAAAAAATGGAAGTAAAAAACCTGTCGGTCTTCCAATGACCGACAGGCACCTTTCGGTTATGGGATGGCCGACAGGTACCTGTCGGTTGTGGGATGACCGATAGGTGACTGTCGGTCATCCCATGACCGACAGGCTCTGGCTATCGGCCCGATAGCGCTGTCTGGCCATATTGTGCTGCCTGTCGGTCGTTGGAAGACCGACATGTACCTGTCGGTAATCGGGTGACCGATAGGTCCTCTCCTCGGCGTTTGTCGGCTGCCACGTAGGCCTATCGATCATCCAGTGACCAATAGGTCACTGGATGACCGATAGGCATCCATTTCTGTAATTTTTTCCAAAGGTACCTCTGTTTTGCAATTTTTAATTAAAATACTATTATTTTAATAAAAAATTCCCAATTTCCACCCTATGTTCAACTCCTAATACCAAATGTGTGCACCAACATCCAAAGCGTAGAGTGACACTATAGCATACACATAACACATGACAATTGGGATTTGCACTTTATGAATCAATAAGACCATTGGGCAGAAAAGATGCAGTTCAGTTTAACCTGTTCGACTTAGCTGCCGATGCCAATGATCTTAAGCATGTGCTAAAGTCTTGCTAGAGATTTCCTGTGACCTGTGCTGATAGCCCCACCTCTGCTTAGGTAAACATCACAAATAGGTTTCCGTTTCCACGTTGTTGCCCATTAGTAGACTCATTCCCTACCACTAATATTCGTTTATGCCATGTACAGATTCAATCATAATTCTTTATGATTGCACACTGTGCACATCACCAACATAAACCAAAATGTTAAATTTGAATAGAAAAGAGTAAATTTAATAAAATTACAACTATTTGGCGTTTAACACAAAATCAACATTTAAAGTTTATTTCATAAAACTACAATTATGATGACCTTAGTAACAAGAAACTCCACATGTCTGATTGACGAGTGGGACTGTCATATGGGGCTTGTGAGATTTACAGGCGAGATTAGGCCACAAAAGTTGTATGCTTATGTTACAAAAGACTTAAATAAATGTATTTTTGTGAAATAAACTTCAAAAGATGTAGTTATGTGACAAAAGAGTACAAATAGTTGTACGTTTGTGAAATTTACTTAGTAGAAAAAATAGAAGGGATTGAATATTGTTTTTCTTGGAAATACTTGCAACTAGTGGCCGGAGCAACTGCGTGGTCGAAATCAAAAGATAGATGTGTATATGTGCTTTTGCATCTGTGTGCAATTAATACTCCCCGTGAGAGAGCATTTGACATTTTTGGACATGTACACAAGGTAGTGTAAGGCTATGTTTTATTTCCTGTTTTCTTGTAGTATAGATTTAAAACAATTATGTGAATCGTCACTATATGTTTTAAGTGTTGAACAAACTTATGGGTATTTTTTATACATCTTTTCTGGAATATATAACCCTTATATGCGATCATGATAAAATTGAACTTAATCACTTCCGTACTAAGAATCTTTTTATCCTTTTAGTGCCAATATTATCGTTGGCATATAATGGAATAATTTTGTGATTCTTAATCTTGTGTGTGCCCTTGAAAGTGGCATTGGGGCTATTAAAAAGTTATCTCGATATCATTGAAAGGATATCAAATTTAAGAGTAGCCATGTGAGATAAAAGTATATCCAAGGTACCTTTTAATGTATTGACAATTGTAGAAATATTTGTATGGTTTTTCATTTTTCTCTTATGAACGTGGTAACTATTAGTCCTTTGAGGAAACGTGGATGTCTTTTTATTGACAAAATATTAAGATGATAGCTCATTTCAAGTCCAAACCGTACCCAAAGTGACTCAACAGTGGATACAAAACACCAACAAAGTGGGACCTCGTTCTTCTTCAATCCTTTTCTTAAAAGGTCTAGAAGTGGTCCTGGACCTGCGGTGCATTTTGTGAAATAATACATCTGAAGGTGGTTTTGCCATGTTAGTTGCGTCCGAGGAAGCTGTCATTCCGTGGTCGAAGTACTCCAGCCGCGTCGCAGTGGAGGCCGGCTGACCGGCTGTTTGGTGGTCCTCCACTTGGCTTAGAACAATCCGGCCGTCAAGATGCATGCTTCCATTTTTAAGCTGAAAAGGGCTTTGGGCGCTGTGGTGCCTCGATCGATAGCTGCATGGCTTGCATGGAACCATGATCTGGTTGCGAAAGGGACTGGAGAGCTATAAGGTTTAATGCACAGAGCTTCATCGTGAGCCGGCGCAGTTGCAGAGCCGCGGCCACGGCGCACGGCTGTCCTGCGTTTCCGTGGTACGTACTCGACCCCTCTGCTGCTTGGAGTTGGGAAGCAGGCTGGGGTCCTGTTAATTATGCCCACGATCATCTTGGCGTCCTGTTGATGATTGTTGTGTTAACCGGAGGACATGGCCACTGATGAATCACACGAACCTGATGCTGCAGGTTCCCCTTTTTTTTTTTTTTTTGACTGGAGACGCTGCAGTATTGCATAACCTATGCCGCTATGCGATAGAACTGCCGCTGCGCCACCTTTCTTAATCTTTCTTTTTAATCTAATGACAAAAGATTATGGTAAATCGTGACTTGTGAGTAAGAAACAAAGTCTGAGTATGAGCTAGAGAAATTTTACGGTGCCAAATACCACTACTATTATTTCAATGGTATCATAAAGGATAACACGGTCATTTTAATTTTATCGGCTTGCTTTTCGCCGCGTCGCCGCCCTCTAAATCCTTTCGTCGTCATCCTCTTTTACTATATTCTCGCCTTGCCGCTATACATATGATGTTGCCGCTCTACACCACCACTGATTTGACTTTTACCGTCACCGATTTTACATTAACATTTTTTTTTCTGAAACACCCTAGTATTATTAATACTACTCAAGAATACTAGTGGTATTGAAGGTTGAGAGGGAATTAATCTGGATCATTGGATTCTAAATGCCACACCAATACTAGTATAATACTAGTAGCATTGGATACCGTAAAACTCCTCGTGAGGTAATGGGGTAATTAATTGAACAACTGAAGGGATTCAGGGGAAATGACTGAATCAATTGGAAATTAGTACCAGGCCAGTACTTTCATAATATGGATATATACTCATGGGGCAATTGAACAACTGAAGACAGCCCCTGAATTAAAATAGTACTGGCGAAAATCTCCCTTATAGCATCATGGTTCCACTGGGCTGTCCTTTTCAAAATTTCGCCTCCCATATCTTTCCCACCAGTCGTTCTGTATTGTGCACGCAAAATCTCGGTAATATGTGGTGGAAATGGATATGTCAAAGCCACCCAGATGTCCTAACATTTTTCTAAAAAAATAAAGAAGAAAAGGTTTTAACGGAGTGGTAATATATACTCCAGCTGCCATCGTGAAAGGTTCAACATCCCGTAACCATATCAAGGCTCTCTCGGTACTTGACGAGCAGCATAAAAAGGACAGAAAAAGGTAATGTGTTCTTTGTTTAATAAAACCCTGCTTTAGTGGCATGACCACACAAGTTCCCGATCCGGAAGCGCCTGCTGCTTCTGAATGAGTATTATATTTCTTGACTTGATAAATCGTCAGTGCTAATTCAATGGTTAGCAGCATCCTAGCCTAGCCCGTGTGAACTAGGGTCGTCTCCTTCACTGAACGTTTCAGCCATGTGAATTGTGTTGTCTACATTCTTCACTGAACGGTTTTCCATGACACGACAACTTGAACCACCGGGATGATCAAGCCCCGCATCAATTTCTTTGAGCTACTATTATTAAGCACCCTTGCAGAGCGTTACTGCTGGCATTCTTTTACTTGCAGCAGGGGTACGTTTTGGTGGTACGTCTGCCTCTGAGTTGCCTACAGGCTACAGCGTGTCCAGTGTCCTGTTCTGTCCATGGTCATGTCGGCGTCCAGGTGAGGAACGGCCTTGTTCACAAGAGCACGCACTGCTTCTGAATTAACAAAGGTAGATTTCGATTTTAATTTTACCATTTGCAAAATGCGTATACTACTTATAGCCTGGCCACTGCCAGTAGCTAGAAATAAGAAGAGATAAATTGTTTCTCCTGCAAAGCACCACTCATACCAATAGCTGGAAATGTTGTCGCCAATAATTTCATATTCTATAATCAAATATGCATCGGTCAACTCATCCAACAGTACAAGCCGATGAGAAAGACTGGAAGTCGACTTGTACTTCAGTGTTTCCTTTCGCGTGTAGGCTTCTTCAAGTCGCAAATATTTTACTTGTACTCAAAAGATTTGGTCGTGATACTGTATCAAGCCATGTTGTACCGACCAATTCAATCACTAACCTAGCTGATAATTAAGAACGAGCAATTCACATATACTTCAACACTCAAACTGAAATCGTGTCTCTCATGGTTCTCATTATTTGAAAGTGCTAAAACACCTCTACATGAGTCGATTGCATTCCTTCATATGTGAAACCTAGCATCATGCTGGATCGATAATGTTACATTGGACCTATTCAGGGATCATCGTGTGCATATTTTGATTATGGCAAGGTTGAGCGAAGAAGAAGAACATGTTGTGTATTTTACATTGTTCACCCACCCTGTTGCAATTACGAAGAGAAGGAATACATGTAAAATTGTCGTAGCATACACGGATGGATTTTTGAAAGAACAATGTGTGGAATGGAAGAAGCTAGCTAGCTCTATGTATAAAACCTCTACACATACCGGCAATCCTAAAGTTATGATAGACACCAGATGTGCCTTTGCACTGTCAAAAGCTACTAGCTAGAATCATTGCTTTATAACATACGGGAAACCTCATTGGTTAGCCAAGATAGGTGTCGTTGTCTTCTACTGTGTGGTACAAGACACACTAGAGAAGGACTAATAGCTTGACACGAATGAACCTAAAACTCCTTAACGATAGCACAGTAGCACTCCTAGTTTCAATCCTGAAACAGCGCATCAGTCAGTCCTCATCGAACTGAAGAACATGAACAAAAGACTTTGCACAAAATAAAATCCCCTGAAGAACACAATAATCACCTGAAGCTTATTGGGAACGCAGGATTGTGAAAGCATAGAAATAGGAAAAACACATGATTTGAGTTGCACACATTTTCAATCTTACAGAATTCCAAAACACTTAATTAAACACAAGAAAGTTTCCAATGAAGCTTCTGGGTGCAACACAGGAATTTGAAGAGAGAGACATAGAAAAATTTCCATGAGGTTAAACCTCATGTTAGATTTCTTACAAAATTCTTATGAAATGAGGCATGTAAGAAAAATTCTTATAGGATCCTATTCCTCTAAAAATCTTACTGTTCCAAAAGGGGCCTGAACAAGAAAATCTCAGACGTGCGCTGCCTGCCACGGCCACGGTCACTCACTAGTCACAGCACACTTCCGTGCGGTGCTGCGGTTAAAAAGAGCGAAAAGGCAAGGCTGTACCGACGCAGCGAACAACAGGCGGACGTGTGGCCCGCCGTCGCGTCGGCCTCACTGGCGACGGGACGGCTGTAAATGCGGGCGGCCACCTGCCGCCTTTGGCCGCTCCCTCTCGCCACCCACCGTTCGTCCACAACCTCGCCGCCGGGCGGGTCCCCGGCCATGCGCTGCCCCACGCGTCATGAGGACGATGATGCCCGCGCCCACGTGCGAGACGGTGCATGCGGGGGTCGGGTCGGTTGACGCGAAGGCGACAACGAGCTCACTGTTTGGCCCGTTCAGGAAACGAAACCACGGTACATTGCCCGGTCACTGTGCCGTGTGGAGGGCACGTACGCCCCCTGCCCCACTCCTTCAGTTCCATCAGCCCCACGCGACACGCCACGCGACTGAAACATACTACTAGTACTCGCAACTCGTTTAATTAGTCGTATGCATACTAGTACTGAATTACCTATCTAGGGGTGAAAACGGATCAAATATGAATCAGATAGTGCCTTTTCCACATCCATATCTATATTTATAAACGAATATAGATACGAATACGAATATTTTCGAATACGAATACGGATCGAATATTAAACAAATACGAATACAAAAGTGAATGTCTCTATAATTCGGACGGATACGAATACATCTAATTTCTATGTTGCTAAGACAACTATTATACTTTTTCCTCTCTAAAGTATCTTTAATAGCATTCTTTCACATGATCTACACTAGTTCATATCAAAATTGAATCAATTTTATAATATTTTTATATAATATACATATATATTTATGATATAGTAGCGGATACGAATACGAATGCGGATATGTCGAATATCTGATGTCAAAACCTCAAACCATATCTACATCCATATTTTCTAATCGAATTCGAATACGAATTCGAATAGTATAAAAATATTAATCGAATGGCAAGTTTCGTACCACATTTGCATTTCATCGGATACGAATATCGAATAATACGAATTATCCGCATCCACTTTTCACCCCTACCTGTATCGTGGTTCGTTATACTATTCTCCACTAACAATACATCAGTGCTCGATGGTACCTGTTATGTTAATCACGCATCGATTGATGCTATATGATGTGATTTAGGGTACAGGTTGTTTAAGAGGACAGCTTGGTACGTGCCAAGCATACGCTGCATGCGTGCATCCGTTCCCTTTCAATCGGGGGTGTACAGTAGCCTAAGCATCGCTATTTCTGGCTAGCGGTTGGCCTGTAGTCCGTCATGCATCGGATGCCTAAAATCAGCTATCTTTCGAAAACGTCATTATTCAAATAAGAATAATGTACTAGAGAAAAGAAAATGGTGTAGTAGTTTATTGTCAATTCTAATTAGGGCTGATTAATCGCATATGGTGGTCGGTCGTGGTGGACGATGACATACAGTTGCATCTCGGCGTGGTGAAGATGGTTACCGCCGGAAAAAAAAAAGAAAAAGAAAAAAAAAAAGATCAAGGATGGAGTGCGGGGGAAAACATGGTGGTAGCGGTGTCAAATCGACCATGCAGGGATAAGCACAGTGACATCATACTACCATTTTGGCACTCACATATAAATCCCAAGTTGAAACTCGCGTGGATTTCATTTCTAGACTGATGTCATATATGAAAGCCAAATAGAGGAGTATTTTTTAAGCTATTCCATTTTACAGATTTATTTACAAATTATTCAGGAATATTAGGACACCATATGTCCACACACGACTCCTCGATATTAGGGTTACATGTAACTTTAGCATGTGGAGACAGGGTAAAAAGCTTGTCTTGATGCACAGTTTGTTAGAAATAAGAAAAGAACATTACGAGAAATGTCATTTCTTTTAGACCTTGGTGCATGATATATATTATATTGCAAGTTATTTTGCAAAGTTTTACCACAATATACATGTGGTTGCATATTTGAACTTGCATACAACATCACGGTTGATTCGGACGTGCGGGGAGAGTAGCCATATGATGCCACCCTCTTGCATCTTGAATTGTCTACACATTATCCATAACATCTAATATTTGAATTTACAAAAGACCATTCTACGTTGACCGTGTTTGAAAGTAAATTATCATATAAGTTTTTCTTTGACCTTTGATGCCGATCAATTGACAATTAATAACATGAAATTGAGTCTAAAATAAGTATAAAACATCATAAACTTTTTGTACTTTATGCAATAAAAATAATTGTTGTTACTAAAAACAATATTGGCCCAACAGAAAATGAAACCAACTTCTTGCATATGTCGCTATGAAAGTTATTATTTGCACGTGAAAATGCATACTGACTTCTTTAATTTAAATTTCATAATGTTCAATATGATCAGGTCCAAATTGAATCAGGGATCATGCCGGTTTTTCATGAGCAATAATAGTTGCAAAAGTTGATGGATCAAGTTGTCTGATCATGGATTGAACCTCTTGTTAGGGCATATATATATAAGTGTTTGTTTGTTTACATATGTTCATGTGGTCATGACTTATTCGAATTTGTGCGAGCTTATGCATGTATTGATCTAGGTGCACCCTATTTATTCTTAAAACTAGTCGCGATTAAGCGGCAAGTAAAATCGCAATGTCTCTTCAACACAAATACCATCCTTCTAGAAACACAATCTTAAAATATCTAACTTATGGCTAAGTTATCTAACCCTTAATATTGCCGGTTGGATTCCAGCAATGTGATTTTGTGTCTAGTACAAGAAGAGACAACAAAAAACATGAATGTTTGCCCCTATCTTCACTCTTTGCTATGTGTCAAATTTTGGGTGTATACATTATGATCAATCACTAAGTTTTTTTTGGGAAAAATCAATCATGTGTATGTCAATATTTTCATAGTATTCACATAGTGTTTCACTGGATGAAGGAAAGGAACAATCATCTTTTTCCATTCGTCTAGCCCCCTAGAGGTAAAATCACATATCAGCAATGTCAAACATCGTGAAATCAATAGTTAGGTGTACTATCCTACCACTACCTTTAAAATTTCCTTGAATTTATTTTTTAGTAGCAGAAACACTTGTGTGAGCACATGGGCATATGCCCCGAGTTTGGGCGGTACAATAACTATTTGATTATGATTTGATCCAAAATGTTTAAACTTCATGTATTCACATGTCACCGTGAGTTGACAGATTGATTAGATAACGAGATAACCAATATGATAGTTTTAGTTATCAAATCATGGATTAGCTAGATACTAAACTAGATATCAAAATATTGCACACAAATGCCCTTTTGCTATAAAAATCACATTGATCTTTTAAGTAAATGGGGATGCTTCAACTTTTTGTTGATATTGAAAATATGTTAGACATCCAAGCATGCTTTTGCTATTTGTTGTACTTTGTAAGAAGACAAACTACAATTCATTCCTACAAATTTTTTCAACAGGATTTTGGAAATTATATAAAAAAAAGATATGTCACATTATAAAGATATTTTTGTTGTCTGTTTATAATTTTTTTTACAAATAATTGTGCATGCATTCTAAGATACTAATAAAATAGAACTAACATTTCCTTGTGAAACGTAAAGTATTTTTTTTCTTGTACTAGGTCATGGCGAGCATGTAAAATTCGACAATGATGCAAGTAGATAGGAGAAGGAACTCTTAGGGCAACATGTTTTGGCAAAGTAGGAAGAGTTTATTTCAGCGACCTTTGCAAATGTGAGTTCGCACCTATGTGCTCCCTCTGGTCAAACTATGATGCAAAATTTTGACTAACCAAAAGTTAGTTTTGATCAGAGATTTCCCTTACAATTAATATTCTATTAATGGTTTCAATTGTAAGAAATTTATTTAAATTAATATAAATCCAGCGATACCAGATTCAGTCACATAAAATTTGTTGGCCAAATTCAAATTCTCGCCGAGAAAAAAAGGGGTTCTCAGATAAAATTATTTTGAACCACATATTCTTGTTAGATATGAAATGAAACTTGATGGGAGTATACTTACTTCATGATGTGCTTCTCTCCGAATCCCAACTCACACAAGCGTCCAACCATGAAAATTAACATATCCACAAGACAATAAGAACAACCTTCCCAATCTATCTCGAAAAAGAATCCGGTTAAATACCCCTCCCCTCCCAACTTTATTGGAGTATATCACTAATGTCTAAAAGTCAAAAATGAGAATTATTGTCAATTATTTTGGACAGAGGGAGTAGTATGATTAGAAAAGAAGCTATCCGCAAAAGGGCATGTAGCCTAGTGATTACAAGAGGCTTAGTAACACCTCATGGTCGACTTTTTTGAGAGCGAACTTTTTAGTATTTAACTGCATTATGCTTTCAGTGGTAGGCAACGCTCCCGTCGACAACGAGACATCAGTAGTGACTTCGTCAATTTCGAAGATTTGACGGCTCAGTCTTCGAAGATGCTGATAGAAGTAAGTTTACGTATGTGTATTTATAAGGATGAGTATATGTACGGTGTAGATATTTGAGTTATACTGTGTAATAAAAAAAAAAGAGAGAAAAGAAGCTATCCTTCAAGGAGGCTTCTCTCCAAATCACAACTCACACACAAGTGTCCAATCATGCAATTAAACAAATCCACAAGACAATAATAACAACCTACCCAATCTATCTCGAACAAAAATCCGGTCAAATACCTCTCCCCTCCCAAATTTCCTCTTTTTTTCGCATAGAATACTCCACCGTCTCTTTCCCAATCTCTCTCTCCTCTCTCCTCTCCTGCAGATATCACAAAAGCTTTTGCTGCCGCTGCACCTGCAGCTTCTCCTTCTGCAGTGCAAACAGCTGCTAAATTCCCCATAAGCCTCTGCCTTCCTGCCCCCCTTCTCTCTTTCCCGGGGAACCCCAGCACAGCACCAGCACGAGCACCATACCATTCACTCCCTACAGTGGCGTCCTAGAATACCACTTGTTCGCCGCATATAGTAATAGTAGCCGTGTATAGTAAAGTTGTGGGATGCACAGGTGAGGTGCTCCATGGAGGATCTGTACAGCATCCACCCGGGGATCTCGCGGGTCGGCGGCGCGGCGAGCGAGGCGTCCGTCGCCGGCGTCGGCGGCCCGGCGGATCTGACGGAGCTGATGAAGGCGCAGATCGCCAGCCACCCGCGCTACCCCTCCCTCCTCTCCGCCTACATCGAGTGCCGCAAGGTGCGTGCGTGCGAGAGCTCGATCTCGCGCGGCCGTGAGTGCCGGGAATTGAGGCGGGGAGAGATGTTCTTCGTGGTTAATTACGTGTACGCGTGGTCATGCGCGCGGTTTCTTGATTTCAGGTGGGAGCGCCGCCGGAGGTGGCGTCGCTGCTGGAGGAGATCAGCCGGGAGCGGCGCGCCGGCGGCGGAGGAGTCGGCGCCGGGGAGATCGGCGTCGATCCCGAGCTCGACGAGTTCATGGTCTGCCCTTGGATCATTGACCCGAAACAGGAATAGTAGTAATTAGTCGAGTAATTCCTGTGCTGAACGCGTGATTTGCTCCCTAATCACCTGTTATTACATGTGGTGTTCCAGGATACCTACTGCCGGGTGCTGGTCCGGTACAAGGAGGAGCTGTCGCGGCCGTTCGACGAGGCGGCGTCCTTCCTCAGCAGCATCCAGGCGCAGCTCAGCACCCTCTGCAGTGGCGGCAACTCGCCGGCGGCGACCGCCACGCACTCCGGTAAGGAAATAAACCAGTCTCCCACAACGCAACTACACATCTAAAAGAAAAAATCGCATGCACGCTTGCATACATGCATCTACTACTCCGTATTGTGGTACACCTTCCTGTGGCACGCTTCGGAGATCACCGCGTTGCACGCTGGTTCCGTGAGTGAGCGTACGTTTTGTTCCGGTGCGTGTGTGAAAAGAAGCAAGCCTGTGAAAGCGTTCATGTGCATGCGTGTGCGTGTGTTCTCGAAGGGTCAAATCGTGTCCATGCAAATGGGGTGCAGGGCTGTCAGAGGTGGAGTAAAGCATTGGGAGGGTGCTTGTGTAGGGTTTTGTCAAGGTTCGTAGCTAGGCCTCCTCTTCCCCTTCCTCTACCTATAGCTACCTTATCTGTACTACCTGGCCTCTCTCTTTCTCTCTCTCTACTCTAGATAGGCTATACTAGTAGCTAGGCTGTGTGATGGAACTTGAGAGCGCTGTGGTGGGGAGCGAGTGCTTGCTTGGATTCAATGGATTGGTTGGCGTTGCCCAACCTCCGAATCTTGGTCTTTTGCTTGCTGCTTGGTTATTTACCGGAGTCGTGGTACTGCTGGAGTGGAGAAAATTTTGTGAAATGTTTATTTTAGAGCTAGCTCGAGCTTAGGAGATCTGTTGCCGGATTCGGTCGTCCTTTGACAAGACATATCATATCATCACGGTAGTGGTAATTTCTGGTGGTGCATGGGTACTCTTTTCTGCGTTATTGTGCGGTTTTTAGTTTATATTATTACGCATGATATTTTTTTGCATTTTGCTCCGGGGATAAAAAAAAATGAAGCATATAATATGACCATTGTCCATGTGATTGCAGAGAGTAAGCTGCTAATTATGTTAACCTTCTTTGATTAGGACCGACATATGTGCTGCTCTATCGACTTGTATTATGGAGATAACCATGGATTTCGTACCTTAAGCGTGCCATTTGTAGTCTGAAACACTGTCTATGAGCCTTTTAGTGGGTTCCTTTTATGATGCATGTGATACATGTGATGCTACCGCAACAGCAGTATCATGTTTCATTATAATCGGTGCAAATGAGCATGTTATTAGTGTTAGCCCCTTTTGAAATCCTACCCGAAAAAGTAAAGCATTGTAGTACATTGGACTACTAAAGATGCTTTAACAAGGTCCAGTCAAATCCGCCAAGAACGCCAGAAGAGCTAATGGCGTCAGAATAATGTTGTGTGCATGCTATTCTATCCTTTGGTTCCGGTTCGTAGCAATTTTTATATTTTACAAGGAAGCAGAGCACTGCCATCTTTTGACTTGACAAGACCTTGTGGAACCCATTTTTCTGATGCAATATTGACGTTTCGATCCAACTTTCTGCAGGCTGTAAGGATTAGCTTCTGGTATATTGAGTTTTTTATAGCGGGGATATATACCATATAACTTTATGTCTAAGAGAGCTCTTATGTCTATGGCCAAGAACTACAATCATGCATGTGTTTGATTGCCCTTAGCAAGTGAATAGGACGTGTAACTTGTTCCTAAGGCAGATATGTAACATACCAGCATGTTTCATTTCCAACGCGCTAGATGTTTTTGCTTTTTAAATCCTTTCGACAGTGAAACCATAAATCCTATTAATTGTTTAATTAAGACATTGACACGTAGATTGACCAGAAAGAAATTACTATGAATGTACAATTTTCATGAAATTACTTTTTATGATCAATCCTATGATTATGAACCTGAATATTTATTTATTGACCAAAGTTGTAAAAGTTTGACCGCCAAGAATCCTAAAACGACTTATATTTTGGTTCGGAGGGAGTTCCTTTAAAATTGATCTGTTTTATTTGATGGTGCATAAGTGCACCATGTCTTAATCTTCTCAGTCAGTCTTGGGGAATAGTGTCTGAAATAAGCTTGGAGAGCAAAAGTTGTTGTCCCTGTGTAGTTTGAAGTTTTTGGGATATCTATACTTTCAAGGAATGAAAGAAGATTAAGAATGGAGTGCTCTTTGTTTTTTAGGAAAGAATGAAGTAATCTTTTGTCCTGCAAAGATATAGTATTAACTTACATACTGTGAACCTTAACTGCACATATTCTGTCATAGATGCCATCTATTTGACTTAATTTTTCAGAAACTAATTTGTTGGCATGTAACTTTTTTCTCACAAAATGAAATATCACCGTTCTGTGATCTTTTTCTGGCCCTGTTAATTTTGCATAGCTCAGGTTGCTCACTGCATGATGTTTGTCATAAGTCCGTCAACAGTTTCGATCTGATGGAGTTCATCCTCTTTGGAAAGTACTGGCGTGTTGGGGCGAATCATACTAGCGTATAGGGTTGAGTCCACATACACGGAGTTCATTTTGGATGTTTATTGTAGTCTCTCTCCAATAAATTTTAATTTGAATTGTGTGAAGTTAACGCATCTAACCTTTATTCACCAATATTCTTTGAATATTTTGATTCAAAGTTTTAAAAATGGTTGTGATATTTTTTACATATTTCAAGCTAGTAATTAGTAGTCGAAGTAGTGTGTTGATAACCATGTCGATGTCATTTGTGAGTTGTGACTTGGAAAGTCTAAAATAGCAGAGCAAAGCGGTTGGGTTTTGTGCTTCAAGATCGATTAGTTCTATCGCTCCCAGTAAACTTGTGTTCATGCATTCGTTGTAAATTCAGTTATGTTTCTGCGACTCAATAGCTTGGTAGTTCATGCATCCTTCTTTGGGTTAAAATGTGTTTGGGAGATTCGATCGAGGTTGAAAAATGGTAGTTTAACGCTATCCTATCATGTTGTCAAATCAATAATCATGTAAACCTGTATCATGTTTTCAGGCTATTAGATTATAAGAATGAGAGTGGATTAGCTACCATGGGGTGGTAGCAAGCCCCCTAAAACAGTTAACTGGACTATAGAACTTTGTGTGGCTTGTAGAATCAAGAATAAAGCGCCAACATTTAATTAACAGCTTTCCGAAGACTAAGTTATTAGCAACAGCCATATCTGTGCATAGACACCATACTTAAATTTAGGCCCCCCAATAAGAAAAGTATGTGGTAGATTTTTTCCAAAGGAAAATGTAAGTGGCACATGATGCATGGCTACAGCAGACTTATACACAACAGCGTCTTATGGGAAGAATGGTTGCAATAATATGAATATACTGGGGAAATGTGCAGGATGACGTGTTGTGAAGGGAAGCTTATCTTTTAGTGCTCATAAAATTATGAAATATGGGCAGAGGTTTGTCCCATAATGACTCAGTTGATAACTGCCATGTGTTGGGTGGTAAACATTATTCTTCTTGGTCTTGTCTGAGTCAAATGTGCCTATTTTACTTTTATCAGTTCTGTCCATTTTTAGTCATGAATCTTGGTCTGCACCACTGGAAAAGGCCCATTTGAAAATGCTCCCAGCTTTAATGTTATTGGTAATGCCACTATAATGATAGAACTCATCTGCTAGTGATAAGCGTAGGCTGCCTATTCTTCTCATTCTGAAAGATCAAATAAATAATGAAATTATATGTATCTTTTGTGGACTTTGGTTGACTGAGATGCAAGAAACGTAAACAATTTCATTATTTAAAATGCGCTTTCGTGGTGGCATGGTGCGAAAATTCTTTGTGTGTGTGCGCGTGCGCTTATATACTTGGTTTTTATGCGTTTGAGGTTCACGGAATTAAGTACTCGAGAAGATTCTAAGATTTTGCATATTTGTTCAAACAAGAGTTATTATGAAGTTCAAAGGACTATTATATTTCATTTGTAAGAATCAAGCTTCAGTCTCGATTTAATGAAAACGTCATGGGTGGATCATTGGCGCACAAAACTGGTATTAGAATATGCCAATATAATTTTTTTTCTGACAAATTATGTTGTGATCCCGTCCATAACTTTAAGTAGAATTGTACTTCTGCACCTTCATGTTTCAGAGGTCCCATTAGTCATGTTTTTCTTCTTTGATCACCAAGTATATTTGGAGATGAGTAAATTATGTTGACACATACTAATTGTCGTGGATATACTACAACTGATGATATGACAGGCATTAGCCTTTTTTTTTCATCTCTAGCCGTGAATAAGTATCAATGTTTTCCTTCTGTGTAACTTTCAAGATTATCTTTGCATAGGCAAGGTATTTTCAGGTTATGTAATGTAACTAGGATGACTAGTACATCTCTTGAAAAATGTATTTCTAACTTGATCCTTACATGCTAGATGAAATGATGGGGTCTTCTGAGGATGAACAATGCTCGGGGGACACTGATGTGGCAGACATGGGGCAAGAACACAGCTCCCGCTTAGTTGATCATGAGCTAAAGGAAATGCTGCTGAAGAAGTACAGTGGATGCCTCAGTCGTCTTCGGTCTGAGTTCCTGAAGAAGCGGAAGAAAGGAAAGTTACCTAAGGACGCCCGGTTGGTTCTGCTGGACTGGTGGAACACACACTACCGATGGCCGTATCCTACGGTATATGCCGAATTCCTTCTTTTCTACCACTGATGATGAAACATGGTGGTTCACTCTAACCATTGCCTTGCCTGATGTTGTGGTGCCTACAGGAGGAAGATAAGCTGAGGCTTGCATCTATGACCGGCCTCGATCCAAAGCAGATCAACAATTGGTTCATCAATCAGAGGAAGAGGCATTGGAAACCATCGGAGGACATGCGGTTTGCTCTCATGGAGGGTGTTGCCGGCGGATCGTCTGGGACGACTCTCTACTTCGACACAGGCACAATTGGACCGTGAGTCGCTCGACTGCATTTACAGAAATTGGCCAACTCAATCAGCAGTAGGACCTAGGCGCGTGAATATAATCGATCTGCCAGGTCAAAATTGACAATAAATCTGTCAGGCTGAAATCGATCATATCAACCAGTCTTTCGCCTCATCATTTGGCAACAACGTATGTATATGGCATTGTCGTACCAAAACAGATAAATTGTATGTAATTAAGCGATTTAAGGAGACATGCAAAAGCTTTTTATTAGTAGGTTCGTGTATTGTCTCATGAATTGTATGTAATCACTGCCCATAGTGGCCACCCAATTTAATTGTTAGATATGCTGAAGGGCTTATAAAGCTAAACTTGTTCTATTTCAGTATACTCTGTCGTTTCTGTCTGTTGTTTGTTATCAGTGCCTTACTGCCTTTGAATGATTGGTGATCGACAAGTGGTTCATTGCAAAAATGCCGTTTCAGTATCATGTAGTGCTACTAGTACTGATTGCATTCATTATGCCTGCAAAACTGGACAGCAATTTCAGGGAAAGGAGATTAGTGTTAATAATACAACTTGTGTAGCAGGTGGTGCACATAACAGAGGATATGATGGCCGGACATGGTAAGTTACAGTACAGCAAAATAAACAAACATGCTGATGGTGCAGGTTGACTAGCAGAGAAACAAATGTAAGAACCAAGGCGAGCAATAAAGGAAGATTTGCTAAATCAGAACATTCCAGTCAGTGGTTCATGAAGCACCGGTACTAATCAGATTGAGGTAAACAACATGTTTCAACAACGTATCATAAACTCAAAACGACTGCTTTAAACGCACCAAATACGAATAAGCGAATAACTTGACGTCTTGACAGACATTGTAACTGCATTTTTGCTGCAAGAAACAGAGCATCAGCAAGTGAAGAAGCCCGTCCGATGTCAGGAAGACCCTGGACCACTCTCACACTCTCACAGCACCTCTGAACCACCGATGTCAGGAAGAAGCCCGTCCGACGTAAGGTTTCGCAGCTCGCTCGAGTCCGATCAAAATTTGATCATCAAATGCTGCTCTGGCTAAGGAGCCGGACAGATCGTCCTTTCCGACCCCGGCCGCCGGCGCCACCCAAAGCTGAAAGATGTCGTTCGTGCAGTGGCAGAGCCAGGCCCCAGCCGTAGGGTGGGCCGAATGTAAATTGTGTTGGTTTGAGTGGGCCAAATAGGGAAAATAGGAAAAAGAAAAACAAAAATATTACCGTTGCATGTGCGCTACTCCCTCCGTCCCAAAATACTTGGCGCCTTTGACTTTTGATCATCACGTCTGACCATTTGTCTTATTCAAAAATTTTATATAAATATTAAAACAAATTTATCAAGATTATACTATATTAAATGATAAACATGTTATGAAAAAATAACTAATGTTTGCGCAAAAAATTCGAATAAGACGAATGGTCAAACGTGATGATCAAAAGTCAACAGCGCCAAGTATTTTGGTACAGAGAGAGTACAATACTAGAACTGTTTGCTGGGCTCAGGGTGGGCCCGATCAGATGCTGCTCTCATAAATTGCTGATGCGGATGTTGCTGAGTAGCCGACTTCTTTTATTGTTTCAGCTACTTGCATGCAATCAGTTTGGATGATAAAACCATGACACCCGATGTGTTTGTGACAGTTTCACAAACACATTTGAAGAATGAAGAGTGTCCTTCAATGTATTTACGAAACCACTCTTTTGCACGATGCACCGTAATATACTCCTAACTTCATAGTATTCTTTACAACCGGCCGGAACATGTATTAGTTTCCTAAACACCAAATTTGACTTCTCAAAAGGAAAAGTCAAAATTTGGAGGATCAAATGGATTGTGACGAAGCGGAGCAGCTCAGACTATTGGCGCTTGGCTGAGATTGATTCGCCATGATCATGCACGTCCATCCATTAACCATGCAGGAATGCTGGGTAATCACCTATACAAGCCTCCTTTCAAACATGGAATTTTTAAAACACAGAAAAAACATAATATTAAAGTTGTCTACATTTTTAAACCGTATAGGATAGATGACAAAACGTAAAAAATGCGCACATTAGTATATGGATACTTCGCGTGAGAAAAGATACATGGATTTTTGATAAGATATTCATATTACTAACAAGTACTCCCTCTGTCCATAAATATAATGGCGCTGTTCGGTTGCCCAAATCAGCCGGCTCCTGTAGCAGCTGCATGTGGCCAGGCAAAGGGCTACTGTACAGGGCCAATGTCATTTTAGTTTTGTCTTAAGTTAATTTTTAAACTTTAACCAACAATATATAAAAATGTATATTGTTTCAAACTAAAAGATTTACATATTATGATACTTCGTTTCAGAATGAATCTGACGAAATCATTTTTGTGTTGTCAATATTTGTAGTTTTTTCATAATTGATAGTCAAAGTTTGAAAAGTTTGACTTAACTGACAGAAGGAGATTAAGAGAAAACATGCATGGGAACACTCAAAAGAACTGACGCATGAGGTTAAATCTCATGCTGAAACTCCTCCGGTTGTTCCAAATTACGTTGTTCCAAAAGAGGATCGACATGCCTAGTTGAGTAGCAAATTTTAACACGTCTGTTTTTCGAGAGCGTGCATTGGCACGTATTTCATTAAGCGGAAGAGGGAAAGTACAACATCCGGATGAGCAGCTCAAGGTGAACTCTCATCCAATTTTACACACCGCAAATAAAAGGCTAGTACTCGCGGTATCAAAGAAATGCAAAGGAATTGGCTTTTTTCTGACGTCTGGGGATATGTAGCTAGTGTGCCGATTTTTCACAACTGAAGTTGACATTGCTTAAGAGCAAATAAAATCCATAATACACGACTTGATTCGGTAGTAGTTTAGGATTCCCTTGTTGCAATCCGATCGAGTGGTTGCCCGCAGAGATACAGTGACAAGCTGGATCGACGCGCACAATGAGTCGAGGATCCTCGAATGAACTGACAAGAATTTTCACAATGAAACGGTGATAAGAATATCCGTCCGAAATTTATTTTGAAATACGTAGTTTTTTTCTAGAGGTTTGATCATGCTAAAAATCGTTACATGGTTAAAATTACAGTCCCTCCATTCTGAATTTGATGACGTTAGTTAGTTCAAATTTGAGCTAATAAAAAATCAACAATTTTTTTTTAAAAAAAAGAACAGAGGGAGTAGTCTCTCATCTGTCGAAGGATATTACCTGGGCGGTTATATATGCAGTCTGAATTGCCGGGCCGGTGGCCCATGTGGGATGAACGTTCAATTCTTGCTGAAATACTATAGCTCGGTTCCATTTTGCTGAAATGATTCTTTTAATGCAGTCACGAATCTGGGATATTTAAGTTCGACAAGAATTTCAAAGCATTGAAAGATGTTAAAGAGAGAAAAAAAACAACAGTTAAAGTAACATCTATCGTGACTGCTCGCAAATTAACAGCTATATATGGGCCAATAATAACTTTAGCAACAACAGAGAAAGGATTTATACACAGTTACTTTCTGATATAGAAACCTTTATATAGGCAGTGTATATGAATAATACATGCAGAGTGACATCAAAGCATCATACAAATTCACCAAGTTATGCAACCTTTTTGCATCTTCACCCCTTCAAGTATTCTTTATTATGTACCAGTACCACCGCCTTCCTATGTGCCATCATGCCATGGACACGCACTTAGTTGTCGTAGGTGCGGCACTCGTCGGCCTCCGGGTTCTCCTTGCAGTAATTCTCGAGCGGGTCGGAGGTCTCCTTTTGCTTGTCCCGGGCGTGGCTCCCCGCGGCGCTGAGCTCCTCCACCTCGTCCCACGCCGCCGCGCACTCGCCGGTGGCCGTCTCGTCCTTGCACGTCTCCTCCGCCTGCTTGATGCTGTCCGACAACTTGTCGGAGATGCCCGGCGGCGTGGACGGCCCGCTCGCCCTCACGGCGAAGCCGCCGCGGCGAGCCGCCGGGAACCACACGCGGCCGGCAACCTTCTGCTGCCTCGCGAGCACGTCGACGGCCGCGAAGGTCGCCGGGGTGGACAGGCTCACGTTGGCAAGCGTCGACGCCATTTCTAGCAAGCTCGGTTGTTGTCACGAGAACTCTGTTGTGTGTGAAGTGGACTGTACTGATTGTGCTGTAGAAACTTACAATGCATTCGCCTTGTTGCATTGAATGTTTATATAAGCTTTGTCCGGCAAACGTGTGATGCCGCTGGTTCCCTGCGTGCACTCGTTTCTTATCGCCTCTTGGCCACCGGTTGTGCTCCACGTCTGCTACGTTTGAGATATTTCAAGGACCAGTGTGACATGGGATGGAGATCTTTTGCTTTCACTTTCAAGAATCTGAGTCGAAGAAGCAGTTCTTGACTAGAAAACAAAGTAGGTGTGCAAGCGCGTTAGCACGGTGTTTGTGCTTGTAATGTTCTTGTAGAACACGAAATTCGACTCAAGGTTCGCGTTGCACCGCTTGTATGAACTTGAATTCGATGCGGTCAAACAAATCATTTTCAGAGGTTCCAAGTATCTGAGATATTGGGACTTTGGAAGAGAATGCCGTTGGAGAGAAATATACAAATACGGTTGAGTAACTTTCTAAATATCTCTCGATATTTGTAAGGGAACAAAAACATGAGTGTTTTGAATATTTTAACTTACATTTATTCCACATAATTACTATATAACTAGTTAACACCATTATTTGTTTGTTCAAAATAGCTAACAAAACAATTCTAGGCCTTACTATGTAGTATTAGGGCTGGACTACCGAGCCAGCTCGGCTCGGCACGGCTCGGCTCGTTATCTTAACGAGCTAGAATGCTGGCTCGGCTCGGCTCGTTATGAGCTCGAGCTGGCTCGCGAGCCAGCTCGTTAAGCTCGTCTCCAGCATCTATGTCGTGACTTGAGGAACAAGACGACGGGGAGGCAGAGGCCAACGACATCGTGGAGGTCATCACGGCCGAGAGGGGATGGAGCCTGGTGACGGGGAGGAGCCGGCACCACCGCACAAGGAGAGTAGGGGGGAGGGGGGGGGGGGGGGGGGCACCGTCCGGATTCAGCCGTCGGCCGTCGCGCATCACGTCGTGTATCCGTGGCTTGAATCTTGACTCGGTCCCCTTCCATCGTCGCCATGGTCTTGGGGAGAGCGGTGAGGACAATGAGCTCCTGCTCACCATGAGCTTTGGCGTTGATGGCTGCAGCGTCGATGACGGAGGGAAACAGAGGCGAGCGCTGTGACAGAGGAAAGGAGGCAGCAATAACCTTGCGGAGCTCCTCCGGTCAAGCTCGCAAGTGGACGGCGAGGGAGCGGAGTGACAGGCCAGTGAGGCAGGTACGTGATGGGGACTTAAGAGGAGGCAAAGTGTGGTGGCGGCACGATTCGGGAAAAGAATAAAGTGTGAAGAGGGAGGAGAGGAACGAGGGGCGCTGGGTTTGTTGGGATTTGCTGGCTCGTTTGGCTCGCGAGCGGCTCACGAGCCAGCTCGAGCCAGCTCGTTAAACATAACGAGCTACAAAGCTGGCTCGGCTCGTTAGAAAAAGTGAACGAGCCGAGCCGAACAGAGCCGAGTTAGTCACGAGCCGAGCCGAGCTAACGAGTCACGAGCTTTTCGTCCAGCCCTATGTAGTATATAGCTATCCGATTTGATGCGTTCATTCACAAGGCGAGCTCAGAATTGATTTGGTTCCCAAGGAAAATAAAACTCGGTGTAAGGCACAATGAATCATTTTCGGAGACACGATATGAGATACCGAGAGAGGTCGGAGAGGAACTTTTGTAAATTATCTCTAGAGACCCTCTAAGGGAACAATCAACACAATAGATATGTCTCTTATGTATTGATAGAAGATAAAACATTTAATGATTCAAGTAACTTACTTGATAAAAATACTATTCCTTAGTAATTGTGTGTGCTAATTATTTTGTTTTTGATTAAGAAGAGATTTTATTAAATTAAAGAGAGCATATGTGGTACAATTTTTGTGTAGTCCGTCACAAGTCAGGAGCAATTGTGGTATCAATGGTTTTGGACAGGTGGCTACAGCGTTCAACAACCACCACAAACGACCATGTCTCCCCAATTATATGTTGTTGGTTGTCCTAAATTTTCCATAAACTGGAGATACATAGCTGACACCCCATCTCCAGATGTATTAGTAAAAGCCATGGAACCAATAATCTCTAAAACTAATGCCCGAGTATGGAATTGAACCTCTCGTTGTATTGGTTCCCGTGGCAGCTCACGAAAATGATCACGCGGTTTACTCAAACTAATAGAGTATTGTGAGTGACACACGACATCTGAGTCATCCTCTTTCTTTCTCTTATTTTTCTTCATATACTGGTTCCTATCAGATTCTTCCTAGTTCCTATCAGATTGGCCTATAAGCGGTTCACCATGGATTGGCAAACCCCACAAACAACTCACATCTTGCAGTGTTACTGTCATCTTGCCTACTAGTAGGTGAAAACTATTTGTCTTCAGCGATCGTTGATATCAAATATTTATCGACATTGATTTTCTTTATTCTTTGATATTTGATAGAACCTTCTCAAGTACTAAGCGGCAGAGTGGGTGATAAGGAATGCCAACACGATGATGCTGGATATTCATGAAGTTGCTGGGCTGTACTACAGAATATCGCAATTATTCAGAACTGAATATGGGCGAGAATATTGAACGGAGATAATTAACAGTTTGCTTACATTTTTCTGAGATTTTTGATACTTTGTGCTGGCTGTGAGGAATCCATAACAGATCGCTGAACCGATCGTTGGTACTCATATCCTAACACAACAAAGGTTCCCTGATCCCGATTGAATTGTCACTTAAATGAAAAGTTAACACAGTACTGTAGATTCTGACATGGTAGTACCAAACGAAAAGCTAATCTACGCAACAAAACTGCAATTCACAAGATGGCCAGAGATACCTCGGATTTGATTGTGGCAGCAACAAAGCAACGGCAAGCCTGCTACTGCGGTGCGTCAACGGCCTTATGCGATGAACTCGGGGGCGAGTGGCCCAGAAGGCGAGAATGTGTGCGGCTGCGATTACACGGCACGAGTTGCGACGGCAGCGGCGGTCACCTCGGGCAGGGATGGGCGGCAGCGCCTTAGAGCAAGCCCAATACGCGACGGTCGCGTCGCAGCAGGCGCACACATACCGACAGCTTCGTCCAACGCGCGCCTATTGAGAGACACTCAAATGGTCCTACCACGTGCACGTGAGAGAGGCTGGGCGTGAGGTTGGAAGAGAGGGAGGGGCCCATGAGAGCAGGACGCGATCGTCGCTCGCTGCGGCGACAAAGGCCGTGTCAGACTACGTTTCTCTCTCTTCTGCACCTGCTTTTTCTGACAGATTCGGTCGAATCGAAGCCCGTTGGGCTTGCTCTTACATGGTGACGACCGACGAGCAGAGGGCGGCCTCCCGATGAGAACGGACGGCGGCATAGGGTTCTGGAACGATGGATGGGGCGGCGTGCCTTTTGGTTCTGGTCCAGCTCGATTCAGAGTTGCACCAGGCAAGTACGTCGTCCTCTACTGCGTCCACGACGGGACGCTGTCTTGTTCAGCGTCCTTACTAGTTTGGTAATTGTTGGTATTTATTTACCATAATTAAAATTACAGGCAAATTCTTTAGCAAAAATAAAAATATGGGCCTCGTTTGGGTAGCCAAATAGTAGCTAAACAGTAAACGACGATCTAATCCTTGGTGTTTCGGCTCCCTCTGACAAAAGTTCTGTACGTCTAGGGAGCGGTTTCTATCGCCACGCGCCCATTTGATGTAGCAAGGACATTTTTTTTTGGTAGAAAACACGCCCATGAAGGGCAATCTTATTTAAACACATGAAACTTTACATAGCTTAGCCCACAAGGGCCATAAACAAAGATAAATATCTAGAGGACAACCATTGGTGGATAAGATTAGTACAAGAAAAGAAATGGCTACACGCGTTAAGAGGCAAAACATTTCTAGCTAAAGCATCCGCGTGCTATAAAGTTGTCTCCTCTTAAAATGTTCCTAAAACTCATGTCAATATATCTTCTTTTGCTACCAATCTCTCTGATATATTGCCTAATCCTCCAGTCTTGGATTGGCTCATGAGGATTATTAAGCTTGGATACCACGCTCATATTATCAATGAAAAAGTCACATTGTTTGATTCCTAGCTTTGTAATTGCCCATATACCAAGGAAAAGAGAGAAAAGACTTAGAGCTTCAGCATGCAAAGCAGATTCAGCGAGGCTTGTTCTTGCTTGGATTTGAAGAGACGAAGCAGATTGATCTCCTTGATAAGATATGAAGACTCCAATACTGGTTTCTTTTCTTGCAACAAAAGAAGCATCGGACCTGCAACAAAAGATAGAACTTGGGGAAATTTGCAGACCAAGATGATCTGGCTCTTGGTTTTCCAACATGCGACCACTAGAAATTTGCTCAATTTCACAGGCTTCATATTGAGCCAATTGAGCAGCTGAGGCTTGAAAGATGACTAAAAGAACATATTCTTCTTTCTTTTGAAATCTGTGAGCATTCCTTGCCTTCCAGAGAAACCAAAGTATATAACAGAAAAGATCAATATCTTTAGAATCTTGAATATAAGAAAAGATATTATGAATTATATTAGAGCAAGAACCGAAGAGGTTATCCGTTTTGATAGCAAAAGGAAAAGCAAACCAAACAGCTCTTGCAAAAGAGAACAATGGAAAAAGATGTGCTCACATTCTCTGGCTGCAAACAACGGGTACAATTGGCACATATGTTGTTCATTTTTCGATGCACTTGATGAGCGTTAACTAAATTTTTGGTCAGGAGTCTCCAAATAAACACTTGAACTCTTGAGAGAAGGAAGTTTTTTTAGCTTCTCTTGCTCCTGTTCAATCCAGTTTGAAAATAGAATCTGCCTCATGCTACAGTGTTTCAACAGTATGTCAGGAGGCGTTTACGGATGCATGAAGAAGACTTTTTGGTTGAGTAATGTTGCTGGCCAAAGCGATGATCATACCTGTGGAAAACATGTTCATTGAGCCTATTAGCAACAGTGATCTCGTGCTACTGTTGGGTAATTTTTAGTGTAACACATGTACTGTTACAAATCCATTTGAAAGTCTGTTTCTTATGTGACGGTGCACACTTGCCTACTTACTTGGAAAAATTAGCCCAACCGGCACCACGGAAACCGGACTGACCACGGACGGCGTCGCTGCCTGTTTCCACAGGTTTGTCTGCGTCTATACCGGACTCGGACACCGGACGAGCCCGCCACTTTCCTTCCCTCCCCTCTCCCCTCCCGCCGCTGCTCAGCAACCAACAGCGGCGCGGCAGCCACCACCGCCCCTGCCACGGGCTCGGAGCTCCCGACAGCAGCGTCCCGCACGCTCCCAGCCTCCTCCGGCACTCTTCTCCGCGAGATCGCGATCTGATCCTGTTCAGCCGCGAAGCAGCCAGATCCGACCAACCGACCAGTCCAGCGAAGGAGGCCGCCGAGGATGTCGGCGACGGTGGAGGAGCAGATGGTGGTGAAGGCGATCCGGGAGGAGTGTCCCTGGGAGTCGCTCCCGAAGCGGCTCCAGTCCACGCTCCAGACCAAGGAAGAGTGGCACCGCAGGTAACTAACCGCCTCCCCAGCCATGGATTCCTCTCTGCTCTGCAGTAGGCAACAGTATCGCTTAGTCTTGAGCTATGCAAGTTGGGAGAGGAGACGCCAATGCCGTTCGTAATTGCTGCCGTGGCGGTTATTATGCTGAGATTGGAGACTTGAGTTCGCCCAACCCAACTGCCTTGCGCTTGTCTAGATCTCGTTCTCTGCTACCTGCACTGATGTGAGAGGTGGAGCCTCGGAATAATGCAAATCATTGGCTGGAGTAGTTACCTCCCTTAACCTTGCGTGTTTCCTGTTTAGTACAAGTTCGGAGATAGTGAAAATGTGCTATGGTTCTTGATCACTTAACTGATTTCGGTGAAATTTGAGAATCCTCTTCTTCTAGAATGGATCAGTTGAGCGGCAGTAATGCCCATGCAAGATAAACGTATTTGTTGTCTGCTCACAGGAAACTTGAAAGGGAAAGGTAGACTTCATTTGTGATTCATATGGATCTAGATGTACCTGAATGCATTGTATTGAAATGATTGGGGTTAAACTAGAATCCTTCTGAAACGATACATTATTTCTCTCTAAAGGTTTCTGCTTGAATATGTGTGTATTGTCCAGATGAAATTCTGTGTACTTCAATATCTATAGAAGCTTCACGATAGTTAGTGCCCATTTTTCATATTGGAGAGCCATGTTAGTATAACTACTTTGTCGAGGGCCTTCTTGGATAGTCTTGCTCAAGTACTTAAGATGCCTGATTTGTGCAACCTACTCCCTAATATTGATAATGTGAAATTTCAAGGCATAATATATGTTTTCTTTTTACAAATTTTGAACGCAGGATTCTGAATCACTGCATCCGAAAACGATTGCAATGGAATACTTGCTTTGCCCGTAGAGTATGCAGAGAAGGGGAATACTATGAAGAAATGATGCGTTACCTCCGGAGGAACCTAGCAGTGAGTCCCTCGTTTTTTCTTTTCCAGATAATGTTTTAGGCTGACAAATGACAATTACGCAGATTTAGTATTTCTTTATATGTTCAGATTGTTTACCCAAAAGATTGATTTTGACATCGTACACATTGACTTGCAGCTATACCCATACCACCTCGCAGACTATATATGCCGAGTACTGAGGATCTCACCATTCAGATATTACTGTGATCTCCTTTTTGAAGTTATGAAGAATGGTACTTCCTTTTCAACTGAAAAAATTCTTGAGATTTCGTTTTTCTTAGTATCTTACTTGTTATTCCTATACGATCTTTTGTTTGTTTGCTGGCGAAATGTAACATTCAAAAATATGATACAAGTAATCCATGGTGACATCCCGCTGTTCAATTTTAATGTAACCGTAGTTGTTGAGAAATGCCTCGCCTAAAGTGTTGGCTGAACTAATTTTTTAGCTATCTACTTAATGCTTTATTATTATGGATTAATGTGAGCTTGGGTGTTAAATTTGACTAGGTATAAGACTTTGAAGTGTCACGTTCGATGACTAATTTAGTAAAGATTAATGCGTTACTGTTAGCATTCTTCTAGTAGACATTACATAGACCTTGGTGTGGAACATGCAGTTCTCATGAAACAACTATTTGTACTCTGACAATTCGTGTCTCCTTTTTGTTGTTGTGTCCTGTTTCTTGAATGTTTCGTGTTAAATAATTTTGTGACCTACATTTTTCCCAATTGAACGTTTTGGTAGCAGCCTGAAGAGAAGTCTGTAAATTGTTTTTTCTTATTGGCAAATTTACATGTAAGGGTACATTTTTACTATTTCTGGCGATTACCGCTAAAATGCTTATGCACTTAAGCTCTAAAAAATGAATTATCCTATCATGTCGTGAAAGGCTTTTATGTTTAACAATACTAAATGAGTTCGACACTTTGACTGCCTTTGCTGTTCATTCTTATATTGATTTTTGTGATCTCAAATTCTCGATCGTGTCTCCATTTTTGTACAATACACTTCTGAACATTGGTTTCCACTGTTCAGTTAGGTAATGGTAAGAAGTAACCATTTAGGGGTAGATATTGTAACTGAGTTGCTTATTTTATCTTGGGTGACATCCTTGTTTATATTTTTAACATGTTTTATCATGTTGCAGAACAACCATATGATAGTATTCCAAACTTCACTGCCGCTGATGCTCTAAGGCTTACTGGTGTTGGGAGAAATGAGTTCATAGATATTATGAACAAATGCAGATCAAAGGTAGTAATGATATGATTTCATGGTCTTTACACCATGTCAGATGGTTATGTAACCTTGTGATTTGTGAAGCATTGGTTTCAAGTAGTTGATCATATAGTTTTTATGTAATGTATTTGACACTAACAAATGCTAACCAGCAACCCGTGGTTTACAGATCTCAGGAAATGGAAGATTGCAGAAATTTTCACAAAAGAATAAAAAAATCTTGCTCTGAATCTATTTGACCGTAAAAAGAGTGGCAAAACTATAAACCATAAAAACAAATCATTAAACTATGCTCTTAAGTCTTAAATCACATTCAAGTTGTAAAAGATGAGGGTTATGTAAAATACTAGACCATGCAATGCAATTGCAAACCAAGTATAATCTATCTTGAAGATATTGAATAATGAATGCATTAGCATATTATAATTGTTGTTCTCAGTATATCTTTTTCTTTCGGTGTGACCAAGTCTAATCCATCTGAAAGATGATGAATAATGAATGCATTATTATAATTGTTGTTCTTACTATATGTTTTCCTTTTTGGTGTGATTTTTTATGTTCTATTAGATAATCTTTCAGCAATATGGATCTTGCTAGCTGATAACATTTCTCTGTTTATTTTCCAGAAATTAATGTGGAAACTGAACAAATCGATTGCAAAAGAAATGTTGCCTACACAGCCTGTTGACTTCCCAGTTGAGTCGTGGTGGGGAGTTTGTCTTGTTAACTTTACATTGGAAGAGTTTAAGGTCAGTTTGTTGTTATTGCACATACATTAGTTCATTAAGAAATAATGTGATGAAACCAACGTGAAAGATATAATGCATTGATTTAATATATTTCCCCTATTATAAGAACTGAACATAGCTCAGTTGGTGGGTGCTATGGGTGAACACTCTCCAACTACCCATGTTTAAATCCTCTTCAACTTGAATTTTGGAGCTATTTCTTCTTATATGTGAATGCCCCTAGTTCCTCGTAGGTTGGTCGGGGTTTCCTTTTTTCCTTTTGTTGTCTCCTTCCTATAAAAAGCTATTAGACAAAATGCATGGCTTTTTGTGAAGTCCTCTAATATCTTTATTTGTAAAGTATTCTGAAAAAATTCATATTATTGATTATTGTAGAAGCTTTCAGATGAAGAAACTGCAACAATAGACAAAATATGCAAAGAGGAAGCCAACTCATATGTTCTTTTTGATCCAAAGATTATAGATGGCCTTTATAAGAGAGGGCTAGTGTACTTTGATGTACCTGTTTACCCACACGACCGTTTCAAAGGTACTCGTGAGATAGTTTTGAGTATTTGAGCAGAATTTAGCTAATTGATTGGCATTGTTGCTATTATTGTTTTGTATCTATATTTAACGCTGACAAGTATCATGCAAATATCATATCTTCCTCTTGTGTGCCAAGGAATGTTAGATGGCCATTTGTTGTCCACAACAAATATTCTATGACAAAATAATAAAAGAACTGGAGTTACATAAGAATGTATGACATAATTTTACTATTTTTGGTATATTCTCAGAATTGATCAAAGTTGCAAACATTCTTCGCATTGAGTGTCTGTTGTCAGCGGCGAAGTTAGAATTCAAATCATGATGGCACGTTCTAATGGATAATTTTTGCCTGAAGCAAAAGTTTTCCTTTATGCTGGTGCCTATGCACCACCGTTTCCCCATTGTCTAGATTACAACCTAATTTGTGATTGTTTCAAAATGATAATACAAAAGTTGAATGAAATGTAATAACAACTGAATCTTCTATATGTAATTTGCAAAATTATATTTGATGCAATGATATCACATTTTAAGGGTGCCAGCAAATATTTTTTTCCCTGAAAAAGAATAACATGATCCATTGTTTTCTATTAGATGCGTACGTCATCGTGTTCATATCTTTTTGTGTTGGTGCCATTTTATCATTTATTACGATAAATGGTGAACTGTAAAACCAAGTTTGTACTTTTAGACTTTCATATATGCTGCGCAGATTTGTGCCAATATAGTATTTGAAAGAGTTTACATCGTTACTTGTTCAGTTTCCAGGCTTGAAGGTTTTGTATCTAACAAGGAACAATCATATGAAGATCCTATTGAGGAGTAAGTGTTTTGCATTTCTTCTGTGTAATGACCTTTTTATTTGCTAGTCATATCAGTTCACCTGCAAATTCCATAGCCATGAAAGCAGTGACTTGATTTTCTTGATTGCAGGCTGCTGTATAATGTGTTTGTAGTATCAAGTGCTAATGCTACTGTTGCTGAATTGGCTGCAACTTTACAGGCTGACCTTAATCAGCTGCAGGCTGCTGCATCATTTGCTTGCCGATTGGGCTGGGCTGTAAAACTAGTAGATGCAGACTCTGTTCTTAATGATGAAGGCGCACATGCGTTTCCTAGTAGTATTCTTAGTGATGATGAAGAAGGTTCAAATACAAGTATCAACTCAGAAAAGTCTGGCCAACAGTTGATTAGCATGGATTCTGATGGACCCAGGAAATTATCTGGAACCGCTCATGTGGGTTTTGTTGTTGATGCAAATGTTACTTCATACTTGATGATGGGCTCATTGTCCCCAGGTTAGATTGTCTTGACTCCTTATTTCTAATGCAGATTGCAGAGTATTAGGCATTGTATCTGAAATTTCTTCAAGATCTTTTTGATGAAATGTGTTGTATTATGCGGTTGTACATCCTTCAAGTAACTGTTCTTGTTGATTACTATTCAAACTTTGACTAGTATAGTTTAAGAAATCCACTTGTAAATTATTGCTACCTCCATTTTTATATTCTTGACATTGGTTATTATAAATGATCACCATTCAAACTTTGGTTAGTATCTTTTAAGAATAAGAACACGGAGTATAAAGTAACGAGATTTGAAAGTACTTTTGATGGCAATCTAATAGTACCATTTCACTTTATCTATATTAATAGTTTGAAAATTAATGCTAGGTAAATTTAGTATACTGAAATTAACAGTGAGAATGATTAAATGTCAGACAAAGTAGATTTTGCACGTATAGATCTAATGATCTCTTTCTTTCCGTATTGGTGGCACATCTGACAGTTTTACTGTATCAATGAATAGTTCAGAGGCAAATGTTTTGATGAATACTGTAATGAGTACCTTCATCAACATTCTGCAGGTTTAAAATCACATGCTGTCACACTTTATGAGGCTGGAAAACTGGGCGATTCTTGCATTGCAGAGCTATGCAGTGATTTGGCTAGTTTAGAGGGAAAGAAATTTGAGGGTGTGCTGGAGGAGTTTGCAAATCATGCATTCAGTCTGCGACACTTCTTAGAGTGTTTACAGTCTGGTGGAGTTTCTGCCAATGAAATTACTGATACTGCTGGTGAATCAAAGACACCAACCAGCTCTCTGAATGACGTTGACAATGCTACTAGCCGTTGGGCCGAGGTAAAGATTGAGGGCATAGTTGATGATAACCATGATGAATTTCCCAAGAATAACCAGGGTACAGATGATTTAGATAGTCGCAATCAGAACATATTGTCAACAGCAATGGCTTTATCGGAAAGTGGGGAAAGCATGGTAAAATGTGATGCTGAGAATGGTTCTACCGCACAACTAGATGCTTCAACTGGTGCTCGAGTGATGAAGAACAAAAGGAAGTACAAGGTTGATATCCTTCGCTGTGAGAGCTTAGCTTCACTTGCCCCAGCGACACTGGAACGTCTTTTTCTCCGGGACTATGACATTATTGTCTCTATGGTTCCGCTTCCTTCTTCGTCAGTTCTTCCAGGTCCTTCAGGCCCAATTCATTTTGGCCCACCTTCCTATTCCTCCATGACACCATGGATGAAGCTGGTATTGTATACAGCAGGGCATTGTGGACCGGTATCTGCTGTTTTCATGAAAGGACTACGTTTTAGACTGCTGCCAGAACCATTAGCTGGTTGTGAAAAGGCACTGATATGGTCATGGGATTGTTCTGTAGTAGGTGGACTAGGAGGGAAGTTTGAAGGGAGTTTAGTCAAGGGCAATCTACTGTTACACTGTTTGAATTCGATGCTTAAACAATCTGCTGTGCTGGTGCAACCACTTAGCATAAATGATCTTAACTCATCAGGAAACCTTGTCACTGTTGATATCCCTTTACCCCTAAAGAATAATGATGAGTCGATTGCATCTGCAGTTGCTCAGACAAATTTGCCAAAGGAACAGGTCTTTAATTTGGCCTCTGTATTGAAGGACCTGTCCAGTAAATTTGAGCTGAGCACACTTGGCTACCTTCGTTTGCTAAGACTTCACAGGATTGATGAATCGGACAAAAGTGTCCCTGAAGATGCGAGTTATCAGTGGGTCCCTTTGAGCTTGGAGTTTGGGATTCCCTTATTCAACCCGAAATTGTGCGAGAGGATTTGTGAAAGGGTGGTTGCATCCCGTATGCTTCAAAGAGAAGATCTCACTGAACATTGTGATGTGATGCAAAATGTAAGAAGGCGGCTGAGAGAACTTTGTAATGAGTATCGACCAACCGGTCCAATAGCAAAGTTGTTTAACAAGCGTGGAAGCTCCAGGGACTTGCCGCGTGTCTTGATCAACAATATTAGTGGCAAATGGAATCTCAGCAATGAACCTTCAACACCATCCAGCAGAGGGGCCCCAAGCGAACATGATAGGTTGAAATTTGCTGGACGGCAGAGATGTCGCACAGAAGTTGTGAGCTTTGATGGGAGCACTGTCAGGTATTTCTGAGTATTTTATTCTTTGCACTTCAAGTTTTCATACAATAGTGTTGATTTGATTAATATTAATTTGTGATTTGTTTTGATGATCTGAATTTGTGAAGGTCGTATGCGCTTGCTCCTGAGAACAATGAGTCAGCCACCAAACCTTTCTATGGAGAACAATCATCCCAGCATGATGTAAGAACAGATCAAGAAGATACCGACGGCAAGGATGTAGTCTTACCAGGAGTAAATCTTATTTTTGATGGGGCTGAATTACACCCGTTCGATATTGCTGCCTGCCTTCAAGCACGGCAACCTATTTGGCTTATAGCCGAGGCATCAGCGGCTTCATCAGTGTTGACATAGTGTGTCCGTAAATATCTCCAAGTTTATAGGTAAGAATTCATTTGTTGCTGCGCTGTGCACTATGTTGGTATCTTGAAAGAGGAGATTAGCAATCTGATTCTTAGGGAAACCAGGATAATGACCTTCTCCATTTTATGGCCGACTGATTTCATACAAATTGACCAGGTGGTTCTCATCAACTGGGGAATGGGGATGCATTTTTTTTTTAAGCCATCTACTCGCCTGTAAGTACGCTGTACATGTCTTCCCCATCGCTTTATTTGTTTTTCAGTTTGTGCGGAAATATGGACAGCAAGTTGCTGAAAGAAACAGAATCCCTAGATGTTGATTTCAGATGTTCCCATCGTGGGATTAGCCCATGTTACCATGCTTCATATAAACTCGTGGTCTTTCTCATTTTACAGTGTCAATAGTGACAGTGTTCCCTGCTAGAATTTTCCTTTTTGTTCGTAGAATTTTTCAGTACCTAGGAAGTGAAGCTTCAAATGAACAAAATAGATTTAAGCTAAAGTTCACGGGCTGGATGGGATTCTTATCAGGCACCAGTTTTAAAACGTTAGTAGCCCATAAATTATACTGTGAAGTCTTCTGTAAATAACCTTACCAGGACTCTAAGCCTTATGTGTAGTAGAATTTCTGCATTGCAAGGCAAACGAAGGGCTGATTTTCTGAGAATAACCATACTTTGAGCAATGGCGTAAATAGTAGTTCTTTTTTTCTACAAAAACATTTATAAACAGAACTTCCATCTGCTATATTTATTCAATTGGGATTCAGCCAAATCAGGGTTGTTCGTCGTCTGTGCAAGAAAATTTTGCATGTACACCCTATGGGCAGTTTGTGGGTCAATGTTGCTCTTTTAAATCATTTTGGTGTGATACATTGTAGTTCAATTGAGAGTTTTTAGGTAGCCAGTGACGAATTATGCCTTAGAATTAAGTACCAAATCATTTCCATCTAGAAATGTTCAAAAAGGAATGTTCTTTCCTTTCAGGTTTGACCTTTTTCTTTCGGAGTTGCCTTTTGGTTGCTAACGCACGCTCGCCATGTTTACTTGCAGGTTACTTGGCCGGTATATTACTGTACTTTCTCAATTTGTTGTGTACCGTAACTTGAAGATTGCCTGCAAACACTTGAAGCTCGTTTTTGTGGCTCAAAAGGCTGTTGGATCTTTTGTTCTGAAAACCAGTACTACCATCATGTAGTAGGTACAGCAATTCGATGTAGATCGTTGTGCAGGGGAACGTAGCTCATGTAGTACAGCAGATTTTTTTTATGGGATGTAGGACAGTCGAACACCAGTTCGATGTGCAATAGCACACAGCTTGTTTGTTTCGTAATTAGCTTATTGGTTCGTGCCAAATTTTACAATTACAGAAAGAACTGTTCTGCTTCCCTTTTTCTTTTCTCCAAGAGCCAAACTTTCTCTACAAAGCAGCAGGTACATATACGCTGTTCGCATCTTTATGCTAGCGGCGTGCACAGAGTAGAAACATGCATCCATAAATCCAGAAAGGAGCACCGGAGCACCCTAGTCATGCAAGACCGAAAGGAAGCCATTTTCTTTTCTACAATTTTCTTGGTTAGAACGTGCCCGTTCTAGAAGGCTTCTTCGTTCTCTCCTGATGAAAATTGCAAAAATGAAGTGCACTATTCGAATCCACAGGAATGGAAAAGTCACATTCCAGCCTACTTTCTACTCGTACAGGAAGAAAATTGGAACTTTGTGCCTAAATACTCGCTGTCCACAATTCATAAGCGAATGCGTCCACAATTCGCAAGGTCACCCAAGGCGCCTTTTCTGGGTGGCTCAATAAAGATTCGAACTCGAGAAAGATAATTTTTTGTGTCTCAGGAACATAAACGAAGAGACCATTATACCAGAAGTGTGTAGTCGCAGAATAGCAGTGAGCTGAGGCCTGAGGGGGAAATTGCTGATAAGGTCACAGATCATTTCTAGGCGCCTGTAGTTTCTCTATTTGCAAAGATAGAGCATCGATTCGAACTGAAGGATAATTCAAAGTGTCTTGGAAACACATAAAAAGAGTGACGATTACATTGGAACTGCTTAGTGCCAGACTAGCAGGAAGCTAAGATGAAGAGCAACACCCGGCTCTTGGAATACATTTCATAGTTGATGAAGCTGAAATGCAAGTTTTATGCTAATAGAACCCTCGAACCTAACCGAACAACATTGGCGTGCGCGTGTCCAGTGGTTAGAACACGCCGGAGAGCAGGCTTGCGGCACTGGAGAGCGCGGCCCCGGTGATGGCGAAATGGACGATCTTGTCGGAGTGGCCGCCGGCGTCCCCAGTCAGCGCCACGGCCACGCCGGCGATAGCCCCTGCAATCGCGCTGTTCTTCTGCAGGAACAGAGATGCACAGAATTCAGTATTCAGTTAGTAGTACATTGTTTTCAGTTCAGTGGTTGAACTTCAGATTAATTAGATCAGGGACTACAGATTAGGAAATGGCACGAACCCAGTCATGGCATCCTCTTGCCTCCCTCAGGCCGTACGTGATCCCAGAGTGAACCCCGGCTGCCAACCCTGTGACGGAAAAAAAAGAGAGTCGTACACTTGAGATCCATTGTTCAAGACTCTAGGAGGAGCAAATACTGCAAAGTTGACTCAGTAATTTGGTGGAACACTCACCCCACTGAAAAGCCTCCTTGCCAGTAGACTTGACCACTGCCTCAAGCGAGTTCTGGCCATCATCCCCTGCAGCTACGTCAAAACGAACACCAAATTTACATGTTAGAAACTGTCAACCGGCGATTTATATCGTCTCTTTAATTTCAGATTCAAGCTCGCGTGTACCTCTGATGCTGGAGAAATGGCTCCTCTTGGGAACGCTGGCGTCCAGCCCGGTCGAGTCTCCAGAGAGCCCTGCAAATTGTGAAGCGAGCACACGAGCATCACTCGCTACAAGTCTAGAAGATGCCAGACATGGGAAACTGAGACGGTAGGAGCTGCTAGGAAGGAGCTCTAGGAGGTTATATCATACCGTCGACGGTGACGAAGTATGCCTCCCTGGTGACGGCCCGGGCCGCGCCGACGCCGGCGGCGCGGATGAAGCTGTCGGCGACGCGGTTGAGCAGCGGGTGGCCGAGGTCGAGCAGGCACCGCTTGTCCATGCTCGCCACCTCGTCCTTGAGCATCCGCGTGTCCAGCCGACTCGCCATTTCTCCTCTCTTCCCCTGTGCTCCCTCTACTACCTCTGACGATGCGCAACGCAGAAAACAGTGAAACAAGCTCAGAAGCACTGGCGGAGAACGGGGGCCGCGGGGTGTTTAATGCCCGCGAGGCGGCGGGCGGGACGCGTGTACGTGGCCGGGCACGTGTCCGCGGTCGTGGCGAGCGCTCCGGGGACGCGCGTGGACACGGCGGGAGCTTCCAGGGCTTTCGGCGCGTGCTGACAAGACAACCTCGGCGCGTGGAGCCGCCGCATTGGGCTGCTGAAGCCTTGCCGGGCAGCAGCAGGGTCCAGCTAGGGATGGCAATCGGGGTCGGGTATCGGGTACTCGTCTCGATAGGAACGGGCATAGGGCTCATATTTCACCTGTGGGTGGCGCCCGTGCCTGATCCGACTTGAGTCGGGGACAGGGCACGGATTTATACTCACCCATGGATAAGCCGGCGGGTACCCGAATTTGAAAATTACTTGTATTTCAACTTAACCCAACATCAAGTTTCAGCCCAGCCCAACAGACCAACACAGCTCCATGTAAAGGCCTCCACCAACACAGCTCCACGTAAAGGCCCACCAACACAACTCCACGTGAAGACAAGTCCATGATGTCCATCATTCCTTCACGCAAATTTTTTTTAATAGGATTCTTCACACAATTGACGTCGCGACCCTAGCGTTATCCACAACTGCCTCGCCGACACGCCAGGTGAAGTTATCAAATTTTTTGGAGCACAGTAGAGTTAGGTTTCAGTCAGATCAAGCCAGCACGTGTAAAAATCGATTGAAAAATTCAAAAATTCACCGTGAGACCCGACTGTCAGCGTCTTCAACCTCTGCTCGCCCATGCCGGCCACTGTGGCTCGCCGCTCCGTCGCCTCAGCGCCAGCGCTGGCAGGACGACGACGCCTTCAAGCCGCGCAACCACTCCTCCACTGACTCCCTCCCCATTTCGCTCGAACCTTCGCGCACAAACACGAGAAGGCCGCCTCCACTGCCGTCGGGAAGAGCTCGCCGCTGCGCCGCCCCTGCAGCCACCCCCGAGCTCGACCTCCACAGCAAAAGAGCGCGCAGGAAGCTCCTCTAGCCCATCCCCAAAACCGTTTTCCACATCCCGCTCCCTAGCTCGAGATCGACGGGAAGATTTCGCCATGGCCGGCGATTGACCGAGCTCGCCCTTGCCGTCGATTTCTTCTTTCTCGGTGAGCCATTCTTCAATTACTTGCACATGGTGATGCTCCTCTCCCTCGCGCACCCTAGGGTACTGAAGTCGACGTCCCCCATGCAGTGACCTCGCCGGAATCCCTTTCTTCCCCGCCGCCGTCCACCGTGCCGCTCCTCTCCGACGAACTCCTCTCTCCGGCCTTCCTCCACGTGCATACGTCCCACGGTGAGATGTCCCTTGTTGCGTAGAAGCTCGTGCGCACGTTTGTTTCCTCCTCAGATCACCCAGCTCGCCGGAACGGCGACCTTGCCATTGTCGTGCTCACCGTGAACCCGCTGGCATAGCTACAGTATCTGCCAGTCTTTTCTTTTTCTTTTCCAGAATTGTAGCTGAAATTGTAAATTCGATAGAAAATACAATACAAGTCGGAAAAATGTGAAACAAACTTTATTCGCTTCCTGTGACTAGATCTACCCAGTGGTACAACATAAACATCCAAATTCGTCTTGGTTAAGTCTCTAAAATTCAAAGAAGAGGGAATGTTTCCGCAGAGGACTTAACACCAAATTGCGTGATCGGCTGTCGCTTCTCTCTAACTGCACCTACAATGAGTTAGTGAGCGCCGCGATCGTGCAAGAGGATGCCACCCGTGATCATCAAGAGGAGAAGAAGAGGAAGCGAGTCATTGGCAACTCATCCGGCACCGCCCCTCCCAAGTATCGGTTGGCAATCACCTCCCCAACCGGTCAGCAGTACAGGGCAGCCATACCACACGGTGGAGGGCACCGTGCTTACTCCTCTCAGCAGCAGAGTTCCTCTTATGGCTCCAACCAGCAGCGTGCTCAAGCTTCTCGCCCCTCACAGCAGAATTCTCAAGTGGTAGCATCGAACCCTCAGACTTGCTTCAATTGTGGTCGCACCGGTCACTTTTCGAAGGATTGCAAATTCCCGAGGAAGTCACAGGGCAACAACAGCCACAACAACACAGGCAGAACTCTCAGGCATCTGTTAACAACCCCAGGAGTGGCCGTGTCAACCATACTACGGCCGAGGACATTCAGGACGGAGAAAAAGTGCTTGCGGGTACGTTTGCCATTCACAACCACTCCGTCCTTGTGCTATTTGATTCCGGTGCAACGCATGATTTCATAAACATGGCATGTGTTCAGAGATTGCATCTCACTCCCACCACTTTAAAAGCACCTTATGTCATTACATCGCCGGGTGGAAAGATTTATGCCATGCAAGGTATCGCATTGGCACCACTCGTCTTAGGAGGAAAGGCTTACCCAACACACCTCATAATTTTAAATGGGCAAGGCATAGATGTTATCTTGGGTATGAAATGGATGAAGAGCCACCGAGCCGTGCTGCACATTGATTCACGAGAAGTTCACTTAGATTCTCCACTTCACGGTCCTTCTGTCATACACTTGTCCGTTCCACAAGTTCAGCCCTCACAAGTTCACCACACCATCGGAAAAAGGCTTGAAGAAATCCCCGTAGTGTGTGAATATCCCGATGTGTTTCCAGAGGAATTACCGGGTTTACCACCCGATCGAGATGTGGAATTTCGGATTGATTTGCAGCCGGGAACCGCCCCAATATCCCGACAACCGTACAAGATTGCACCAAATGAATTGTCGGAATTAAAGAAACAGCTCCAAGACCTTATGGATAAGGGTTTTATTCGCCCGAGTTCTTCACCTCGGGGCTTTCCCGCACTCTTTGTGAAGAAGAAAGACGAGTCACTGCGGTTATGTGTGGATTATCGACCGTTGAATGCTGTCACCATCAAGAACAAGTATCCTCTCCCGCGGATTGATATCTTATTTGATCAATTGGTGGGTGCCAAAGTCTTTTCAAAGATTGATCTTCGTTTGGGCTACCATCAAATTAAGATAAGGGCGGAGGATATTCCAAAGACAGCCTTTTCTACAAGGTATGGACTATATGAGTACCTTGTTATGTCGTTTGGACTAACAAATGCTCCGGCCTATTTCATGTATTTGATGAACTCGGTGTTCATGCCGGAGCTAGACAAGTTTGTGGTGGTATTCATTGATGACATCCTCATTTATTACAAGTCATAAGAAGAGCATGCGGAACATCTCCGGATTGTACTCCAACGACTACGGGATCACAAGTTGTATGCAAAATTCAGCAAGTGTGAATTTTGGTTAAGAGAAATACCTTTCTTGGGCCACATTGTTTCCGATGAAGGTATTTCAGTGGATCCAAGTAAAGTGCAAGATGTGCTGAATTGGAAGACTCATACATGTGTCAAAGACATCCGTAGTTTTCTCGGGCTTGCGGGATACTATCGGAGGTTCATCTCTAATTTTTCCAAGGTTGCAAAGCATATGACGGAGCTGCTGAAGAAAGGAATTAAATTTCAGTGGGATGATGCATGTGAAGAGGCTTTTCAAACTCTCAAGAAGCATTTAACTACAGCCCCGGTGTTAGCTCAACCCGACGTCACTAAACCATTTGATGTTTATTGTGACGCCTCAGGCACGGGATTGGGTTGTGTCTTGATGCAAGGAGGCCGTGTCATTGCTTATGCATCTCGACAACTTCGGAGGCATGAACACAGTTATCCCACTCATGATCTAGAATTAGCTGCAGTTGTTCTTGCACTGAAGATATGGAGGCATTATTTGTTGGGAAACTTGGTTCATCTATACACCGATCACAAAAGTTTGAAGTATATTTTCACCCAACAAGAACTGAACATGAGACAAAGGAGATGGCTCGAATTGATTAAAGACTATGAATTGGAAATTCATTACCACCTCGGAAAAGCCAATGTGGTTGCCGATGCTTTGAGTCGAAAGTCACATTGCAATAATCTTGTGGTTCAAAAACTGGAAAATACCGTATGTTGTGATCCTAGTGAGCCAAGTCTCAGAATTCTTCCCCATGGTGCCTTGTATAATCTCGCTCTCATTCCCACTCTACGGGATGAGATTATTGCTGCACAAAAGAGAGATAAGGGAATGAAACATATCCGGCGGAGACTAGAAAATGGTGAGATCAAATATTTCCGACAAGATGAGGATGGAGTGTTATGGTTCAATGACCGACTCGTCGCACCGAAAGACATGGGGCTGTGAAAGAAAATTTTAGATGAAGCTCACTTGTCCAAATACTCCATTCATCCCGGTAGCAACAAAATGTATCAAGGGTTGAAAACCAAATTTTGGTGGACGCGTTTGAAGCGCGAAGTGGCACGTTATGTGGCTGAATGTGACACTTGCCAGAGAGTCAAGGCTGATCATTTGAAGAAGGCCAGTCAGCTGCAACCATTGAGTATTCCGTCATGGAAGTGGGAGGATATTAGTATGGATTTCATTGTTGGATTGCCTCTCACGGCTCGAATGCACGGTTCTATTTGGGTTATAGTGGACCGATTGACAAAGTCAGCCCATTTCATTCCGGTCAACACTAGATACTCTGCCAAGGTATATGTCCAGTTATATATCTCGCGCATTTTGTGTTGGCATGGAGTGCCGAAGACAATTATATCCGACAGAGGACCTCAGTTTGTTGCTCGTTTTTGGGAACAGTTACATGCATCATTAAAGACCAAGTTAATCTGGAGCTCCGCTTATCACCCCCAAACCGATGGACAAACTGAGAGGGTAAATCAAATACTTGAGGATATGTTAAGAGCATGTGTTTTATCTGAAGGTGGCAATTGGGATGATCACTTACCATTGGCAGAATTTGCATACAACAATAGCTATCAAGAGAGTATCAAAATGTCTCCATTTGAAGCTCTTTATGGGCGTTCGTGTCGTACTCCTTTGAACTGGTCAGAACCTGGATAGAGGGTAAATTTTGGACCTGATTTGATTACCGAGGCTGAAGAGAAAGTGCGGCTCATTCAAGCAAATTTAAAAGCGGCAAAGTCCCGTCAAGCTAGCTACGCCGATAAGAGGCGCCGCCCTTTGGAATTTCAGCAAGGTAACCACGTGTATCTTCGTGTCTCACCTACAAAGGGTGTTCAGCGCTTCGGCGTCAAGGGAAAGCTCGCTCCCCGTTATATTGGCCCATTCAAGATTATTGAGAAATGTGGACCCGTCGCCTACCGGTTAGAATTGCCCGACAAATTATCCGGGGTTCACAATATTTTCCATGTGTCCCAACTTAAGAAGTGTCTGAAGCCCTCTATTGACGTGGTGCTCGAGGATGTCGAAGGATTACAAGACGATCTCACCTATGCCGAGTATCCCGTCAAGGTTATTGATCAAAAAGACCGGGTGACGCGCAACAAAACGATCACCATTTATAAAGTTCAGTGGAGCAATCACTCTGAAGAGGAAGCCACGTGGGAACAAGAGGAATTTCTGAACTCCAAGTTTCCAGACTTTCTCGCTTTGCATTTGAGGTAACACAAGCGAACCTTTTTACCCCCTCTTTTCCGCTCTCATTGCAAATCTCGGGACGAGATTTTCTTCAGGGGGGAGGGCTGTAACACCCTAATTTGATGCAATTGTTAATAAAAGGAGTAATTCAAAACTTGACAAAGATTTGGGACGAAAGAAACAAAAAGCATAAATGGACAAAGCTTTAAGTTTAAGTCAAACCAAGGTCATAAATTATTTTGACAACAATTTTATTAAAGGCGGGGCTAGCTGATAATTTTCTTGGTATGCATGTACCAAGATAGAACTTTGGAGAATTTTTCAGATTTTTCTGCAAATTGCAAGGTGCTCAAATAAATCAAAAGCCATTTATCCAATTTCTGTCTTAACCGAATTTTAATTCCAAATCCACTCCGAAATTTGAAACCTTCCTTTAATGAAAGTTGTGCGGGAAGATGAGATATTTCAGAGGTGAATTTATCAGATTTTTTGGAGCAGAGTAGAGTTAGGTTTCAGTCAGATCAAGTCAGCATGTGTAAAAATCGATTGAAAAATTCAAAAATTCACCGTGAGACCCGCCTGTCAGCGTCTTCAACCTCTGCTCGCCCATGCCGGCCACTGTGGCTCGCCGCTCCGTCGCCTCAGCGCCAGCGCCGGCAGGACGACGATGCCTTCAAGCCGCGCAACCACTCCTCCACTGACTCCCTCCCCATTTCGCTCGAACCTTCGCGCACAAACACGAGAAGGCCGCCTCCACTGCCGTCGGGAAGAGCTCGCCGCTGCGCCGCCCCTGCAGCCACCCCCGAGCTCGACCTCCACAGCAAAAGAGCGCGCAGGAAGCTCCTCTAGCCCATCCCCAAAACGGTTTTCCACATCCCGCTCCCTAGCTCGAGATCGACGGGAAGATTTCGCCATGGCCGGCGATTGACCGAGCTCGCCCTTGCCGTCGATTTCTTCTTTCTCGGTGAGCCATTCTTCAATTACTTGCACATGGTGATGCTCCTCTCCCTCGCGCACCCTAGGGTACTGAAGTCGACGTCCCCCATGCAGTGACCTCGCCGGAATCCCTTTCTTCCCCGCCGCCGTCCACCGTGCCGCTCCTCTCCGACGAACTCCTCTCTCCGGCCTTCCTCCACGTGCATACGTCCCACGGTGAGATGTCCCTTGTTGCGTAGAAGCTCGTGCGCACGTTTGTTTCCTCCTCAGATCACCCAGCTCGCCGGAACGGCGACCTTGCCATTGTCGTGCTCACCGTGAACCCGCTGGCATAGCTACAGTATCTGCCAGTCTTTTCTTTTTCTTTTCCAGAATTGTAGCTGAAATTGTAAATTCGATAGAAAATACAATACAAGTCGGAAAAATGTGAAACAAACTTTATTCGCTTCCTGTGACTAGATCTACCCAGTGGTACAACATAAACATCCAAATTCGTCTTGGTTAAGTCTCTAAAATTCAAAGAAGAGGGAATGTTTCCGCAGAGGACTTAACACCAAATTGCGTGATCGGCTGTCGCTTCTCTCTAACTGCACCTACAATGAGTTAGTGAGCGCCGCGATCGTGCAAGAGGATGCCACCCGTGCTCATCAAGAGGAGAAGAAGAGGAAGCGAGTCATTGGCAACTCATCCGGCACCGCCCCTCCCAAGTATCGGTTGGCAATCACCTCCCCAACCGGTCAGCAGTACAGGGCAGCCATACCACACGGTGGAGGGCACCGTGCTTACTCCTCTCAGCAGCAGAGTTCCTCTTATGGCTCCAACCAGCAGCGTGCTCAAGCTTCTCGCCCCTCACAGCAGAATTCTCAAGTGGTAGCATCGAACCCTCAGACTTGCTTCAATTGTGGTCGCACCGGTCACTTTTCGAAGGATTGCAAATTCCCGAGGAAGTCACAGGGCAACAACAGCCACAACAACACAGGCAGAACTCTCAGGCATCTGTTAACAACCCCAGGAGTGGCCGTGTCAACCATACTACGGCCGAGGACATTCAGGACGGAGAAAAAGTGCTTGCGGGTACGTTTGCCATTCACAACCACTCCGTCCTTGTGCTATTTGATTCCGGTGCAACGCATGATTTCATAAACATGGCATGTGTTCAGAGATTGCATCTCACTCCCACCACTTTAAAAGCACCTTATGTCATTACATCGCCGGGTGGAAAGATTTATGCCATGCAAGGTATCGCATTGGCACCACTCGTCTTAGGAGGAAAGGCTTACCCAACACACCTCATAATTTTAAATGGGCAAGGCATAGATGTTATCTTGGGTATGAAATGGATGAAGAGCCACCGAGCCGTGCTGCACATTGATTCACGAGAAGTTCACTTAGATTCTCCACTTCACGGTCCTTCTGTCATACACTTGTCCGTTCCACAAGTTCAGCCCTCACAAGTTCACCACACCATCGGAAAAAGGCTTGAAGAAATCCCCGTAGTGTGTGAATATCCCGATGTGTTTCCAGAGGAATTACCGGGTTTACCACCCGATCGAGATGTGGAATTTCGGATTGATTTGCAGCCGGGAACCGCCCCAATATCCCGACAACCGTACAAGATTGCACCAAATGAATTGTCGGAATTAAAGAAACAGCTCCAAGACCTTATGGATAAGGGTTTTATTCGCCCGAGTTCTTCACCTCGGGGCTTTCCCGCACTCTTTGTGAAGAAGAAAGACGAGTCACTGCGGTTATGTGTGGATTATCGACCGTTGAATGCTGTCACCATCAAGAACAAGTATCCTCTCCCGCGGATTGATATCTTATTTGATCAATTGGTGGGTGCCAAAGTCTTTTCAAAGATTGATCTTCGTTTGGGCTACCATCAAATTAAGATAAGGGCGGAGGATATTCCAAAGACAGCCTTTTCTACAAGGTATGGACTATATGAGTACCTTGTTATGTCGTTTGGACTAACAAATGCTCCGGCCTATTTCATGTATTTGATGAACTCGGTGTTCATGCCGGAGCTAGACAAGTTTGTGGTGGTATTCATTGATGACATCCTCATTTATTACAAGTCATAAGAAGAGCATGCGGAACATCTCCGGATTGTACTCCAACGACTACGGGATCACAAGTTGTATGCAAAATTCAGCAAGTGTGAATTTTGGTTAAGAGAAATACCTTTCTTGGGCCACATTGTTTCCGATGAAGGTATTTCAGTGGATCCAAGTAAAGTGCAAGATGTGCTGAATTGGAAGACTCATACATGTGTCAAAGACATCCGTAGTTTTCTCGGGCTTGCGGGATACTATCGGAGGTTCATCTCTAATTTTTCCAAGGTTGCAAAGCATATGACGGAGCTGCTGAAGAAGGAATTAAATTTCAGTGGGATGATGCATGTGAAGAGGCTTTTCAAACTCTCAAGAAGCATTTAACTACAGCCCCGGTGTTAGCTCAACCCGACGTCACTAAACCATTTGATGTTTATTGTGACGCCTCAGGCACGGGATTGGGTTGTGTCTTGATGCAAGGAGGCCGTGTCATTGCTTATGCATCTCGACAACTTCGGAGGCATGAACACAGTTATCCCACTCATGATCTAGAATTAGCTGCAGTTGTTCTTGCACTGAAGATATGGAGGCATTATTTGTTGGGAAACTTGGTTCATCTATACACCGATCACAAAAGTTTGAAGTATATTTTCACCCAACAAGAACTGAACATGAGACAAAGGAGATGGCTCGAATTGATTAAAGACTATGAATTGGAAATTCATTACCACCTCGGAAAAGCCAATGTGGTTGCCGATGCTTTGAGTCGAAAGTCACATTGCAATAATCTTGTGGTTCAAAAACTGGAAAATACCGTATGTTGTGATCCTAGTGAGCCAAGTCTCAGAATTCTTCCCCATGGTGCCTTGTATAATCTCGCTCTCATTCCCACTCTACGGGATGAGATTATTGCTGCACAAAAGAGAGATAAGGGAATGAACATATCCGGCGGAGAGACTAGAAAATGGTGAGATCAAATATTTCCGACAAGATGAGGATGGAGTGTTATGGTTCAATGACCGACTCGTCGCACCGAAAGACATGGGGCTGTGAAAGAAAATTTAGATGAAGCTCACTTGTCCAAATACTCCATTCATCCCGGGTAGCAACAAAATGTATCAAGGGTTGAAAACCAATTTGGTGGACGCGTTTGAAGCGCGAAGTGGCACGTTATGTGGCTGAATGTGACACTTGCCAGAGAGTCAAGGCTGATCATTTGAAGAAGGCCAGTCAGCTGCAACCATTGAGTATTCTGTCATGGAAGTGGGAGGACATTAGTATGGATTTCATTGTTGGATTGCCTCTCACGGCTCGAATGCACGGTTCTATTTGGGTTATAGTGGACCGATTGACAAAGTCAGCCCATTTCATTCCGGTCAACACTAGATACTCTGCCAAGGTATATGTCCAGTTATATATCTCGCGCATTTTGTGTTGGCATGGAGTGCCGAAGACAATTATATCCGACAGAGGACCTCAGTTTGTTGCTCGTTTTTGGGAACAGTTACATGCATCATTAAAGACCAAGTTAATCTGGAGCTCCGCTTATCACCCCCAAACCGATGGACAAACTGAGAGGGTAAATCAAATACTTGAGGATATGTTAAGAGCATGTGTTTTATCTGAAGGTGGCAATTGGGATGATCACTTACCATTGGCAGAATTTGCATACAACAATAGCTATCAAGAGAGTATCAAAATGTCTCCATTTGAAGCTCTTTATGGGCGTTCGTGTCGTACTCCTTTGAACTGGTCAGAACCTGGATAGAGGGTAAATTTTGGACCTGATTTGATTACCGAGGCTGAAGAGAAAGTGCGGCTCATTCAAGCAATTTAAAAGCGGCAAAGTCCCGTCAAGCTAGCTACGCCGATAAGAGGCGCCGCCCTTTGGAATTTCAGCAAGGTAACCACGTGTATCTTCGTGTCTCACCTACAAGGGTGTTCAGCGCTTCGGCGTCAAGGGAAAGCTCGCTCCCCGTTATATTGGCCCATTCAAAGATTATTGAGAAATGTGGACCCGTCGCCTACCGGTTAGAATTGCCCGACAAATTATCCGGGGTTCACAATATTTTCCATGTGTCCCAACTTAAGAAGTGTCTGAAGCCCTCTATTGACGTGGTGCTCGAGGATGTCGAAGGATTACAAGACGATCTCACCTATGCCGAGTATCCCGTCAAGGTTATTGATCAAAAAGACCGGGTGACGCGCAACAAAACGATCACCATTTATAAAGTTCAGTGGAGCAATCACTCTGAAGAGGAAGCCACGTGGGAACAAGAGGAATTTCTGAACTCCAAGTTTCCAGACTTTCTCGCTTTGCATTTGAGGTAACACAAGCGAACCTTTTTACCCCCTCTTTTCCGCTCTCATTGCAAATCTCGGGACGAGATTTTCTTCAGGGGGGAGGGCTGTAACACCCTAATTTGATGCAATTGTTAATAAAAGGAGTAATTCAAAACTTGACAAAGATTTGGGACGAAAGAAACAAAAAGCATAAATGGACAAAGCTTTAAGTTTAAGTCAAACCAAGGTCATAAATTATTTTGACAACAATTTTATTAAAGGCGGGGCTAGCTGATAATTTTCTTGGTATGCATGTACCAAGATAGAACTTTGGAGAATTTTTCAGATTTTTCTGCAAATTGCAAGGTGCTCAAATAAATCAAAAGCCATTTATCCAATTTCTGTCTTAACCGAATTTTAATTCCAAATCCACTCCGAAATTTGAAACCTTCCTTTAATGAAAGTTGTGCGGGAAGATGAGATATTTCAGAGGTGAATTTATCAGATTTTTTGGAGCAGAGTAGAGTTAGGTTTCAGTCAGATCAAGTCAGCATGTGTAAAAATCGATTGAAAAATTCAAAAATTCACCGTGAGACCCGCCTGTCAGCGTCTTCAACCTCTGCTCGCCCATGCCGGCCACTGTGGCTCGCCGCTCCGTCGCCTCAGCGCCAGCGCCGGCAGGACGATGCCTTCAAGCCGCGCAACCACTCCTCCACTGACTCCCTCCCCATTTCGCTCGAACCTTCGCGCACAACACGAGAAGGCCGCCTCCACTGCCGTCGGGAAGAGCTCGCCGCTGCGCCGCCCCTGCAGCCACCCCCGAGCTCGACCTCCACAGCAAAAGAGCGCGCAGGAAGCTCCTCTAGCCCATCCCCAAACGGTTTTCCACATCCCGCTCCCTAGCTCGAGATCGACGGGAAGATTTCGCCATGGCCGGCGATTGACCGAGCTCGCCCTTGCCGTCGATTTCTTCTTTCTCGGTGAGCCATTCTTCAATTACTTGCACATGGTGATGCTCCTCTCCCTCGCGCACCCTAGGGTACTAAGTCGACGTCCCCCATGCAGTGACCTCGCCGGAATCCCTTCTTCCCCGCCGCCGTCCCCGTGCCGCTCCTCTCCGACGAACTCCTCTCCGGCCTTCCTCCCGTGCATACGTCCCCGGTGAGATGTCCCTTGTTGCGTAGAAGCTCGTGCGCACGTTTGTTTCCTCCTCAGATCACCCAGCTCGCCGAACGGCGACCTTGCATTGTCGTGCTCACCGTGAACCCGCTGGCATAGCTACAGTATCTGCCAGTCTTTTCTTTTTCTTTTCCAGAATTGTAGCTGAAATTGTAAATTCGATAGAAAATACAATACAAGTCGGAAAAATGTGAAACAAACTTATTCGCTGTCCTGTGACTAGATCTACCCAGTGGTACAACATAAACATCCAAATTCGTCTTGGTTAAGTCTCTAAAATTCAAAGAAGAGGGAATGTTTCCGCAGAGGACTTAACACCAAATTGCGTGATCGGCTGTCGCTTCTCTCTAACTGCACCTACAATGAGTTAGTGAGCGCCGCGATCGTGCAAGAGGATGCCACCCGTGATCATCAAGAGGAGAAGAAGAGGAAGCGAGTCATTGGCAACTCATCCGGCACCGCCCCTCCCAAGTATCGGTTTGGCAATCACCTCCCCAACCGGTCAGCAGTACAGGGCAGCCATACCACACGGTGGAGGGCACCGTGCTTACTCCTCTCAGCAGCAGAGTTCCTCTTATGGCTCCAACCAGCAGCGTGCTCAAGCTTCTCGCCCCTCACAGCAGAATTCTCAAGTGGTAGCATCGAACCCTCAGACTTGCTTCAATTGTGGTCGCACCGGTCACTTTTCGAAGGATTGCAAATTCCCGAGGAAGTCACAGGGCAACAACAGCCACAACAACACAGGCAGAACTCTCAGGCATCTGTTAACAACCCCAGGAGTGGCCGTGTCAACCATACTACGGCCGAGGACATTCAGGACGGAGAAAAAGTGCTTGCGGGTACGTTTGCCATTCACAACCACTCCGTCCTTGTGCTATTTGATTCCGGTGCAACGCATGATTTCATAAACATGGCATGTGTTCAGAGATTGCATCTCACTCCCACCACTTTAAAAGCACCTTATGTCATTACATCGCCGGGTGGAAAGATTTATGCCATGCAAGGTATCGCATTGGCACCACTCGTCTTAGGAGGAAAGGCTTACCCAACACCCCATAATTTTAAATGGGCAAGGCATAGATGTTATCTTGGGTATGAATGGATGAAGAGCCACCGAGCCGTGCTGCACATTGATTCACGAGAAGTTCACTTAGATTCTCCACTTCACGGTCCTTCTGTCATACACTTGTCCGTTCCACAAGTTCAGCCCTCACAAGTTCACCACACCATCGGAAAAAGGCTTGAAGAAATCCCCGTAGTGTGTGAATATCCCGATGTGTTTCCAGAGGAATTACCGGGTTTACCACCCGATCGAGATGTGGAATTTCGGATTGATTTGCAGCCGGGAACCGCCCCAATATCCCGACAACCGTACAAGATTGCACCAAATGAATTGTCGGAATTAAAGAAACAGCTCCAAGACCTTATGGATAAGGGTTTTATTCGCCCGAGTTCTTCACCTCGGGGCTTTCCCGCACTCTTTGTGAAGAAGAAAGACGAGTCACTGCGGTTATGTGTGGATCGACCGTTGAATGCTGTCACCATCAAGAACAAGTATCCTCTCCCGCGGATTGATATCTTATTTGATCAATTGGTGGGTGCCAAAGTCTTTTCAAAGATTGATCTTCGTTTGGGCTACCATCAAATTAAGATAAGGGCGGAGGATATTCCAAAGACAGCCTTTTCTACAAGGTATGGACTATATGAGTACCTTGTTATGTCGTTTGGACTAACAAATGCTCCGGCCTATTTCATGTATTTGATGAACTCGGTGTTCATGCCGGAGCTAGACAAGTTTGTGGTGGTATTCATTGATGACATCCTCATTTATTACAAGTCATAAGAAGAGCATGCGGAACATCTCCGGATTGTACTCCAACGACTACGGGATCACAAGTTGTATGCAAAATTCAGCAAGTGTGAATTTTGGTTAAGAGAAATACCTTTCTTGGGCCACATTGTTTCCGATGAAGGTATTTCAGTGGATCCAAGTAAAGTGCAAGATGTGCTGAATTGGAAGACTCATACATGTGTCAAAGACATCCGTAGTTTTCTCGGGCTTGCGGGATACTATCGGAGGTTCATCTCTAATTTTTCCAAGGTTGCAAAGCATATGACGGAGCTGCTGAAGAAAGGAATTAAATTTCAGTGGGATGATGCATGTGAAGAGGCTTTTCAAACTCTCAAGAAGCATTTAACTACAGCCCCGGTGTTAGCTCAACCCGACGTCACTAAACCATTTGATGTTTATTGTGACGCCTCAGGCACGGGATTGGGTTGTGTCTTGATGCAAGGAGGCCGTGTCATTGCTTATGCATCTCGACAACTTCGGAGGCATGAACACAGTTATCCCACTCATGATCTAGAATTAGCTGCAGTTGTTCTTGCACTGAAGATATGGAGGCATTATTTGTTGGGAAACTTGGTTCATCTATACACCGATCACAAAAGTTTGAAGTATATTTTCACCCAACAAGAACTGAACATGAGACAAAGGAGATGGCTCGAATTGATTAAAGACTATGAATTGGAAATTCATTACCACCTCGGAAAAGCCAATGTGGTTGCCGATGCTTTGAGTCGAAAGTCACATTGCAATAATCTTGTGGTTCAAAAACTGGAAAATACCGTATGTTGTGATCCTAGTGAGCCAAGTCTCAGAATTCTTCCCCATGGTGCCTTGTATAATCTCGCTCTCATTCCCACTCTACGGGATGAGATTATTGCTGCACAAAAGAGAGATAAGGAATGAACACATATCCGGCGGAGACTAGAAAATGGTGAGATCAAATATTTCCGACAGATGAGGATGGAGTGTTATGGTTCAATGACCGACTCGTCGCACCGAAAACATGGGGCTGTGAAAGAAAATTTTAGATGAAGCTCACTGTCCAATACTCCATTCATCCCGGTAGCAACAAATGTATCAAGGGTTGAAAACCAAATTTTGGTGGACGCGTTTGAAGCGCGAAGTGGCACGTTATGTGGCTGAATGTGACACTTGCCAGAGAGTCAAGGCTGATCATTGAAGAAGGCCAGTCAGCTGCAACCATTGAGTTTCCGTCATGGAATGGGAGGATAGATGTATTTATTTCATTGTTGGATTGCCTCTCACGGCTCGAATGCACGGTTCTATTTGGGTTATAGTGGACCGATTGACAAAGTCCCCATTTCATTCCGGTCAACACTAGATCTCTGCCAAGGTATATGTCCAGTTATATTCTCGCGCATTTGTGTTGGCATGGAGTGCCGAAGACATTATATCCGACAGAGGACCTCAGTTTGTTGCTCGTTTTTTGGAACAGTACATGCATCATTAAAGACCAAGTTTAATCTGGAGCTCCGCTTATCACCCCCAACCGATGGACAAACTGAGAGGGTAAATCAAATACTTGAGGATATGTTAAGAGCATGTGTTTTATCTGAAGGTGGCAATTGGATGATCACTTACCATTGGCAGAATTGCATACAACAATAGCTATCAAGAGAGTATCAAAATGTCTCCATTTGAAGCTCTTTATGGGCGTTCGTGTCGTACTCCCTTTGAACTGGTCAGAACCTGGATAGAGGGTAAATTTTGGACCTGATTTGATTACCGAGGCTGAAGAGAAAGTGCGGCTCATTCAAGCAAATTTTAAAAGCGGCAAAGTCCCGTCAAGCTAGCTACGCCGATAAGAGGCGCCGCCCTTTGGAATTTCAGCAAGGTAACCACGTGTATCTTCGTGTCTCACCTACAAAGGGTGTTCAGCGCTTCGGCGTCAAGGGAAAGCTCGCTCCCCGTTATATTGGCCCATTCAAGATTATTGAGAAATGTGGACCCGTCGCCTACCGGTTAGAATTGCCCGACAAATTATCCGGGGTTCACAATATTTTCCATGTGTCCCAACTTAAGAAGTGTCTGAAGCCCTCTATTGACGTGGTGCTCGAGGATGTCGAAGGATTACAAGACGATCTCACCTATGCCGAGTATCCCGTCAAGGTTATTGATCAAAAAGACCGGGTGACGCGCAACAAACGATCACCATTTATAAAGTTCAGTGGAGCAATCACTCTGAAGAGGAAGCCACGTGGGAACAAGAGGAATTTCTGAACTCCAAGTTTCCAGACTTTCTCGCTTTGCATTTGAGGTAACACAAGCGAACCTTTTTACCCCCTCTTTTCCGCTCTCATTGCAAATCTCGGGACGAGATTTTCTTCAGGGGGGAGGGCTGTAACACCCTAATTTGATGCAATTGTTAATAAAAGGAGTAATTCAAAACTTGACAAAGATTTGGGACGAAAGAAACAAAAGCATAAATGGACAAAGCTTTAAGTTTAAGTCAAACCAAGGTCATAAATTATTTTGACAACAATTTTATTAAAGGCGGGGCTAGCTGATAATTTTCTTGGTATGCATGTACCAAGATAGAACTTTGGAGAATTTTTCAGATTTTTCTGCAAATTGCAAGGTGCTCAAATAAATCAAAAGCCATTTATCCAATTTCTGTCTTAACCGAATTTTAATTCCAAATCCACTCCGAAATTGAAACCTTCCTTTAATGAAGTTGTGCGGGAAGATGAGATATTTCAGAGGTGAATTTATCAGATTTTTGGAGCAGAGTAGAGTTAGGTTTCAGTCAGATCAAGTCAGCATGTGTAAAAATCGATTGAAAAATTCAAAAATTCACCGTGAGACCCGCCTGTCAGCGTCTTCAACCTCTGCTCGCCCATGCCGGCCACTGTGCTCGCCGCTCCGTCGCCTCAGCGCCAGCGCCGGCAGGACGACGATGCCTTCAAGCGCGCAACCACTCCTCCACTGACTCCCTCCCCATTTCGCTCGAACCTTCGCGCACAAACACGAGAAGGCCGCCTCCACTGCCGTCGGGAAGAGCTCGCCGCTGCGCCGCCCCTGCAGCCACCCCCGAGCTCGACCTCCACAGCAAAAGAGCGCGCAGGAAGCTCCTCTAGCCCATCCCCAAAACGGTTTTCCACATCCCGCTCCCTAGCTCGAGATCGACGGGAAGATTTCGCCATGGCCGGCGATTGACCGAGCTCGCCCTTGCCGTCGATTTCTTCTTTCTCGGTGAGCCATTCTTCAATTACTTGCACATGGTGATGCTCCTCTCCCTCGCGCACCCTAGGGTACTGAAGTCGACGTCCCCCATGCAGTGACCTCGCCGGAATCCCTTTCTTCCCCGCCGCCGTCCACCGTGCCGCTCCTCTCCGACGAACTCCTCTCTCCGGCCTTCCTCCACGTGCATACGTCCCACGGTGAGATGTCCCTTGTTGCGTAGAAGCTCGTGCGCACGTTTGTTTCCTCCTCAGATCACCCAGCTCGCCGGAACGGCGACCTTGCCATTGTCGTGCTCACCGTGAACCCGCTGGCATAGCTACAGTATCTGCCAGTCTTTTCTTTTTCTTTTCCAGAATTGTAGCTGAAATTGTAAATTCGATAGAAAATACAATACAAGTCGGAAAAATGTGAAACAAACTTTATTCGCTTCCTGTGACTAGATCTACCCAGTGGTACAACATAAACATCCAAATTCGTCTTGGTTAAGTCTCTAAAATTCAAAGAAGAGGGAATGTTTCCGCAGAGGACTTAACACCAAATTGCGTGATCGGCTGTCGCTTCTCTCTAACTGCACCTACAATGAGTTAGTGAGCGCCGCGATCGTGCAAGAGGATGCCACCCGTGCTCATCAAGAGGAGAAGAAGAGGAAGCGAGTCATTGGCAACTCATCCGGCACCGCCCCTCCCAAGTATCGGTTGGCAATCACCTCCCCAACCGGTCAGCAGTACAGGGCAGCCATACCACACGGTGGAGGGCACCGTGCTTACTCCTCTCAGCAGCAGAGTTCCTCTTATGGCTCCAACCAGCAGCGTGCTCAAGCTTCTCGCCCCTCACAGCAGAATTCTCAAGTGGTAGCATCGAACCCTCAGACTTGCTTCAATTGTGGTCGCACCGGTCACTTTTCGAAGGATTGCAAATTCCCGAGGAAGTCACAGGGCAACAACAGCCACAACAACACAGGCAGAACTCTCAGGCATCTGTTAACAACCCCAGGAGTGGCCGTGTCAACCATACTACGGCCGAGGACATTCAGGACGGAGAAAAAGTGCTTGCGGGTACGTTTGCCATTCACAACCACTCCGTCCTTGTGCTATTTGATTCCGGTGCAACGCATGATTTCATAAACATGGCATGTGTTCAGAGATTGCATCTCACTCCCACCACTTTAAAAGCACCTTATGTCATTACATCGCCGGGTGGAAAGATTTATGCCATGCAAGGTATCGCATTGGCACCACTCGTCTTAGGAGGAAAGGCTTACCCAACACACCTCATAATTTTAAATGGGCAAGGCATAGATGTTATCTTGGGTATGAAATGGATGAAGAGCCACCGAGCCGTGCTGCACATTGATTCACGAGAAGTTCACTTAGATTCTCCACTTCACGGTCCTTCTGTCATACACTTGTCCGTTCCACAAGTTCAGCCCTCACAAGTTCACCACACCATCGGAAAAAGGCTTGAAGAAATCCCCGTAGTGTGTGAATATCCCGATGTGTTTCCAGAGGAATTACCGGGTTTACCACCCGATCGAGATGTGGAATTTCGGATTGATTTGCAGCCGGGAACCGCCCCAATATCCCGACAACCGTACAAGATTGCACCAAATGAATTGTCGGAATTAAAGAAACAGCTCCAAGACCTTATGGATAAGGGTTTTATTCGCCCGAGTTCTTCACCTCGGGGCTTTCCCGCACTCTTTGTGAAGAAGAAAGACGAGTCACTGCGGTTATGTGTGGATTATCGACCGTTGAATGCTGTCACCATCAAGAACAAGTATCCTCTCCCGCGGATTGATATCTTATTTGATCAATTGGTGGGTGCCAAAGTCTTTTCAAAGATTGATCTTCGTTTGGGCTACCATCAAATTAAGATAAGGGCGGAGGATATTCCAAAGACAGCCTTTTCTACAAGGTATGGACTATATGAGTACCTTGTTATGTCGTTTGGACTAACAAATGCTCCGGCCTATTTCATGTATTTGATGAACTCGGTGTTCATGCCGGAGCTAGACAAGTTTGTGGTGGTATTCATTGATGACATCCTCATTTATTACAAGTCATAAGAAGAGCATGCGGAACATCTCCGGATTGTACTCCAACGACTACGGGATCACAAGTTGTATGCAAAATTCAGCAAGTGTGAATTTTGGTTAAGAGAAATACCTTTCTTGGGCCACATTGTTTCCGATGAAGGTATTTCAGTGGATCCAAGTAAAGTGCAAGATGTGCTGAATTGGAAGACTCATACATGTGTCAAAGACATCCGTAGTTTTCTCGGGCTTGCGGGATACTATCGGAGGTTCATCTCTAATTTTTCCAAGGTTGCAAAGCATATGACGGAGCTGCTGAAGAAAGGAATTAAATTTCAGTGGGATGATGCATGTGAAGAGGCTTTTCAAACTCTCAAGAAGCATTTAACTACAGCCCCGGTGTTAGCTCAACCCGACGTCACTAAACCATTTGATGTTTATTGTGACGCCTCAGGCACGGGATTGGGTTGTGTCTTGATGCAAGGAGGCCGTGTCATTGCTTATGCATCTCGACAACTTCGGAGGCATGAACACAGTTATCCCACTCATGATCTAGAATTAGCTGCAGTTGTTCTTGCACTGAAGATATGGAGGCATTATTTGTTGGGAAACTTGGTTCATCTATACACCGATCACAAAAGTTTGAAGTATATTTTCACCCAACAAGAACTGAACATGAGACAAAGGAGATGGCTCGAATTGATTAAAGACTATGAATTGGAAATTCATTACCACCTCGGAAAAGCCAATGTGGTTGCCGATGCTTTGAGTCGAAAGTCACATTGCAATAATCTTGTGGTTCAAAAACTGGAAAATACCGTATGTTGTGATCCTAGTGAGCCAAGTCTCAGAATTCTTCCCCATGGTGCCTTGTATAATCTCGCTCTCATTCCCACTCTACGGGATGAGATTATTGCTGCACAAAAGAGAGATAAGGGAATGAAACATATCCGGCGGAGACTAGAAAATGGTGAGATCAAATATTTCCGACAAGATGAGGATGGAGTGTTATGGTTCAATGACCGACTCGTCGCACCGAAAGACATGGGGCTGTGAAAGAAAATTTTAGATGAAGCTCACTTGTCCAAATACTCCATTCATCCCGGTAGCAACAAAATGTATCAAGGGTTGAAAACCAAATTTTGGTGGACGCGTTTGAAGCGCGAAGTGGCACGTTATGTGGCTGAATGTGACACTTGCCAGAGAGTCAAGGCTGATCATTTGAAGAAGGCCAGTCAGCTGCAACCATTGAGTATTCTGTCATGGAAGTGGGAGGACATTAGTATGGATTTCATTGTTGGATTGCCTCTCACGGCTCGAATGCACGGTTCTATTTGGGTTATAGTGGACCGATTGACAAAGTCAGCCCATTTCATTCCGGTCAACACTAGATACTCTGCCAAGGTATATGTCCAGTTATATATCTCGCGCATTTTGTGTTGGCATGGAGTGCCGAAGACAATTATATCCGACAGAGGACCTCAGTTTGTTGCTCGTTTTTGGGAACAGTTACATGCATCATTAAAGACCAAGTTAATCTGGAGCTCCGCTTATCACCCCCAAACCGATGGACAAACTGAGAGGGTAAATCAAATACTTGAGGATATGTTAAGAGCATGTGTTTTATCTGAAGGTGGCAATTGGGATGATCACTTACCATTGGCAGAATTTGCATACAACAATAGCTATCAAGAGAGTATCAAAATGTCTCCATTTGAAGCTCTTTATGGGCGTTCGTGTCGTACTCCTTTGAACTGGTCAGAACCTGGATAGAGGGTAAATTTTGGACCTGATTTGATTACCGAGGCTGAAGAGAAAGTGCGGCTCATTCAAGCAAATTTAAAAGCGGCAAAGTCCCGTCAAGCTAGCTACGCCGATAAGAGGCGCCGCCCTTTGGAATTTCAGCAAGGTAACCACGTGTATCTTCGTGTCTCACCTACAAAGGGTGTTCAGCGCTTCGGCGTCAAGGGAAAGCTCGCTCCCCGTTATATTGGCCCATTCAAGATTATTGAGAAATGTGGACCCGTCGCCTACCGGTTAGAATTGCCCGACAAATTATCCGGGGTTCACAATATTTTCCATGTGTCCCAACTTAAGAAGTGTCTGAAGCCCTCTATTGACGTGGTGCTCGAGGATGTCGAAGGATTACAAGACGATCTCACCTATGCCGAGTATCCCGTCAAGGTTATTGATCAAAAAGACCGGGTGACGCGCAACAAAACGATCACCATTTATAAAGTTCAGTGGAGCAATCACTCTGAAGAGGAAGCCACGTGGGAACAAGAGGAATTTCTGAACTCCAAGTTTCCAGACTTTCTCGCTTTGCATTTGAGGTAACACAAGCGAACCTTTTTACCCCCTCTTTTCCGCTCTCATTGCAAATCTCGGGACGAGATTTTCTTCAGGGGGGAGGGCTGTAACACCCTAATTTGATGCAATTGTTAATAAAAGGAGTAATTCAAAACTTGACAAAGATTTGGGACGAAAGAAACAAAAAGCATAAATGGACAAAGCTTTAAGTTTAAGTCAAACCAAGGTCATAAATTATTTTGACAACAATTTTATTAAAGGCGGGGCTAGCTGATAATTTTCTTGGTATGCATGTACCAAGATAGAACTTTGGAGAATTTTTCAGATTTTTCTGCAAATTGCAAGGTGCTCAAATAAATCAAAAGCCATTTATCCAATTTCTGTCTTAACCGAATTTTAATTCCAAATCCACTCCGAAATTTGAAACCTTCCTTTAATGAAAGTTGTGCGGGAAGATGAGATATTTCAGAGGTGAATTTATCAGATTTTTTGGAGCAGAGTAGAGTTAGGTTTCAGTCAGATCAAGTCAGCATGTGTAAAAATCGATTGAAAAATTCAAAAATTCACCGTGAGACCCGCCTGTCAGCGTCTTCAACCTCTGCTCGCCCATGCCGGCCACTGTGGCTCGCCGCTCCGTCGCCTCAGCGCCAGCGCCGGCAGGACGACGATGCCTTCAAGCCGCGCAACCACTCCTCCACTGACTCCCTCCCCATTTTGCTCGAACCTTCGCGCACAAACACGAGAAGGCCGCCTCCACTGCCGTCGGGAAGAGCTCGCCGCTGCGCCGCCCCTGCAGCCACCCCCGAGCTCGACCTCCACAGCAAAAGAGCGCGCAGGAAGCTCCTCTAGCCCATCCCCAAAACCGTTTTCCACATCCCGCTCCCTAGCTCGAGATCGACGGGAAGATTTCGCCATGGCCGGCGATTGACCGAGCTCGCCCTTGCCGTCGATTTCTTCTTTCTCGGTGAGCCATTCTTCAATTACTTGCACATGGTGATGCTCCTCTCCCTCGCGCACCCTAGGGTACTGAAGTCGACGTCCCCCATGCAGTGACCTCGCCGGAATCCCTTTCTTCCCCGCCGCCGTCCACCGTGCCGCTCCTCTCCGACGAACTCCTCTCTCCGGCCTTCCTCCACGTGCATACGTCCCACGGTGAGATGTCCCTTGTTGCGTAGAAGCTCGTGCGCACGTTTGTTTCCTCCTCAGATCACCCAGCTCGCCGGAACGGCGACCTTGCCATCGCCGTGCTCACCGTGAACCCGTTGGCATAGCTACAGTATCTGCCAGTCTTTTCTTTTTCTTTTCCAGAATTGTAGCTGAAATTGTAAATTCGATAGAAAATACAATACAAGTCGGAAAAATGTGAAACAAACTTTATTCGCTTCCTGTGACTAGATCTACCCAGTGGTACAACATAAACATCCGAATTCGTCTTGGTTAAGTCTCTAAAATTCAGAGAAGAGAAACTGGAAGTCATTTTTATAAAAAGATCTACACATGTAAAAATTCTGATTTTTGGCACACACACTCCTTATAGGGTCACTGAACTACTGGCCAAATAGTTTCTTTAAATTTACCTTATTTTAGGAGTAATTACAGTTTCAAGTTTCCAACCAAATCCTTTTTCTTATTTTATTTCTGCACTTTTTGACACCAAATTTTGGATATGTTGCTGTTCAGAGAAGTATGTAGCTAAAGGAAGATGAAAATTTAATTATTGATCTTCCAGAAATCTTTTCAAGAATTTAGAAGAAGATTCCTTGTATACACTTAAACAATTCATAAATTTGAAACAATATGTGTAAATCTATTGAGACCAAAATACCAAAATTATGTCCATCATTCTGCAAGCATGTCATTTTGTGCATAATAACCTCATTATGATACATTTGTCAAGAAAGTTCCATGAACCCTCTTGTTGACCTTGTGCATATGATTGCATTCATTTAGGAATCGACGCCGGACTCGAGGACTTGGAGGTCGTGACCGAGGAGCCCGTAGCTGACGTGAGCGTGACTGAGAGTGCTAACCACCAGCCCCAAGCCAAGCCCCGGTGCACTCCTATGTTTACAAAGTTTTACATTTCCTCACATGTACTTCGAGTCATGAGTTGTGCATTTAACTTTTAGGAGTTGTATGGAACCGTAGATGCAATTGCCTTACATGCTCCTATGGGTGGGTTCAGTTTTATACAGCCACATGGTAGACTTTGCTAGGCTTAATAAGGTGGTGTCATTGGTAGAAAATCGAGTGGTATGGAGACCGCTCGGTGTAAGTGGGTCAGATTTACTTTATGCTCTCACATGATGATGACAATGAAGTTGAGACCGAACGGGGAAGTTTCATGTGTAGGTTGAGGTGACGAGGCTCGTCTTGTTCACCATAGCCCCGTTTTTCTCGGTTGAGGACCGTTCGTTGTGGTCCCGCTGCGCAAGTTTAAACAGTACCGGATACATGCTAGGAGAATGGGAACTAGTAAACTGAATAGTTCGATGTTGTATGTGTTGGACGGTGCTCCCCCTCTCTTTTGGTGATGAAGATGGGATGGTGGTTGCGGGTTTGTGTAGGAAGGGAGGGCACACGGGCTAACCACGGATAGCCCAGCGCGGGTATCCCGTGGAGGACGTGTGTCCGGGAGAGGTGAAATCGGCTCGACCTTACGATGTCTTGTGAAAAGTTGCCGTACGTGACTCTTTTGAGTGTGCGTACGTCGTGTATTCGGGTTTCGCCTGCAGGTGTAAATCGATTCGAATCGCCGTCCCTCGCGGTTATTGAGTACCACTAGTTCACTGCGTCACATCGTAGTAAGAAGTGCACATGATGATGTTTATATGCTATTTGTACTTCAATTAATTGTATTGCAACCATGTATTGCTTAGTGTAGGTGGCTAATATTTATATTTATGCAAGAATTCTTTTAATTTGGCTAAAATATGAAAATAAAGATCAATTATTAGTGCTGTTTTTGCAATTTAATTTCAGCAACCCGGTCAACCCCCTGCATACTAGAAGTCGGTCTTAGAAGACCATTTTGACGGGTAAGACTTGCTGAGTATTAGTTGCTCAGGGCTTTTGTTGAAAATGTTTATGCAGGTAATTGGTCTTTTGAAGTGGTTCCTGTTTCTCCCTCTTCGGAGCATGAAGAGTGAAATCGTGTCTATGGCCGGGCATGACTTCACTTTAGCTATATCGTCGTGTGTTTCGCTTCCGCTCGCTTTTATGTAATCGAATTTCGAACTCTTTTATGTAACAAGAACCGTACTTCGAACCATGTACCTTATGTTAATCGTGGAACCAATGTAATAACTGAACTTGTTGTAAAATTATTTTACTTATGCTTATATGTGTGGTCATGTGCATGCTTGATTCGTCAAGTATCCCCCGATTATGATCCTGGTTAGCTAAGTCCCTCATTAATTTGAGGTGGAGTGCTACAGCGACGCCACTTCGATGCTCGCCTCGCCGACGCATGAGGTGGAGTGCTACAGCGACGCCACTTCGATGCTCGCCTCGCCGACGCATGACGCCCGCCTCGTTGACGAACCTGTGGGCGACCCGAAACCCGCCTCGATACCCGACAGGCACGGGGACGGTGGAGATTTTTGCCCACAGGTACACGGCCGGGTAAGGAATTTTACCCGATACACATGTCGGGGCAGGCATGAATTTGCTCTACCCGCTCCGAATCCGCCCCATTGCCATCCCTACCAGCTAGCTCCACAGGCCGAGAGGAGAAGGCCGCCCAGATGGGCCATCGCTCGACAAGTCGTTTAAGGGCCGTGGCCTGCTGGTTTTTCCCGGGCTGGGAAAGCTCAAATAGAGCTCGATCGCCGGCCGGACGTCCGGTGAGCCGGAATTCAGTGCCCATGCTTTGTACCACGACATCTGTACAAGTATAACCACTTGAAGACGACGGTAAATCTGAACATAGGAAGACTCTGTCCGTTGTGTTGCGTGTATGCCACTGTATATAGCGTTATAGATGCCAAAATGCTTTGCTTAGATAAGTTATCTGTTTATCACCTGTCAAGCTAGCTATCACCACTTGATACTTCGTGTTAACAATAATCATCCGGCATGCCTCAACGACCACGCACTACATTTTTCTGCATGCATGCCTTGTGATCTGAGATATAGCACCTCCGAACGCCATGCCATGCCTACAAGTGGTGGTCCTCTACCTCTTGCACCTGTCCGGTGGAATGCTGGGCCTTTCAGCACTAAAGTTGCGCCCTACCGCCGTTCCCAAGTGACTGCCAATAGTGCAAAGTGCAAACAGCTGAAAATTCATTGCGCTTTCGCGAGAGTGGTGAGGGGGTCTACTCATGCTGTACTTGCTTGGCATTTACATCTTGTCAAGCTGTTCCCTCGCACGATTCTGTCAGGATTTACATGAGGACGGATAACAGCAGACATTATATAAGTATCGGTTAAGAGCAAGCCCAGTAACCTATCTTACCGACAAGGCAGCAACCCGCGGAGGAGACAAGCCGTTCAACAGACGCGCCCATCGTTGCAAAGAAGAAATGATGGCGGGCTCACAGGCAGTAGCAGCAAACTGACCAGGCGATCGTCGCGTCTGCGAGCTACAAGCTTGCTTATTTTCTGACAAAGCTTGTCGGTAAGACTGCTATTAGGCTTGCTCTAACAAGACGCGCGTGTGTGCATCGATCGGCAAATGGCAACCACGTGCTCTGCTTTTCAGACTGTCGTGTGTTTATGATTCCCCAACCAGAGAATACGGTAGCAATGTTTGGCCCCCGAGTCCCGACCCACCAATGCGTTTGCTTACGGATCTATGCAAAGAGCAGCATGTGCGTGCCGTACTGCTGTGCTTGGCTGACTCGATCAAGCCTGAAGCTATGTTTCTGACAACACATTTTGATGTTCCCTCGTTGCATATTTTGTCAAGAGCCAGGGCGATTTGGGCACTGCATATGCCAGGAATAGGACAATGTAGCACTCTTGTTATATGTTTCCTCAAATAACTTGTAGCCCACTGTCAGTATTTCATACTCCCTCCATTGTTATTCTTCTCAATATAGTAGTAACGATTATCATTGTTATTCTGTAACGATTATCATTGTTATTCTTCTCAAATATAGTAGTAACTTGTTAGGACGAAAGTATATGCTCGTTTGAAATTTGGTATACACTTGCTATTGTGGTCCCTTCTTTACATTGTCATAGCCATAGGCTCGATCATCTTTTCCGGTGAAAAGGGAGACTTTTAGTGAGTGGATCTCCACAGGCTCACTCGCTGCTCCTTTTTCAATATTTATATTGTTCGGTGATGGTGTCATGACATCAGTGCATGACGATTTGTGAACAAAGGAGAGATGAACGGCTTTCATTCCAATTTACGCCCGTTGTGAGCAAGTGATGTGCGAATGAACATAAAGTAGAAGTGAGTATAAACAATGATTCTTCCTTTGCATTCTTTCTTTTTTTGTCCAGAACAAATAGTACATTTATACAACCTTGTACAGGATAAATACTGCTTCACATAGCCTTTACTCAACGAACTAGGATTACATGCTGTGGTTGCCGCTCCTGTCCTCCCTGCAGCCTGAGCATTCTTGATGCGTTTCGCCTTTGCTCCTGCAGCACCAAGATTCAGGTCAGTGTTGAACTGAGCACAGCATTTTCAGCTTCAGTCAACTAACTGCTCCCCAGGAGTACTACTAGGACAAAAGAAAATGTTCAGAGGTGACAATCAACCTGGAGCATCAGTAGCCGGTACTGCTTTTGTCCCTGCTGGATCGCCGAGATGAGCCTCATGACGACGTAGAACGGCAGCAAGATCCCACTGGCCCTCAGCAAGTATACCTTCAAAACGAAGAAGGAAACTCATGTTAGCAGCAATTCATCGTAATTCTGAACTTCTGATTCTTCTGAATCACAGCAGAAAGAAATGCAGTCAGAGTTAAACTGAATTGCACTCACTGTGAGGAGGCCGAACGCGTACTGGTTCGCCGCTCCGATGGTCACCACGGTGACGAGGTGCCTCAGCAGCAGCACGATCGTGAACTGCACGCATGTACATGCAGAAAGAATTCAGACAACTGCGTGGCGCAAGCTTTTATCTGAACATGGAAATGCAGTTTATGTCAGGTAACGTACCGTGACCGCCGCCGAGCGGCACCACGACACGCTCTTGCCGGCGGCGGCGGCGCACTCGGCGTCGCCGGCCGCCGCGTCGAGCCCCACCAACGGCACGTCGTCTTCCTCCTCCGGCTCGTAGTTCAGCCTAGGTACCTCCAGGCTCCCTCTGCACAACACAAGCAGATCAGTAAAATTGTGGCCGTTAACCAGTGACTGATTTAACTGATTTTCTCCGGCAGTGGCGCTACCGCCACGCCCCGGAGCACATTTCATGATCGCTTGCCTGTACTGCTCTGCTCGACGCATGAAACGACAGAGCGTTTGACTTCACATCGCATCGTGCAGGACACGGTGGTTGGGATGTACTACTACAGTTGTGCAGAAAACAGTGCGCAACGAACATCTCATCTGCCATCACATAATGGAGGGAATAATCAGGACGAGGCGGTGGTTGGGCATGCCTAATGGAACAGCGTGGCCGGACCCACATGACAGCCACCCAGAGCCCTATCGTTTTCCTTGTGTGAAGAAGATGCTGTTGCGACAAGGTGACAGAGAAGAATGAGCCGGACCACATCTGTCTTGATGGGAATGCTTGTTCTCTTGTTTTGGATTCTCTTGTTTTCAGATTACCATTTGACAGATAATGTGGTGTGGTGTCATGGCAATCAAGAACGGATAAGTACATGCCTGGCTGGCAACTTACGATTAATCAATGGAAGATATTGGTCAGCAACTGAGCTAGATAACGCTGGTAGGGTACTACCGTTGTTTAGGATAAAAATAAATGGCATGGAAGTTCATGAAGAAACATTGATTGACAGTTTCGTTGAACCACTAGACCTGAACTACAATTAAATCCAACATTCACCTTGTTCTATGGCCTCTATGCGCGTATCAATAGAAATGCACAGTACCTAAACAATTCAGAGAGAGAGAGAAAGAGAGACCCACCTGATCGTGACGGCGACATCAGCAGGTTGAGGCTTCTTGGGAGGAACAGGTGTAGCCAGACTCGAAATTCTGTCAGTAGTAAAACACACCGTCAAACAAAAGGCAAAAATGCGACGACCGAGCTGGCAGAGAGTCCTATGAAAGTTTTGACTAATCCTTTCTATCAGGGCAAAGCTATCTGATTCCTTTAGCTTTGAGAAAGAACAATGCTTTGTGCAGCAAAATCGTACTTGAGGTGATCAATAAGGTACGTACAATCGCTTAATTTAGCCTCAAAGAATCCCCTAGCGCCTAATCTTTTCGAAAGCAATACTCGTGTCATACAGGCAATAGTTCTTCACGCGAAAGTAAGAGAAAAAGTGATGATGAATAGCTTAACCATTTCTGATTTTTATTTTATTTTTGTGGCTGAATTCAAGTTCAGAAAAGGCGCATGCTTTCATGGATAAAACAGTGGGGAACAGAGAACAAGAGGAACAGAGGAAGATGACAACTGATGAAAGGGTGATCGAAACGGCTGGGCGATCAATTCTACGAACCTGAAGGCAAATCTCGCAGAGGGTGCTCCCCTTCTCGTCGCACCATCGCTGGACGCATCCCCTGTGAGCGTACTGCAGGCGCAAGAACACGCAGAGCAGGTTAATTTCACCCAAGAGAAGCCATGGAATTGCACAGAACAGAAGCTCGAGAGCAAGAACTCATCCATACACACAGCACGCGAACACATACCTTGAGGGAGCCGGAGCAGGCGCAGGGCGACTCCATGCTCGAGCAGCTCTGATCCTCCTCGTCATGGCAAATCCTGCACTGCCTCATCAGGGAGGAAGACGAACACAACTCTTCGCGTTCCATCCTTCTTCTTCCTCTCTCATTCTCTCTTCTCTTCTCTCTCCGGTTGTTGATTGCTTCTGCTCTTCCTCTGCCTCAACAGCCTCTCTGTGTCTCTATAGAGGGGGAGGGATGGATGGATGGAGGCGGCTTTAAATAAACAATCTGGAGGAGGAGGAGGAGGAAGGAAACCGAAAGCGTCGTCACAAATCTAAATGGGGCGGGAGATGGGCCCCGCCGCGCCAGGAACGGCCACAACAGTTCGTAGTTAGCCCCGGTCCTCCGCGGCCGGCATGGCTCGAGATAGATAGCTCCTGCAGGCAGCAACACCATGATACCCATCTGTGGTGGCTCGATGCGTCGTACGCGACGTGTATGTGTGAATAAATATTTTGCCATGCTTACATACGTGCGTGTGCTGCTAGTAGCACTCAAGTGCTACTTTTTGTTATGTCAGGGCTTTGCTCTCTTGAGGACAGTCCAGCTATGTATTTTAAAAATGAGGCACTTTTTGAAACGTATTTTCAATAAGAAAATGGGCACTTCATATCTTCTGCTAACGGTCATTGTCTTGTATCATTGTTTATGTTCTATACTCCTATATTTCTTTGAGATGAGGGGCCACGGACTGAGTTGCAAATATAATCTGCTAATAATCAATGATTGATTGCAAAGGACAAAGTAGTGGTTAAACGATTTCTGAGGTAGTTGAGCAATTGGAAAAGTATATCCTATGTCTTGGAACATTACACTTTGTAGTCAAAATATTTTTTTTTGTTTGAGTATCGAACAGATCAAATTAGATTTTAGAGTTACCGATAAGTGTATTGCTCGTTGCAATTAATTGATCGAATTAATAGTGTCTATTGACAATGTCAGGGCAAGATTTCTGAGCATTTCGAGATAAGAAAAAATCCTAATATTATCAATTAAATCTGAAAGGAGTTTTTTTTTGTCTTGTCGCGTGGAATATTCTACCTTTTTATTTGCATCAGTTACTGCTATATATGCAGATAACTCTAGATAACTATTATGCGATAAGAGGAAGCCACCTGTAAGTTTTTGTTCTTTGACTGTGATGAGTTTAACAACATTTCAGAGCAGATGGAGTTAAAATACGACCCAATGTCTATGTTTCACTGTGCAAACTGGTGACCATTTTTTGCTTGGAACAGCCAACCAAGAGATGGTGCTTCCTGATGGCCAATAGATAGTGGCTTCAGTATTTTTTTGTCTTCTTTTTTTTGCTTGACCCTTTGTTTTTTGTGATAATCATACCGTTACAACTCATGGTTTCAATAATTACAACCACGTCTTTCTTGAGAAGTCATCTTGCAGCTTTGACATAGGGCGCTCTAGTTTAGCTAAAAGAAGGTGCATTTCAAGTGCTGCTTTGAAACATAATCTTACCATGTCTAGCCGTCTACTGACTACTAGTCTTGACGAACATTAAACATAGGACCTCTAAACCCTGCCTTTAAATTCTATTAGCGTTCCTAGCCGCCTGTTGAACACGGCACTAGGAGCTATCGATCGTAGGACTCACTGGCCAGAGGAAAGAATGAGATGCATGCATTCTTTTTCTAAATGGGTTGGTAGGCGTTAGGACGGAGCTGGATGTATGTTCCAAAGAGATCAGAGCTGGCGGCCAACTAATCTGGTCGGCCACACAACTAAATTAGTGGCATCATTTGTCATGACAACGTAGATCATATCAACAAATAATACCTGTTATATAAATAGTACCGGTGGGACAAGCCCAACTGGACAGGGAGAGATGAGAGGGACCTGGTAGTGTCATCCAACTCGTAACCTTTGACTTGGTTATTCTCTCCCCTAGTGATGATTGATTTAGGCCCCTACATTAGCTGCCAAACCTTTAGCTACCTTCGGGAGAAAGGGTGCACAATCCGGGGAAAAAAGATCGAACATAACGGCTAGCAAGAGACTGGTGAGGATTAGTAGTAGCAACCAGCTGTAACGATGATCCTCTCGTTCCTCTATTATCCCACAATTTGCAATGTGTTTTCATCAATGTGGTTCGAATAGCTATATTCTGTCTAAGAGAAATGGCCCCGCCCGTACTTAACAATATGCTAGAAGTAAAAATTTCACAAGAATATTACAGAAACAGTTTAATTATCGGAAATTGTACATTCAAATAAGAGTATATACATAAGGCCGAACCACATGGCAGTTGAGTCACTATCGCTAGCCAGATGGTGCACTCTTCGATCGTGGTAACGCGTGACCAGGCGGCGGGGATGAATTATTAATTATGCAAGCAGGCGATGGAGCTGATGGCCGCGCCGTCCAAAGATAACCCTGTCCGGCGCGGCCACACGTAGCAACACGTCAGGCGTCAGCCCCGCCGTCCTTTGGGTGGAATGTTCTTCGCAGCGGTGACGTGACCGGTAACTCCTCGAAAAGAATGCGTACGTGGCACTCGGGTTCGCTTCTCACTTTCACGGCGACCTTCAACGCGATGCCACGTGTCTGACGACCGTTGGACTGTTTGTTTATTTTTTTCCCCACCACATTCGTAGTATTCCGTTAAAAGGCTTGCGTTTCCTTTGGATATGATTTTCCAGTCACCGTCAGCAAGGCTGCAGACGATAGTCGTATCTACAGTATCAAATTGTAGTCCGATCCCCATCAGTCCGAGCAGTGGTTGCGTCGTCGACAAGCCCAGCGACGAAAAGGGCTTGTCAAAGATTATACGTAAGATTTCTTGCAAAAAAAAAGATTATACGAAAGAAAAATGTGTAAAGCATTTTCTCATGACTCACCAAATTCCTTTATCAGAGCAGGAAAAAAACTAAAAGTTACCTTCGCCATCTAACTAACAGAAGAATTAATGCTGCATGCAACAAGATAAGGGAAAAATAAAACCTCAACTTTTGGAATGCAGTGCTGGGAAAGAGTATTTGGAGGAGGACCGAAGACTAAGGGCCTGTTTGGACTCTACCCTGAGAAAAGTGCCTGACTCAGGCAGCGCGCTCAGGCGTCCGATTTCAGACGCCTGCGGCTGTCGTTGCTGCCTGAGCGGTGCTATGCCTGGGAAGGCACCAACCAAACTAACCCTGAATCTCAAAGAAACATCCATTCGAAAGCGCCCTGGGAATTTATAAACAAATCGAAATGTGAAATTAAAAGAGAGAAGCAAACTAGGCCTCAAACGTTTTTTTTTTTTTTGAGAGGACAACTAGGCCTCAAATAGGGCTGGCTAATTGGAAACGGGAGGCCCAAAGAAATAAGGCTATTGAATGGGCAGCCCGGTCACCAAACTGGCCCACCAGAGAATCCTACGACTACGAGACAGACGTCGGCGTCTTCCGCTCTGTGGGCACCGACCACTCGGCAGCGTTATCTGGTTTTGAAAGTTGAAACCCATTCTCCTCTCAAGTCTCAACATTGGACTGCGCCAACCAGCGGAGCACACCGCACCGCTGGAGCCGCAGTATCTTGAGATCCCGGTGCTCCAGTCTGAATGACGGAAATGACGAGACTACCCAGCACCGTGGTCAGCTGACTCCTTGCTTTCCTGCTGGCACTTGAACAATTACACGTGCATAGCACGGGTGTTTCGGGAAACCAAGTGAAAGAAGGTGACGCAGCAGGGGAAACGGGAAACCAGCGGCGGCCGCGCCAAACCCAGGGCGGGCAGAGTCAGTGAACCCGCTGCAAGACGCCACCCTCGTTCTTTAATAAAGCAGTGTTCTTTTGTCGTCTTCATCGCGTTCGCCTCCCCATCATCACAATTCCTCCTGCAATCCGTGAAAATTTCCTTGCGAAACTGATCACAACAAATCCGCTCGCGACATGGCATCATCTCCTTCCTCTGCTCCAGCAGCTGCCGGGCGCCGCATCGCGGTGGCCGTGGACGAGGGCGAGGAGAGCATGCACGCGCTCTCCTGGTGCCTCGCCAACGTCGTCTCCCCCGCCGCCGGCGGCGACACGGTCGTGCTCCTCCACGCCCGGCGCCCGCGCCCCGTCTACGCCGCCATGGACAGCGCAGGTACGCACGACCAAGTAGTATCGGTTGGTTTGTTGACCGTGGTTTCACGATTCATCAACTTTTATCTATCTCATGAGCCGCCGGCCGGATGATGGATGCAGGGTACATGCTGACCTCGGACGTGATGGCGAGCGTGGAGCGGCACGCCAACGCCATCTCGGCGGCGGCCGTCGACAAGGCCAAGCACATCTGCGCCGAGTACCCGCATGTCAAGGTGGAGACGCTGGTGGAGAGCGGAGATCCGCGCGACGTCATCTGCGACGCCACCGAGAAGATCGGCGCCGACCTGCTCGTCATGGGCAGCCATGGGTACGGCTTCATCCAAAGGTGACGTGCCTTAAGCTGACTACTAGTCGCTTGGTTTTACTATAGTTAATTACAAGCATCCATCTCAGTGATGGATCGCTCATTAGATAAGGATGGGAGTTGTCTGAAGTTGACAACTACAAATCGCACACAACCATATTCACTTATATATCTGGGCATGAATTGAAAATTGCAGGGCGTTCCTGGGAAGTGTCAGCAACCACTGCGCGCAGAATTGCAAGTGCCCTGTCCTCATCGTCAAGAGGCCCAAGGAGTAGTCCTGCAGCTCGACCTAACGTCGATCTTGCGAGCCTGAAATCTATGTACATACACATGTTTGCTTCTCCTGGCATTGTGCTTTCCTGTTACCAACACTTTGAATAGCTATAATTTTCAGTTGGAATAAGTCAGCATAGCCCGTTTCTTCATTGATCGTGTTCCGATCTTGGGTGGATTGACATAAAGAAGAAAATGTTTTATAATTCAGGAAGGGAAAACAGGTTTGAGTTTTGAATGTTTGACATAATGAAGAATATGTATTCAGTAAAAGGAAAAAGGAATGGATCTCCTCCTCACGGGCTTTAGACAAAGGAGTCGTTCCCCATAGCTAACCTCTGAAATGGTTCTCAATGAAACGAGTTCAGATTGTTTCCTTCTAACATCAGAACCCTGCGAATCCTACCGTTTTGTAACATTTGTTACCGATGACATCAGTCATGCAAGATACCTTTTCCCGCCACGCATGTACTCACAAACCAGAAGGCAATATTACACACACCACATTTTTTCAAGCTTCAACGCCAAACAACAGATATGGCGCCGTGTCAAACAGCAAAAAACAAACCAGTGTCCAGATGCGAAATTAAGTTGAACGGCACAAAAACAGGGACCAGTGTCCATGTGCTTTTCATGGTAACTCCAATCTGGCCTCAATGACTCGGACAACAGAATACAATTCAGATAAAACTTTGGCTTCTAAACTTGCGTAAAACATCACAGCACAACAGAAAGTCTGAAGAAACTGAACGACGGCAAGCAACTAAAAAGGTGGCATAATTAACAAAATTTAAGCAGCAAAAGATGATCCTTGAGACCATACAGAACACCATTCAAGTTCCATGTTTAGTGATACTCCCAGTCCTAACAGTAGTAAGCTAAAACAGAGGAAACACACGCCATGCTTTTCTACCATCATAAACTTCCATTTCACTCCTCGGCTTCAACCTCACCGCTCTTCTTGTTGTGCTTCCTTGAGTACCTCAGGTTCCTAAGGAACTTCGGGTCCATCTAGAAACATGAAGAAATTATCAGTGAGGTGGTTGAGCAAAACATGGAGCAAGACTGAAACTAAACAATTCAGAACACGGAAACAGGACTCATTTCAGTTACTTGGCAATAATGCAGCTCCTACTCATTGCTCATTACAGTTACTCCTACTGTCAAAATTAGACATTACAGCACTAATTACTCATTACAGTTAAGATGCATATTGCAATGTAGCACAGCAAGTGGGCGAAAAGCAATACATAATACAGCTGAGGAGTTGCTCAGGTAACCGCTCAGGAGAAAGTAATATACTTCCCAGGTTCATCAAGCAGCAATCTGCTCTCAAACTGAGTTGATATCGTCATTGCAACACTCTAATCAGGTAAATTTGTTGATGAAAACAAGGGTAGTAGTGTTTAGAGACAAGACTACAGTCCATAAGAACTTATAAAATTATTACCACATACAATTGGACAGTATAAACTACAAAAATTCAGAGATGGAAAGAACAATGGTTGTTGCAGGATGAGGTTACCCCAGTGTAGGAAAAAGGTCACTATTAAAGTTACAATTTCCACATCACCAAAAATAGTCATCTACAGTAATAAAAAGGATGGAGCCGCAGTAACTTAACTGAAGGCTACCCAGCATCAATATCCAACATTAAACAAAACAAAGCTAAGAGTTAGCATTCGGATTCGTGAAGTTATCCAAACGCACATATCACTGACCCAAAAAATGGACAAACTGCGTGAAGTTATGAACTGATACAATGCCGCTAACAGAATTATAAGCATCCATGCCCTATGCATCCCAAAAATTGCTTTCTAAGATTCAGCAACATAACCGTGGACTAAACCAAACCTAGATTGTGCGCACCAATCTGGAACATAAGCCATACTGCTACGAGGTTCGTGTGCAAACTAGCTACAGCGTCTACAGACTGGGTGAACCGACTCAACCAGATCTACCAATCCGAGCCAGGTGCCACAGGATCGCGCGACGCGAATCCGAAGCAGGGAGAGCAGGAACACTCACCCCCTTGGTGGAGGTCTGGCGGTTGCGCTTGGGCTTCTTGATGCCGTTCTTGTGCGCCTTGTACGACTGGTTGTGCGCCGTGTGGTTCTTCGACTTGGCCATCTCACCGAGGGATCCTGGAGCACCACAGCACAAACAAACGGCGAATCAGATAAGAGGGGAAGCAGGAATCGAGAAGAAGAAGATGGACAACACAAGAATAGATCAAGCAAACATGCGTAGGGTTACCGAAGCGAGGGCTTGAGAGGAGAGGAGCGCGACGAGCGGTCGGGCGGCGGCGGCGGCGGCGTTGGAGGCTAGGGTTCTCGCGAGTGGCGAGGAAGGGAGGGTTATAAAGTAAGGGAGGGAGGACGTGTTCCAAATGACATTATTGACCTTGGACCCTTCCCGCCGTTGGATGACGAGATGACGGGTCTGCACTCTGCACGAATCGTTGCTGAGTTTACGATTATGGGCCTGTGGACGACGCTTCCAGCCCAGTGGGCTCATTGTAGTAGGGGAATGTTATTAGGGCCTGAATATCAATCTCTTCCATCAAGCTTACGGGCCTTTTCTTACTGTTGGTTCACTGACGTGTGTAACGCGTTCTTCTTCCCAATTAAAAAAAAACTTGTTTCATTAGTACATTAATTAACATTGTTTCACTAATGTGCGGCCTATGATCTAGTAGTTCACATGTGTGTGTTCTATTAGATCAGTTGCAGTATCACTCAATCCACGAGGAAACAATTAGGAAAACATTTGTATAGCCTAAAAGAGAACATAAAAAGATGATGTTCTACCTCTTCCTTTGCGTCCTTCAACTAGTATATAGTTCTTGCTCGAGTGTTCACGTATAATGTTCTATTCCATTTAACCAAGCTTCAGCAAACAACTAAAATGAATAAATAACATTAACGATGAAAATAGAACGAGAACTCTAAATGTTTTTAATTAAAAACAATTAGAATTTTACATGTGGATTAAACATGCATGTACCCTGCGGACCATACAATCCACATGGGCCAAATCTAATACTGGGCAGACAAACGCATGGGCCAATAAAATAACTTGGTGATTTGAGGATGATTTAATCTTTTTTTTTTTTGAGGGGAGGATGACTGGTTATTTGAGCTCTTTCGACTATGATTCTTTTGATCCAAGGTCTATTGGTTGCCATTCCACAACAGAAAGAAGGTGCGATACCTAGGAGCGAATGCGACAAGAGACATGGACGAAGCAAGAAAGGCAAAATCCCCTAACTTGTAATTTCCGTTGAGATCGAGCAAAAGACATTGCTAGATTAGCAAGTACAGGCTTCTGCTTTGCTCTCTCTTTTCTAAGCTGCCAGTGCCAGCCCTTCAGCTCCTCTTAAGCTTTTGAGCCAACTTCAGCTTGTGGTTGAGGTCGCGAACTAGTACGGCTTGGCTCATTAATCAACATATAACGAAGAAAAACTCAAGCTTTGCTAGCTACAAATTACAACGAGCCAAGCCGAGTCAAGACAGCCATAAACGAATTGAACTAGTTTTACAAGGTTCGAGCTTACGTCTACCTCTAAACAAAAGCGCTATATTTAAGCGTTTGCAGTGCCCATGATTGATTGATTAAGTATGACAACAGGCTTGAAGGTGTTAAAAGCCTTCTACAAATGTTTAAGATCTTTTCCCCCTCGAGAGGGCAGTTCAAAGCAGCAGTATTTATGTAATCCATAATAACGAAGAAAATGAACGTGTTAACAGCGGCTAAACCAAGTCTAACCTAGAACCGCTCAACACCGAACCGGCCCGACCCGATCAATCTGACTGGGCATGTTACCATCAGGATTTGTATCACCGCAGTAGCAGTTCGTTGCTGCCTCGGAGCATTTGTTTTGGTTTGATTCAATCAAGTATAACCACTCCTCTTTTCGTTGATTGCGGATTAAGATAGTAACGGAATTACATCACCGTGTAAAAATAGTGCCTTCCGTGTTGAAAAGTATGTGTTGGAAGGCAGGCAAAGTCCGAGTCAAAGTCCGACTCGGACCGAACACTCCACTCCCACTGCCACTCCCACTATCGCCACATCCAATCACCCGCGCGCCTCACGCACCGAGCTCCGCCACGTGACAGCCCCTGGCCGCACCAGGCGCCTTCCAGGAAGCTTCGTCCGGTCGTCTCCGCCACCACGATATAAAGCGGGAGTTGCACGCTCCCGCCACATAAGCTCTGCGCTGCTCGTCAAGAACCCAATCAAACAGCAGAGCCTTCCGACTTTCGAGCTCAAGCCTCTCGTTCCATTCCAGCCTTCCAGGTCGGAAATCTAAGATCCGATCTCCATAGCACACGTACGCATGGGCAACCTCGTCTCGCAGTGCGTCGCTGTCGGCACAACCGCCGGCGCGCGGCCCCTGGTCATCGGGCCGGACGGCAGCCGGTCGTGGCCGGAGGACCGCACGGGCGTCGCCGAGCTGATGATCGACGCGCCGGGACACGTGGTGGCGCGCGCCGCGGACGTGGCGAGGGAGCGGCGGGTGCGGGCGATGGCGGCCGACGACCTCCTCCGCGCCGGCGAAGCGTACCTCCTCGTGCCGGCCGCGCGGGCGGGGGCGCGGCTGGGTGACCGTGAGGTCGAGGCCATCGGGCGGCTCGTCTCCAGGAAGAAGAAGTCATCGAGGAAGGGAAAAACCGGGGGCGGCAAGAGGGTGTTCCCGGCGGCGAACGCCGACGAGGAGGAGGTGGTCGAAGGGAAGGGCGTTGTTGTTGCCGTTGGGTGTGATCCGAAACGTGCTCAGGTCCATGGGCTTGGAACCAGGCAGTGGAGGCCCGTACTGGATACCATCTACGAGGCTTAGAGATTTTGCACAGTCGAAAACGCTCGATTTGTTCTAGTAGTGTTAGGATGCATAGGAAATCCAATTCTTTCATTCAAAATTTTTTCCTTGTTCTTCCATCCATTCCCGACGATGGAAGGAGAAGCTGTACATGCATTTTGTAAAGAATCAGCCATTAACGGAATGGTAGTTGTTAGAGAGAAACGTGTATGTTTAAATGGCGGATGGGAGATGAAATTGCACGCATGTCTTGTTGAATGCGTCAAGAAAGACTCAGGCAAACTGAAACGTTTTTATTCTTCTTTATTTCTCCATTTCTTTCGATGACATCAATGATGGAAAATGACCACACAACAAACAAAAAGAAAAAAAGAAGATCCTTGGATTAGTTGAACAAATCAATAAACAGCATGCGTAAACCATCGTTGGTGTCAGGGTTATTTAGATGATCATATATGTCCCAGCTAGTAAGTGGAATCATATGAACTGGTCAGAGAGACGTTTTGGGAGGAGGATGCAGAGCTGATACTTGCTTTACACTGAATGTTCAGAGTGGGACGATTACCCAGCCTGGTATTTTGACAACAAAGCTTATAAAGTGCACCGTGAGAAGATGAGAAGGCCGGGGAAGTATTGGGGGAGATGCTGGATCGTCTCGTCGCATGGTTATGACATGGAGGAGCAGATGTGGAAGAAGATATGGAAGCTGCCAGTTCCTAATAAACTAAAACACTTTGTGTGGAAGTTAGCACATAATATCCGGCAGTACGACGCGCAACTTAGATAGGAGAGGCATGAAGATCAACACGAAATGTGTTATATGCAGTCGTTTCCTTGAGGATGGTGGACATTTCCTCCTTTGGTCGCCGCGTACCCGTTGTCCACGTAGTTAGTATTTCGTTTTACCGTTCGATGATGATCGCCGTGCGATTACGGTGACGGGTAAAAACGTCGAACGGTGCGAGGTCGCCCCTTGTACGTCTACGGCTGGCGTGGTGGCCTTCGGTTCATGGCGACTCCTGTATCGCCACGTGCCGCTCGCCGTTTCGTCGTCCCCACCCGGCCCGCGGAGTTAAGGCGGTGGGTGAGCCCATCCTCGCTCCTTCTTCCCCTTTTCCCACCCGCGTCGCCTCGTCTCCTCCGTCTCCGCTGGTCGTCGCCTCGCTCGTGCCCGGCCGCCGGTCCGTCGCCCTCGGTGCGTGCCTTCCCCTTCCTCTGATCCGTCGGCTCGATTCGTTCCTCCCCGTGTTCTTCTTCGCGTTCTTGTGGATTCGCTGCCCGCGTTTGGTTTCGATTTGGCCGTGGCTGCCCTTCGTCTACGCTTCGATCCGTCCGCCGGTGCCTCGCCGCCGGTGTTGCTGCGTCGTTTGTCGTTCGATCTGACCTGCTGCGTTGTTCTTTCGTCGTCCCCTTGCTTTTCCCTCGGGGTTTTCCTCCTGTCAACGGTCGGTGTGCAAGGGTTTACGTTTCCCCCCTTTCTTGATCCGTCGTTGTCGGCCCTTTCCTCGATTAGTTGGCTCCTTCTGTTTCATTGTCCTGCCGTACGAGCCTTTTCCTCCGGGTCTTGGTTCGCAAGGGTTCTAGGTTTCGCCTCCTCATTCTCTCTTTTGTTGTCCCTTGCAGGTTGCTTCGTCGTCCGTTTGTTTCTTGCCGCTTGGGTCTGCTGCTGCGGCTGCCATGGCTGGGTTTGGGTAAGGTGAGGTGTTTTTCCCTTGCGTTTCTTTGTCTCTGTTCTTTTTTGTTCGTTCTGACAGCGGTTTGGTTCGTGCAGGTGCTACTGCTTCTTGTTGCCGCGTTCCCCTGCGCGTCTTGCTGCTGCTATTTTAGGTAACCCTCAGGCTACTCCGCGTTTTTCAGTTACTTTTTGTTGTTGGAGAGGATCGGGTGGTCTTTTTTTCATCTGTGATTTTGATTTGCTTATTTTTGGGTTGGAAACCTAGGGGCAGCTGCGTCATCATGGGAGCTTCTATGATGAAGATGAGGATGGCCTATCGGTGACGTCTGGAGCTCACAGCGACCTTGTGGTTGCTTTTGACCTACTGTCTGGGACCTTGACGGTGGTGCCGTGGTCACCGGCCAAGACGTACGCCTCCCACGATGGTGAGGCCTCAGGTTGCTCTTCGTCTTGTCGGGATCAAGGGAGAGTTCGTGCTGTTGGTTTTTTGCATCGCTGTCCAAGCTGCCCAAGCAGGTAAGGGCGTCCTTCAGCTCTTTATTTGTTTCTCGATGTTGTTTCTTCTCCTATCCCCTCATGTAGCAGGAAGAAAAGAAAGTCTGCATTGAGGCATCCAGGCTACTGGCCACATCGTGCGTCTCATTACTTGCAAAGGCCTTCCTTGCTAGAGAAGGTAACCAAGCATGCAGCCTTTCCTGCCTAATTTTAATTTCAGTGATCTGATTGTCTAGTGTCTGGTGGCAGGTAGAAAGAGAGCTACTGTGATTGGTTATTTTGTCTATGAATATTGTTCTTGTATGTTAATTTCTTGGGAAAGAAAATTTATTTATGTTTCTTTAGTCTGGTATATCTGTCCATGTACTGGATTACATGCTAATGATACATGTACTTTCAGTCCAGTGCAACATGTTCCTTCAGTCATATTGTAGACAACAAATGGTGCAATGCATGCAAAAAAACTTTCGCGTTGACCCTGGGAGTATCACATGTAAATGTATGCTTCATACAATGTCTGAATTAGCAAGGAAATTCAAGAGAATTTGTTCTGTAGTTGAGATCAAAGCTTGAGTTGCGTCATATTTTCATATATTGCTTGTTAACATTTGTGTCGGCACAGAGGGCATAGATCCTTTCGGAGGTAAACTTTATTTGGCATCAATAGATAGAAAATTATACTTTAAAAAAATGTTGCTTGGTGATTAATTGACAACCTTTCCAGTTTCAGGCCACAAGGGAACTGAACTGGTGTTGCTAACCAGATTTATAGTTATAGATTGCACTGATGAATTAGTTTTTCTTTTTCTTTTCAAGTTAATTGCCCACCTGAAGCCATGAGTACGCTGGTCACCCCTATAAAACATAAAAGAATAATCTGATCAGTTTTACAGGTATTCACTGATTCACATTAGCTCAAAGTTCCCTTATTGTAGATTCATGTTTGTTTTCCTGTCACTAAGAGTAACATTTGTACATCAATATCGGTATAACGTTGTAATAATAATGTCAAAGGTTCATGCATGACTTTTTCCCTGGATTATTTTCGCTCTTCAAAGTGGAAATAATGAACCTAAATTCCCTGTTTTCGGTGTAAAAGAAGTTCCCAAGGCAGTGTTAAAATTGTGCTGGTAGAATAGATTTATTGCTGCTATTTACATGGATTGTTTGGCTACTGCCCTTCTTCCTTAAAAATTAAGAAACTGGCATTATCTATAATTCAGGTTTAATTGTAGTTATTAAAGGACTCCACATCCCAGGTAGTTCCTCAGTTCCTGGCGGTTCTGATTGTTTACAACTGCCACTTGAGCTTGTGCGCTGGGAGGCAGCTATTTCATTTGTGCATGCTGCAGAGACTGCAAGCATGAGGTAGGTTATTCATGTCGCTGACAAGGAGCTTATGAGCTGAGTCATCCCTTAGGCTTTTTCTCTCAGCATTATATCGTCTTTTTCCATTTCGAATACATTGAAACGCCACAGATATTAGCTCTCTTCTGCAAATTAATTATTCTTTCTCATCCTAATTTTAAGCCTAGATGTTTGGCACGAAATGTAACCATTGCCTTCCTTCACTGAACATATAATTTGTACAGTTTTAGGAGCTGATAACCTTTTTTATTTGTTTTTCTTATGGAAACAATTTTACTAATTTTTACAGTTTGTAGGATATGTAAATTTTCCATGCTTTTCTCATGTGCATGGAAAATTTGTTCAGTAAAAAGCATGGAAAATTTTACTTGGTGATGGAAAATTATGTGTTCAGCTGGGTTACGCATGGTTACGCAACCGGGTTAGCGCCTACCATGACAGTAATTGGTGGGCCGATTTAGCTTTGATTCATTGAATTCAACAACCAGTTACTATACGGTGGTAGAAAGGGTGCTAATTTGATTAAACAGATACTCAGATTGGTATTGCCGCTTCTTCTATCAGCTTCTGCTGTTGTTTCTACAGAGGGGGTGTGGAATGCTGAGGTTGTTTCTTCTATCAGCTTCATTTTCTTAGGTATCCAGTTTAATTATGATGACAATTCATGACAGCTTTCAATGTTATGCTCTCCATGATACTTCCATTTTAACATATACATTCACTCATTTATCATATGTATCCCATGCTTTTTTTTAGCCTGGATGGCTTCAGTGCATTGTCATTGTTAAGCAGAATAAATGTCAAGAGATGTTTACTTTTACTTGACACAACAAACTTTAGAGAGTTTCCCAGGTCTGCATATTATGAATATTTATTGATAGTTTGCCTCTCTCCTCTTTCTATAAGATGTCAGCTATGATTTTTCCCATCTTTGGACTGTACTCAGAACAGCCTGCAATTCATTATTTATATTATTGTTTGCCATGTCTATACCAATCAGGAAAGAGATCAAGCATGGTTCCAGGTTGAGTATTTTCATAGCATGAATGTTGGTCCATCAACTTTGGTTATCTTGAGGCAATGGCTAGATCATGTCTTCCAGGTTTGCACTTTTTTCCCATTCTTATTTTTGTTTTTTTTCGGCACACCCCTAATCCTTTATTTTTGGCTTAATTAAAAAAACGTTGTGGGTTAATCCTTGACAGTATTGTGAGTATACTAATTGTTGATTGGGTAATTTAGTTTGTTTAATGATATCAGAATTTTGCATTTTGTCCTGGACGTCCATGCCTCTAATGTATGTTTGTAGTTCTTTTGTGAAGTCATGTGCTTCACAGCTGGTTTTACCATGTACATGATCCAAGAATGTGACCAGCCTTTATGGAAGAGTGCGTGCAAATGGAAAACTGTTAAACAAAAATGACCAGGCTCCCTCACGAGATTATAATTTTTCTGCTGCAACTTTTCAGATCACTGTAAGTTTTTCTTTTGCCTTAAATTTGGTCTTTTAAGAAACCGGTTACGTACTTTCCAATGTGATTGATGTGTTCTGACGCTTTAATTATGTGGGGCGTTAATATTTACTTTCATGCTGAAACATTTCCATGTACCTGCATGAGGCACTAGAGTTATGTTGGAGGAGCTATAACATGAGAAATTCGAATCCAAATTTTGCATGTTCTGCATAATAAAGTTGTTTCTTTTATATAGGCTCAATGTTTCTCAATTTCATGTTTGTTCATGGTAGTGGATAATTTGATTTCTGTTCAAACCATTGTTCCTTACCACTTTAAACATTGTTTATGTTCCACCTGCTGCTTTCTTTACAAGTTTACATTGCAATTGATTTATCCTCAGTTTCTAATTAGATGTGTCCTAAGCTTCTAATTTTGTTTAGTGGCAGTATTTGCCTTCATGCTGAAACTTTCCAGATTACCTGCATAAGGAATTCTTATTATTATGTTGCCTGTTTATTGCAGGAGATATCATGCATGAGGAATTTGAAGAGCTTTGTGCATATCTATCAAAGCAATATTACAGGAGTCATATTTTTTACGCCTGTGTTATTCTAACAATCAGGTATGGCTTCACTTAATAATATCCTGCATGTTGCTCTTTTCTAACCCACTCTGGTTTGACCTGGTGGTTTACAGTACCTAGGATTAGGACGTGTGTTGTATTTTTCAATAAATTGTATAATCCTAATTGCTAAATGAATAAAAGAGGTTACCAACCCCCCCCCCCCCCCCCCCCCAAATTGATTTGATGGTGCTGCAGCGTGTCTACCTTTCAAAACGCTAGAGTGTATTAGGTGTTTTATATTTTGATTTCCTTTTGGATTAGCTGTGTGTCTCACCAAGACACCAACTATGTTGCATAGAGTATTTTGCAGTTCAATAGATCTACTATCACTTTTCATCTGTCCGTGCATAACTTCGACAAATGATTTTTTTAAAAACAATTGTACATTTTGAAGAATTTGTTCGTTGATGACCAAGGAATTTGTTCACTGATAAGTGTAGTTCTGTACAGTGATCTACGAACCCGTACGCCCATTGCTGTTTTTGATTCATGTGATACTTGAATATCTTAGCCGATGTTTATGTTACCTCCATGTCTATACTGGCTCATCTGTTTTATTGATGTGGAAAATAGCTCAAATGCCCATAGTATCTCGATTCGGTGATCAGTTCGCTACAGAGTGTACATGCCCATGCATAAGCTGTAACATCTTTCGTCTTTAGCATTTTAGTCTCATTTAAATACAGATATACGGATTAGTAAAAAATAATTGTCCTACTATTTCCTTTGATTAGTTAGCCAGCCAAAGAACAAAAAACGGAGCCCCACATACATATGCTCACACCTTACTCATATATTTGATTTGCAGCACTGCAAATTTAGTTAGAATTATACTAGTTATATGCCCGTGCGTTGCTACGGGTCAAAATTTATCGAGACCAAGTTTTTTTCTTTTGTTTTGTTGTTAGATACATGTTCACAAGTCATATATCACTTTAGTTGAAGGAACTGTGTGTACCCTCTTCCCTTGCGCATTATAGAGGATCACCATATCAATACTTAGTGAATGGAGAAGGCATAACATGAGTGAGCATGTATGACCAGGAAACCAACAAAGCAACTTATCCCTTAGCGGAGATCCAAGGACAAGGCACTAACATCATGAAAACAAAAAAATATTTCAAACATATCAGTTATGGGAACTATATTTAAGAAATTACAGCATCTTATATAAAACACTAACGTCAATAAGCATGTGGATTGTTCATATACAGCCATTTTGTAAATACTCAATAACCCACTAAAATTTGAATAAAATTACAATAAGAAGCAAAAGTTCATGCGATCATTTTTAGCTGCGGTGCTTGCTAAGATTGTTGCACTAACTTAAATGGATTCATCCGATGAACTATACATAGGATTTTCCATTGCTATAGATTCTGGGTGCAAAGTTTTACGCCGCAAGTGCCGACGAACCTTTTGACGATCTATCTTTGCTTGTTTCTGCTCTGGTGTCATATTTGTGTAACGCATTCTCCGAGGTAGTGTGCTTCTCAATGCGTATTGCTCTCTTTGACGTTCACATCTAGCTAGCCTCTGCTCATTTGTCATATTTGCATAGTACGCCCTATTCCTTGCGCGCTTTGCTTCGGTTTTCTCATTTGTCAACTTTCGTCTGCTTGGATTCTCATAAGTATGGGTATCAACATTAGTACAAGCTACAGGGGGATAGTGATTGATTTTGCTCTTCTGACATTCTAATATGATCCTCTGCATCATGAACACAGTTATTTCCTGAAAGCGAATCACAAGTATTTAAAAAATAATCGGGAATGAGTCATGTACGATTGTGTAAGACATATGTCAAGCATGTTACTATATATCTACAGAGTCATGTACGATTGCACAAGGAATATATATATATTATTATAAGTAGTCATGTGGAGTAGATTCTAGGTACGAATTAAAAAATATGCCCAAACATTTGTATCATGTTCATGTACAGATTGGTTCCATGTCAACCAAAGCATTAGTTACTTTTCTCTTAAAAAACGTAAAGCATTAGTTTTAAATGTATGAACCAATAATTATAGTCCACAAAAATTTCCATAGGTGGTGTGCAGTCACCTACACCGCATCCCAATTTTACAATCATTCATTTAAAACAATTAAAAGAATGATATCATGTCCACTCCTAAAAGAACAAAATTATGTTGTTTTACCTGACCACTGTGCAGAAGACTGCTTTCCTTGACTACTGGTTAAGATGCATGATTGAATCTGATATCGCTCAACTTCTTGCCTCTGGTGCACGACATTTGTGTGGAAATAATCCATATTTTCATGAGAATGTGTGTTTTCCCTGTTGGATGTGGTGACTTCCTCTAAAAAATGGCTGTTCTACACTATTGTCACTTGCAGACAATACAGTGAGCTTCCAAAATTGTACACTATGTTAGAATCATGTATAAATTAATATCCGTGTATTATGTTATTTATATGTAAGTAAAACCTTTTACAGTTGCAAGGAGTGTATACTCCTTTGACCTACTTTGATCGCTCCGGAAGGAATATGATTTCTCTTGCTCTACATTTGCATCTATTGCCTTAGATTTTCTCTGTCGATATGCTTCACGACGCTTCTTCAGAAATTCTTCTTTTTGATCTTTAGGCATTTGTGCATACCTTTCTCTCGCCCTCTTTCTTTTATGTTCCTTAGGATGTATGATTGTTGGTTGGGCACTGGATGTCGTGTGTACACTAAAGTTGATAGTGTTAATCTCTTCTAGAAAATCAAAACATGTTTAGTTAAACACACGATGAAACCTTAGACAGAAGTTTGTTAGGACTTGTGCAGCTGGTGTTGCATAGGTCTCTTGGAGGAGTGTAATGGGCAGTACATTTTGAAGAGCCCTCCATCTGCAGGAAACAAACATGTCAAGCCAATAGTACTTTAAGCCACTGCATGTAGCATAGCTAGTGAGCGAGTTATTCCCTCATGGAGCGTACTATTTTTCATGCAGTGGCGACGTGAAAGTGTCTACGTACACGTCAACCATCAAGGAGAGATGAACCATAAAATGATAAACTTAAATCTTAAATACAGAAGAGAGAAGAGTGCGAGGCATGAGAGCAAACCAGCTGAGGAGGTCGTAATAAACATAAAATCCAGGTGTGCTTTGTGTTCCGTAGGTGTGGCCCTGGAGATCACTCAGCAATGGCCGGTGCGCTCCAAGAAGTGGCTATTGCCCATCTATATGCCTCCTGGATTCCTTCAATTGCAGATAGAAAAGGGCGTCTTCCGGCAAGATGGAAAGTATCAGACAGGAAAATTGATGAAATTGATTATATTGCCCAACGCAAGCACGATAAACAGAAAAGTCCATTACCTAGTTAACAACGCGCAGCTGATCATACAATCGGTCATTAGCCAGGGCCGGGGAGGACGTACGAGCTCGCTGAGGGCATTAACAAAAATCCGTGGCCCGGAAGGATCGCTTACGACGCACACCTAGCATTGGTGGCTTCGATCTGGTTCGAACGTAGCAGGGACGACGCGCATTGATGATGTAGTAGCAACGATGGTTATTATTTGGAGCGCAATTGCGGCGTGGGCGGTCCCCTCTTATTACGATACGAATCCAATCGTCATACGGAATTAAGAGACCTGGGCGAACCACGATCGGATACGTATGTTTTTCGTTTCTGGTTGGAAAGAAACCGAGTGACTTGCAGGAACAAATAAGAAACCGTTTTGATTACGTAGGAATAAGAGGACGCACGGTCGGTTGAAGGCAGAGGGCTGAAAATCTGAACTGAAAGGCTGACGGACGGCTTCATTACAAACTTATTAGTATTATAGATAGATAAATGGCTAGCAAATTTGGATTATGGCTTATTAACCAACTATTCCAATCAATTAAATTTGTGTCTATAAACGCACACTGATAACTTCCTTTTCTGCTCAAAAGTTTCCTCGCCTGGAGCTTGAACTCAGTGGGCTTGACAATTACATGACACCCCACGATTTGATCTCACATAGAAGCACATTTGATGCATGCAGTTCTTGCAGGTGCATGAATCCGATTTATCTTTTCCTGTTTTCTCCATTTTCACTTGCAGGCAAATATTGTTCCTTCGAGCATCATTTGTTATGTGCCAACTGTCTAGCATTTACCGTTTAGGAAATTTTTTCTCTAGATTCATCTGCTCAATGGTGTAGGACCTTCCTGAAATTGATTGCATTTTGTTTTCGACGTATACACTTATTGGATTGCGACATTTTTTATCCACTTATGCCTGAAACCTGCAACTTTTATCCATCTATATTCATCTGTTCCGGTTTTAGTCTCAGTTTTGATAACCTTGTAGCCTGAAGAATACATGCACTGTTTCAATGATCAATGAGATCCATTTTTGTTGGTTCCCTCCTTCCAGCCTGTGCCACAAGGCTGCACTCCCAGATAGCAACCAATACAGGTGCCATAATTGTCAGTGCATAAGCAGTAAGGTCAAGTAATTTTCCTTGATTCCCTTTTGTAGTAGGTTCACCTTTTGTTTCCCTAGGAGATTACAATTTTACATGACTTGCTTCTTCCCATACAAAATATGTTTATTGCAGCAGTTTGCTTTATGTGAATAGAATTTGTATTCAAGAGATATGGGGGCGACTGCATGTCAGCAAAGGAGGTGGAAAAGATTCATCAGGTCATGTTACAAGTCTGATGGCATTCCAACTGAGATAACCTCACAGGTGGCAGAGAAGTGGGTACCGCTTCTCATTATCATCGTCACAAGCAGATTCTGACCAACCTTATCAGGTTGAAAATGTCATTAGTGCCCCCTTTGCCATTGTACTTGACAACAACAATAACAATGTTGTTGGGTTTGTTAGCCATTTTATCTGTGATATCAATTTACATTTATGGTGGCTCCTTTTGCAGTGTATCTGATGGTGGGAATTGTGATGGTGCTTTTGGGTTCTACGATGTTTTGTCAAAAAATATTACATAATTTTATGTCACTTCGTTATCTCATATCCCAGTGCGTGAATGACCTAACACCGTTGCGCTGTTGCAAATCAAATGATGGCATGCCACCTGAGGCTTGACCTCCTATAGATAATAAGAGGATAATAGAAGTCCATGTATGAAACAAGAGTCTTAACTAACCGCCAGTTTAACAAGTCATGTATTTGTCAATCATGAACTCCTGTGATATATCCTTCCTGTCGCTTCAATAGGTTTTCCGACGTTCCTATTAACATAATCAGGTTCCTTTCTATCAACAAGCATCTATTCGCGAACAGCAGAGATGGCCAACCAAGTGAATGGATACCTCCTCTTCCAGCTAACGGGCCTTCCACACATTTGCATCAAAGCAAAGTCCCCAACGAAATGTTCACCTGGGCTAAGTCGCTTATAGGGTTATTTATGCGCGAATGGCGACCACCTACAGACCACAACTCAAAATACCGTTCATCTTCGTTATTTTTTTTCCCCTAAACTTCCCGCTACCTGACCACCATTTTAAACCGCGTTCCCAGTCCTCAACGGCGCGCGAAGGCGCGCCGCAGACCACTAGTTTGCTACTAAGGTGCAAACTGATGAGAAGGATATGGGCCCAGATGAATTTGGAGCAGTTGCGATGTTCATTACTGAACCCGCCATCAGCGAAGGATGTGTTGGAAATTCTAGAACTGAAAGGTGAAGAAATAATCAGAGTGGTTACTCTCCTTTGGACATGCTGGGATGAGATAAATTGGGATACTTACGCTCCTCTGGAGTGTGGACAGCTTGGTGTTTGCTGCGGAAGGATATGCTGCCGAGATAAAGAAGGATATGCTGCGGAAGGAGAGCAGATAAGAAGTTGGGCCGGTCTCTGCAACATGCACTACAACTGAAACATGCAGTGGACTCGACTGAATATGATCTCAGTCCGATCGGAAGTACCGTTCCCAAGATCAAAAACCTGCTTTCGGCTGATTTCCTTCAGGCATCTGTTGCTTTTAAGCCGCGAATCTTGTAATAAAGTTGCTCACGCGCTGGCTGTGCTAGGGGCTGCAAAGCCCAGTAGATGTTTATGTTGTAAAACATTGTTGGAGTCGGATATAAGGAAGAACCTAGTCTTAGTCCTACTCCAGGTGAACAATTTTCAAAAGAGGTCGATTTCTTTACTGAATAGATAGGCCTCCACGAGTATAAATAGTATATCCCAAGCATTGTAATCACCAGTTTATTCTGAATAATAAAGAGAAGCTCCATCTTACATTGTGTCTTGCCTCTTGTCTACTTTGTTTTTGAGAGAGACGTGAGGGGAGAAGATTGTCGACCACCGATAACGCTTTACCTACCCTTCTGCATTATTAGCATCCCTTACCACTGCTATCGTCAATCTTTTGTTGCATCCCTTATAGGAGTAATTTTATCTTACCATCCCATCAAATTTGTTGCTAATTTTTTTATGGTGAAACATGCATGATGGTTCATTCTCTGCGTGAATAAGGGAAAAAGGCACATTAATGGTATCCTTACATAATATTGAAGAAAATGGAATGAATTGAATTGCTACTAATTTACAATAAAATATTAGACTAGTCACAAGAAACATATTGATATGTTGAAACTGGTGACCACTGGAAATTTCCTCAAACATGAGTTCATTGGTCGTCGAACCCGGTAGAGGGCGTATTCCATTTTTCAGTTATTATGCTTTGACTGACCATCCTAGTTCATAGAATACGGTCACGACATTACCAATCTTATAAAATTTCCTTTACTTTCTTTCACCTGAAGAGAGTTACTCCATCCGGCCCCTTAGGCCAGTCTCAGTGGATACTTTCATTTCACACTTTTCAAAGGTGCCACATCAGATTTAGAGTTTTCACATGATAAATAAAATGGTCTCTCTCAATGCATAATTTCATCTCACGGTTTCATAAGCAAAGTATAATATTAAATTCTTGCATTGAGATTGGTCAAAACATGTTAGGATGAAAGTTTTTGCTCTCAATGGGTCTTTCAATAAGCTTTCATATATATGAAACCGTGTCAACTTCCTTTCATTAGAATGAAAGGAACTTCTCCTCTTTCATCTATTTTGTTGATGTGGCACCTTATTTAATGTTGATGAAAGGCCCATTGAGACTGGCCATCAACATTAAATAAGGTGCCACATCAACAAAATAGATGACATGGCACATCAATTAAGATGAAAGAGGAGAAGTTCCTTTCATTCTAATAAAAGGAAGTTGGCACGGTTTCATATATATGAAAGCTTATTGAAAGACCCATTGAGAGCAAAAACTTTCATCCTAACATGTTTTGACCAATCTCAATGCAAGAATTTAATATTATGCTTTGCTTATGAAACTGTGAGATGAAATTGTGCATTGAGAGAGACCATTTCATTTATCATGTGAAAACTCTAAATCTGATGTGGCACATTTGAAAAGTGTGAAATGAAAGTATCCACTGAGACTGGCCTAACATAGCTAACAATTTTAAGAACTTTTTCAAACAAATTAAGAATCGAAACTTCGAGTGTGAAAGACAAAATAAATTTGGCCTTTATTAATTTCTGGGGCCGACTATGCTTGTTGAACACTGCACGCCAGCTTGACTTGTTAGCAGTGCGTTGGAGATTGGTCTTCTTACAACACATGGCATCGCCTAGCACAAGCTACAAAATCAAGAAAAAAAATGTTGCTTTGACTAGTTGATGTGGAAGAAAGGAACTGTGCTTATATAGAGGACCAGCCAAAACTGGATAATTAAGCATGACTTAGACATTGCCGGTGAATTAACGTAACATTATAGCAAAAGTGACGAATACTACATATTGCTGAATACTACATATTGCTGATGGTTACTTTAGCTAGATAGCTCAAAGCTAAAGCATACAGTCCACCCCTTCCACAAGGAATGCGGATCAAAATTCAACAAATGATGGTCAAGGTTACCATTACCATTTCTTTTTTGGCGAACCAAGATTACCGCTACTTAAATAGAACCTGGAGCATAGTTTTATGTAGCACATGTGAATTTTATAAAGGAAAATAAAATTGGGAAGGCGTGACCTACAAGGGCAAAAAAAGATAACACGGAAAACAACATCTACCTCGATGTGTCAATCAATTATCTAATCATAGGAACAAGCTTTGACTTTGCTTGATGGATAATCACGGCTAGTTCTTGGATCCATTCCATGACTGTCACATCCCAAGAATTAGAGGCCTAAAAACAATGTAATTAAACTCTAAATAAAGTTGAGCTAAGTTTGAATTTCGAATTTGACTTCATTTGAAATTTTGAAATCATGCATGCATGGCATTCATATGCATACAGGAATTTCTTCGATTTTTCGTAGGAGTTTGACTCGGCCAAAAATTCCAAAAAATTTACCCTAGGTGCAGTTCACAGTGGAGTATTTTCTGTGAATGTTTCAGAATTTTTTAAGACCAATTGCCTAGGTAGGAAATTCGAAAACCGGTCAGCCTGTTTGAAAAATACGAAAAACAGTAAAAGGCTAATTGGGCTCAACCCATTTCTCCAAACAGTAGTGCCACCATTTCGGCCCAGTCCAGCCCAACTCCAGCCCATGCCGGCCGGTAGACCTTTCTTCCTCCTCTGTTCACGCGCGGCGGGACGCGCAACGCCGTGATGCGCGTCGACGACGTCGTGGACGGCGTTCCGCGCGCCCCGTGCCACCTCTGCGCGTCTCTGCCACCTCGCGCACGCCCATGCCTCGCCCTGTGCTCGCGCTGACCTCGGAGCGACGAAAAATCGCCGTCGCGCAGCTTCCACGCCGCACGCCGCGCGACGCCATTCGCCGCCGCGGCACCGCCTCCCTGTTCTCCCCTGTGCCTGCACTGGCGCGAGCCGCCGATGGTTGCCACGCGCGCCACGGAGTTCTGCGTAGCTCCTCGTGCACACGATGACGATCCGGAGCCTCCCCTCTCCTTCCATTCTCCTCTCGCCACTGAAGCCGCCAGTGCGCGCTCGCGCCACTCGCAGCGAAACCGCCTCAAATCCCTATAAAAGCTCGAACCAATCCTCTGCGTACATTCTCTGGCCCTCTACAAGCTTCCCGAGCAGCCCTCGACGAGAGAGGCGAAGTGAGCAACACGAATTTTGGTTTTTCCCCAAAATCAGCCGCCGCCGCCATCATCGGAATTCAAGCTTCTCCGGTGAGCTCCACGTGCAGTTCAAGTGCTTTTAGAATCTCCACGAGATGCTGATGCTTTCCCCACTGACCTTTTTCTTGATCTCTAGGCGAAAGGACCATCTCACCTTTTCTTTCCCTGTTCCGCCGCCGTCGTCATCAACGTCGTCGTCTCCGGCCATCCCTACCCTCACTAGTTGGTTGGTGAGTTTCCTAGGAGCTTGTAGATGTTAGCTGCACAACATCAACACGTCGCCGTGCTCCTTTTCGCGCAGCTCGCCGTAGCCCGCTGCCGCGCCGCCTAGGTCACCGCCGCGCCGCCGCTACAGGCCACCGTCGTCGACGAGACGACCACCGGACGAAAGCTCTTGAACTCCTGCATCACGTGGGGTAGCATGTTGACGTTGCATGGCCGTAGCTCGTCGCCGGCGAGCCGTCCAGCCGCCGCATTTACTGTGCGCACACTAATTTGAATTAAATCAAACCTGAGCCGCCACTTGTCGCGCTGTGATTCGCCAGAAATTGATTAATCGTTTTTAGTTCAAAATAGATAGAAAAATAGTAGGGATAAATTAGGAAAAATATCTAGAAAATTTCCTTATGATTTTAGGCTCCTTTTCATGCAAAATATGATATAGGTATTTAGAGAAAATTTCATAATAGCAAAAAGGTTAGTTTAATGTCTTGTTTAAAAATAAATATTTAGGAAATTTGTATATAGAAAATGCATAAGATTAGATTACTTTTGCACTTTTCAGAATCTATCTCCACTGTAGGTCCATAACTGATCATAGGAAAAATTTATAAGAAATAACTTGTAGAGTTACTTTATTTTCTAGAAAAATCATATGTTTCTTATAGAAACATTTCTTAAAAGTTTATTTAATAGATATGCACACAATCACTAAGAATAAAATATTTAGCTTTTCATTCTCACAGCCACTGTTGGAATTGTTTCTATGGAAATAGGAATATTACACTTCTTTTGTTTAAATAGATATGCTTGTCACATTCACCATAAGTATTTTCTTTAGGAAATTAAGTAGATTAAAATCTTGTCTAAGTGAATATGGCCTTTTTAACCCTAGGAGTATGCCACACTATAAAAGATTGACATGTTAGCTTTGAAAATTCATTTAGGAATAATTTAGTCAATTTTTGGACTAAATTTGACCCCTTTTGATTTGTTTATGAATTTAACTTCGAACGCGCGTAGAATCGTCGTACGATCTTCGAATTGGGTGATTCGAATTGCATAGTTCATCTAAATTCATGCTTCATGCATACATGCAAAATATGCATCACTTTCAGTTGGTTTTTAATTCGGATTTTATTGGTATTTATTTGGATATTATTTACTTTAACGTGTAGACGATCCGAACGATGAAGAATATATAGAGGAGCAAGAATCTGAGGATCCGAACTACGAGGATCAAGAATTTGAACAATACCAGCAGCAAGGCAAGCACCCCCTTGATCATGTTGAACCCATGTTTATAATAAAATGATTTGCATGATGACTAGGAATAAATTGTGCATTAATAGTTCCAATAAAATTTTGCTGGGAAAATATGATAAACCCTTTTTACTGGAAACACTATGACCCTTATTTACCTCTACTTGTAGAATGGTTTTAGAATGGGAATTGTTTGGGAAAATATCCTTTTAGGAAGCACACTATATACTAGTTCCCATTAAATGGTATATATGTTTAAGCACATGCTAATCTATAGATTTCAGATTTATATCATTTGTTGAGAACTATTTATATGCTTTGGTCATTTTAGATGATGACGGGTTATGTTATATGATTATGATGATATTTTGTTAATTGATGGAGACCCGTCACATCGCATAAGGACCGGTACATTATAACTTGATTTGAGGAATTCCCGTGCGACCATGGACGCTGGTATGGGACGGCCATGGCTAAGTAATTTAGTGAATGTTGTCTTGCCTTCTAGAAGTAGAGAATGTGCGGATAATTCCCGGTTTTGATGGGGTTATTCAAAAGGGCTCCCATTACTATAACGTGTGGGATTAAAGTTTGCTGACACAATAAATTGTACCTTCTTAATTCCTGCCTAACTACCCATGTTTGAAGGAGGGGAAAATTGTACCTCTGGGGTGTTAGTGGTCGGGTACGGAGGGATCTTTGCAATTTAGGGAAGGCAAGATTAGCAAACACTTAATGAAAATGTCATGTGTGATACCGATGTGCACACTTCGTGAGTGCACGGTGCTAGCTACACCATAGACGGTCACTCACAATCCATGGGTACAGCGTACAAACTCTGCAGAGTCATAATCCATTCGAATGGCCGTGCTTGCGGTCTTAAGCTCCTTAGTGATAGAACTTTTGTTTAGCAAATGGTGGAACATGAATTTGTTTATATTTTGTAATTGTTCAATTATTTAATTTGTTGCAAGAATTGATATCTCATTTTTATGGAATATGTATGTGCTTATTCATTTATGCAATTCTTTACTTTAAGTTACCTTCATTTTAGTAACATTTATTTAAATTTACTTGGGTATTTACTTTTCAAACTTTATCACTTCCTTTCCGCGGAACCTTGCATTTAAATTACTTTGTCATACACAAAAGTCTTGGTGAGTACCAATGTACTCACCCTTGCTAAACATGTTGATCAGAGGAAGAAGAAGATTTGTATGAAAATCCGCAGGACACGGGTTTTTATGCTTCGAGTTTTGACGACACTCCCGATGGATCGGTCTAGGTTCATCTAGGTTGTTCGCCTGTGGAGTTTTGGGCAATAACCACTAGATGCGCTGTGAGTTATTTTGGACTTTATTGCCTCTTCAAACTTTTATTTAGCCGGTCGGCTAGATGTATGTATAATTAAGTTGTGATGTTTGAATGTGTAATGTAAAATAAATAAGGATTTTTGTTGTATGTATACGTTGATATCAATTGCTTACGTGTGTGCTTGCGATTGATTCTGGGACAAGCACGATGAAAACACGTAGTTTCGGGTATTTAAATATCCGGGACACCGCAATGACAGTCACCAAAAGTACAATTATGTACATGTAGAAAGGAGCCCCAAATTTATTTACCATTTCACTATATCATTTGTCCCATGTATATCTGAATGGTTAGCCAGGAAAATGAATGCTAAATTTATGATTAATGGGGCCACCTATTCTTCTTGTATCTAGTTATTATTATTCTTCCTTTTATTGTTTCTCCCTTTTTAGCAGACCAGACAGTTCATAACACAGAATTACAGAGGATGGTGAAGATGAATTTCATGAGCCATCAGCCATATTAACCCAAAACAAACCATGGTTTGTCTTAGATTGTAAAATTATTTATGATGCACCTCAGTTTGTAATAGGTGAAATTAGAAAATAGTGTATCAGGAATCTATTTTTAATTGATGTTTTGGTCAATAATTTTGTTGAGTCATCTTCGGAGTGTTCTACAAATGCATATTAAAAGAGAATCGACTAACTCAAGCCTATTAAAAATTTGATTGAGCTAATTAATAACTTCTAGTAATTCAAGAAACTGCTTATAGGTCCTAATTATCTAGACAGAACCAGAGTTGGAATATGGGAGGAGCTGAGAAAATTATATTAAATAATCGTTCAGGGCTGAATACCGAAAATAATGTTAACAAAAAACAGTGCCTGTTTTGGATATATGGTAAGAGTTTGGGGAAGGGCATGGCCCTTAAAAGCCACCCCCCCCCCCCCCCCCCCCACCCTCCCCCGCGTCTCCACTATTGGTAACTATTTGGCATGATCAAAGTATGATGTTACTTTATGCTTTTGTATTGCTACAGGCAAGTTATAATGTGTCATGGTTTGTGGTTCCTGTGTGTATATGCAAAAGCTCATTACTGCAGTCTGCAGACCTAATCTATGCAGGTAGGTCAATTCTTCGATTATGATGTTCTATTCACATCAGTTTTTATATTAATCAAGTTTTTGACATCTCAAAGTTTCATCTAATTGAGTCATATTTCGTTCCACAGAAAACTGAAATCATAGGATGAGTGCTTTCTCTTGAGTCACTTTCAAAAGTAAGCCGAGAGTTGTGGGTAATTGCTGCCTGAAACATCTACCATCAAAGGAAAATGATTTTGTTTTTGGATAATGTCAATCCTAGCTTCCAAAGTTGGAAAAATCTTTTCAAGGATGAATGCAAGCTTCGGGCATACCGCTTTAGTGAGTCAGATTGTACAAAAATTTGTTTATGGGTGAATTCTCTCTCTCTCTCTCTCTCTCTCTCTCTCTCTCTCTCTCTCTCTCTCTCTCTCTCTCTCTCTCTCTCTCTCTCTCTCATACAACAGGAGATTTACATGAAGGAAGCCTTTTTCTGTGACTGATTAAATTTCTGAAGAATTTGCTATATTTACACTCGATTCAAAATTTGATGTACTAGTTAATTAATAGATTCAAAAAAAGGATGGGGGGATGGCGAACAATGTGCTAAGTGAAAATTTTAATTATCCTATGTCACACATCACAAAATTTTGAAATAGGCAATATGATTTGCTTATAAAATTTAGAAATATCTCTTCGTTTTAGGAAATAATTAGGTATTAAGAACTCTTCAAAGAGTTCTAGTGTTTTCATGTGTATGTAAAAACTTTGTACTTCTATCAAGAATTAATGCATCGCAGCTGAATAATCTTGTGCATATCTCAGGGTTACATATGAATATGATGGCTTTTGGAGTTTTGCTTCCCGGAGATTCTAGTACCTTGCTTGGGACCTTGAAAATAGCATTGTTTCTTTTTAGGGTCTAAAAATGGACATCTATATTATTACGCAGTCGCAAACTTTACTACCTACTTTACTATGCCTTATAGTTATTCATGAAAACAGAAAGCAACGAAAACCACCGGCCCCTAGGCCCTTGCGCCATCTCCTAGGGCAACACAGGAGGCTGCCCATCGCCCACCACGAGCCCTCTCCCCTCCCTCTTAAGTTGTGGGAGGTTTTGTTTTTCCACCTATATGTGGTGTGGGTTGTCTTTCACTTCAACCAACATGAACATATCACATGCTCAATGATTGTCCTTTCTTGACAATGGTGAGACAATGGACCTTTTGAGTCAATCTTATTCAACAAACTACATTAGGTAAATGACTGGAGCAAGCAATGTGTTGAGATCTAGAGAACAGAATCATATGAAACAAACATCTTATAAATGACTCGAACAAACACAGCGTTGGCTCACAATATCCATATTCTTCATGACAATATATAACCAACAAAATGAAGGAAAACTTAAACAGATCTCTACTCTGATATTGAGTGACTCTAAGACACAGAGACTCTTGCTAGAGAGAAGACTAGATGCTAAGAAACAGATCTCTGCTCTTATGGAGCAGAAAACTCAAAACATGAACGACTCTAAGACAAGACTCTTTGCTAGAAAAGCATAGATGCTAAGAAACAAATCTCTGTTCTAATGGAACAGAAAAAACAAGACATGAGCGACTCTTAGATAGAACACTTATTTAGAAAAAAAAAAGGCTAGATGCTAAGAAAACCATGTAGTAAAAGTCCACGACGAAGATACTCCAGGAGGTAGCTAGTTGGCATATTTGAAATTAAGGCGGTATTCGAAGCAACCTCCTCCCTACTCCATGTTAGAGAAAGGATCCCACAAACCAGAAGAACACCCTGAGCCCCAAATACTGTAATGCTTCATAGCGTCTGTGCTAGCTCCGCTGCTGCTGGGGCCAACAGCGCCACTACTCCCGCCCAGGTCACCGTAAACCACAGAACAAAGCTCCCCTCCATTCTGAGAATGGGTTGCCTCCACCGGTGCCATGGTTTGCATCTCAGCGGAGGTCAAGGGTACTTGCTGCTGAGAAGATGACGCTGCTTGCTCTTGCAGAGGCAGCAGTTGGTCCTTGTCCCCAATCTGTTCGAAGCGCTCTTTTGCGCTCCTCATCTTGCTCTCCACCACCCATTCGAGGCTGGCTAGCTCCTCGCTGGTGAGGCTGACGAGGCCCGGGACGCAGCCATCCATGGCCTCGTGGAGGAGGTACATGGCGCGGGCCTCATGCTTTTGGAGGTCGGACTTGCACATTTGTTCATGCATCTTGGAGATGCGGCTGCGGAGGTACTCCTCCATATTCATCACCTTCTTCCAATTATCAAGTTCATCTGGGATGGCCTTGTAGCTCTTGAGGAGACGCCTCGCCTCGGGGATGGAGGGGAAGACTTCCGGCTTGGCCGCATCATCTTCGTATGCCACCACGCACACTTTGACACCGCAGAGCGTGGTCAAGTCGCGTGTCTTCTTCATCAGGGCAGCACAACGTTTCTTGAAGGTCGCTCGTCGGGTCTTGTCATTGGCGATCCACTGGAGGTTCACCTTCTTGCGAGCCATGGCCTAACGCGCTACTGTAGGTAGCGAGAACCTACTGCCTAGCTAAAGCTCTTGGAAAATTTGTACAATCTAATAAAAAGAAAATTTGTTGCTTATGTGAGGTGAAAGGAATGGAATAGTGGTGATTATATAGAGAAAGAGGACCCTAGGTGAACAGCTGATAAACGTGATTCATGGAAAGCAATTACTCCTATACAAAATTACAGCGAGACATAGCTAAAAATATTGTCTACTTCTTAATTGCATCCATAAACTAGTAAAGAAATATGAATCTAATATTTGTGGATGCTTTATGTGTATGAATCCAATATTGATATTGGTTTATAACATATCTCTAAAGATCATAACCCCTGTTCGAGCATATGATTTTTTTTTCAGATTTGTGAGAATTTTATATGCTTGAGATTCATATATTGTTATGGTAAAGCATGCATGATATGGTTCATTCTCTGCATGAGTAAGCAAAAAAGGCATAGTAATGGTATCCTTACATAATATTGTAGAAAATGGAATGAATTTAATTGCTATGAATTTACAATAAAATATTAGACCTTCACAAGAAACTTATTGATTTGTTGAAACTGAGTGACAACCGAAGCCCTAGAAATTTCCTGAACAATAATTTCATTGGCCGCAACCCGGCCGGTAGAGAGGGTGTATTCCATTTTTCAGATATTATGCTTTGACACAAAATGTGAAGCCTATTGACTGACCATCCTGGTTCATAGAATGCGGTTCGGCATTACCAATCTTACAAAAAAATTCCTTTATTTTCTTTCATCCAAAGAGAGATATACTCCCTCCGGCACCCGAACATAGCTAACAGTTTTAGACTTTTTCAAACAGATTAAGGTTCAAGACTTTGAGAGTGAAAGACAAATTTGTCCTTTACTAATTTCTGGGACCGGCTATGCTTGTTGAACACTGCATGTCAACTTGACTCGTTAGCAGTGCCTTGGAGATTGGTCTTCTTACGACCCATGGCATTGCCTAGAACAAGCTACAAAATCAAGAAAAAAAGTGTTGCTTTGACTAGTTGATGTGGAAGAAAGGAACTGTGCTTATGTAGAGGACCAGCCAAAACTGGATACTTGAGCATGACTTAGACATTACATGTGAATTAACGTAACATTATAGCAAAAGTAATGCATACTACACATATTGATTAGGCAGATATTCAATATCGCTGACTGTTACTTTAGCCAAAGCATACGGTCCATCCCCTTCCACAAGGAATTCGGATCAAGCTTAAACAAATGATGGTCAATGTTACCGTTAGTTCTTTTGTTTTTTTTTTCGAGAGCCAAGATTACTGTTACTTCAATAGAACCTGGAGCATATTTTTTTTTGTAGCACATGATATGTTTTATAATAAGGAAAAATAAACTGGAAGGCATGACCTATACAATTTATATACTAATGATTCACCCCCCCCCCCCCCCCCACCCCACCCCCTACAAAAAAAAGAAAAAGAAGAAAAAAATAATGTACAAAGGACCAAATTTAATTAAATAGAGCTAAACAAGATGACATGGAAAACAACATCTATCTCGATGTATCAATCCATTCTCCAATCATAGGAACTAGCTTTGACTTTGCTTGATGGATAATCCCGGCTAGTTCTCGGATGCATTCCATTTAACAGTCGCAACACAAAAGTACAGGGAGTACAATTATGTCCATATAGAAAGCAGCCCCCAGTTTATTTACCATTTCAATATCTAAATTATTGGCCCATGTATATCTGAATGGTTAGCAAAAAAAAAAAAATACTAAATTTCTAATGAATGAGGCAGCCTATTCTTCTTGTATCTGGTGATTATTATTCTTCCTTAATTACTATTCCTTCTCCTTTTTTTTTTCAGCTGAACAGTCAGTTCATAGCACAGACTTACAGAGGATGATTACGGTGAATTGTATGAGCCACATCAGCCATATCAACCCACAACAAACCATGGTTTGTCTTTGATTTTAATATTCTTTATGATGCACCACAGTTTGTAACAGGTGGAATTGGAACATAGTAGTATCAGGAACCTATTTTTAATGTTTGGTCAATAATTTCCTTGAATCATCTTTGGAGAGTTGCCGAAATGCATTTTAAAAAAGGATTTACTAATTCAAGCATATCAAAGTTTGATTGGGTTTAATTACTAACTTCTAGTCATTCAAGAAACTGCTTATAGAAATCGTGGGCGCCGCCAAAGTGTAAAATTTTCCTTTGGCTAGCGATACGCAATAGATGTTGGACTGCTGATAGATTGGCAAGAAGAGGCCTCCCACATCCAGAAAAGTGTCCACTGTGTGATCAAGAAGAGGAGACGGTCCAGCATTTGTTGACCAACTGTGTCTTCACTAGGGAGTTTTGGTTCAGGATCCTTGCACCTCTAGATCTTCAAGACCGAGTGCCTAGGCAAAATGAGGTTTTGTTTGCAGATTGGTGGCGACGTGCAGTCAAGAGAATACCCAAAGAAAAGAAGAAAGGATTGAACACCATTATTATTCTTGGGTCTTGGATCATATGGAAGCATCGAAACACTTGTGTTTTTGAAGGTGCCCGACCATGCATCTCGAATGCCCTGAGGACCTTTGAGGATGAGCATTATCTGTGGTGTATGGCTGGGGCTCGAGGCCTGCGTCGCCTCGCCCTTGGTCAAGGCGATGAGCTTGGTTAGTTTAGCCGAGTGTCTAGTTTGGTCAAGTCTTGTTTTCAGGTTTTTTCTTCAATAGTACAACTAGTTGTAACTTAACCCCTCATGGCCCGGCCCGGAATGAGGTGGTATTCATGTAAGGGGCCGACTCTTTCTCTATTCAATACAATGATACGCAACTCTCCTGCGTATTCGAGAAAAAAAAAGAAACTGCTTATAGGTCCTATAATTATCAGGGCAGAGCTTGTTTAAAAAAAAAACAATTATCAGGGCAGAGCAAAAGTTGCAACACGGGATGAGCGGATCAAATTATATTAAATAATGAATCAGGGCCGCAAACCAAAATAATGTTAACAATAATTAGTGCCTATTATGGATATGTGGTAAACCTTTGGAGGGTAGGTAGGAGGGCATGGCCCTTACCAGCCACCACCGCTATTGCTGACTATTTGTGTATGAGTTGCATATTATGTGTTAAGGGATGCTAATAATGCAGAAAGGTAGGTAATGAACGTGATTCATGGAAAGCATTGACGATAGACGTGAATCAGGTTGACGATATATAGCAGTGGTAGGGATGCAACAAAATATTAACACAACAAAAGATTGCCAAGATAACTCATTAGCATCCATCAATATGCAACCCATTAGCATCCTTAACAAAAATGAGTTGCATACTATGTGTTTGATGGGATGCCCATGTGAGATGTCAGATGTGTGTAAAACTTAATAAGTTCCTGTATTTTGTACTCTTTTCTTGGATGCTCTGTATGGCTCTTATATCCACAGCCGAGGTGTAGCTTCTGTTTATATTTGCTTTCACTTGACTGATCAATGTACATGTGGCTGTCACCTAATAACCAAGAAGCTTACTGGCACATGTCTTATGATAAGTTTTGAGATTGAAATATGTGAAGACTGAAGGTACTCTATTTTCCAATTCACAGCAGAGGTGACCACTTGCAAACTTAAAAACTTCAAGCATTTAGCAGAGGTGACTAAATAAGCTGGCCGGTGAAAGAAAAAGTAATACTGTCAATTAGTCCAGTGTAGCATCTTTTGTTTCCTGAAATTGTCGTTTAAACCGTGTTGTGATAAGAAGAGGAGGGAATTCCTGAGTAGGTTTCAGGTAAAACTTGTAAACCTGGTGATGATAACTGGGGTGTGCTGTAACCTTGAGACCATTTTGTGGAACCTTATTTCAAAGGAAAAAAAGGGAGACGCATGGGGATTTCCCTCAGTCGGAAAAAAAAGAGCAATAAGTTTTGGACATGTTAATGCAAGTCCAACAGTGTAGCCAAGCTTACTCCAATTATGGTGATGTTGAGAATATAGATTTCTGAGGAAGCTCGATCATAATATGGATAGCAAGGAGGTTTGTTTGTTTGAACGTTTGTTTTTCTTTTCCTGATCGACTTTGCTCTCTGAAACGGATTACATTATGCATTCATAGTGTTTTGTTTTCCCTGTGTACTCTAATAATGAAATGACTATTCATTTGTTTTGGTTTTTTGATGAATTTTAGATATTAATCTTATTATTTTGGGTTATAATATTGTTCTCTGAATTGAAAAAATATGTTAACTAAAAATAAGACAATATTTAGAATTTGAGAGGTGTATTCCGTAGCGTTAGCACGGGCAATGTATTAGTGTTGTAAAACATTGTTGGAGTCGGACATAAGGTTCTAGAAGAACCTAGTCCTAGTCCTACTCCAGGTGGAAAATTTTCGAAAGAGGTCGATTTCTTCACTGAACATGTAGGCCTCCACGAATATAAATAATATATCCTAAGCATTATAATCATCAGTTTATTCTGAATAATAAAAAGATGTTCCATCCTACATTGTGTCTTGCCTCTTGTCTATTTTAATTTATTTTCGAAAGAGACGTGAGGGGAGAAGATCAGCAACCGCCTATAACGCTTTACAACAATTTATCGTTTTATGGATGTTACTTATTGTATTCGTGTGATGGTTGCAAGCGATTATGTTGCTCATTCGGTTTAACGGAAGCATCTTTCCATGTTTTTTTTTTAAAAAGAAAACGTATCCCACCAAAGGACTGACCTACAGACACACACTTGCTTAAGCTTGTTTTCTCTAATGTATAAAATAGACTTATGTCCAACACGAGCCTAAATCTTGGAAATATATATAAATCAACACAACTGGTTACATGATCGTGTTGTTTTTTTTCTTTGCAATGACATAGTAAAACTCAGACATCCACAACACACGCACAATCTTACCCTTATGAACGCACATACGTAAACTCTATCCCTATGAGCATCTCCGAAGGCTGACCCGGTAAATCCTCGAGATTGACGAAGTCCACTGGCGCCTCGTTGTCGACGGCCATGTCGCCTACCGCTAAAGCACAACGCCGTTTAATCCTAAAGAATTCGCTCTCACGGGGAGTCGAACTTATGACCTGGGATGCTACTAAAGCTCTTGTAACCACTAGGCTACGTGCCCACATGAACATGTTGTTTTTTGTCTTTAGTTATGGTTGTAACTATATTATACAAATCTTTAAAAAGGAATAATGATAACATTTATTGAATTGTAATGATGACATCAACGAAATGAATACAATTATAAATTCTAGTATGACATATGTTGCATTTGAAATTTAATAAATAAAATAAAATAAAAGGAAATCATCAAATGAAACATGGAGTCTGAGCTCAAAACTTTTATATGTAAACATGGAAATGTAACAATTTTATGAAATATTGTATTTTAGGTAGTGTCTTGTTCAGAACTGTATGCGCAAACGGAGTTGTAATATGGCTGTATCACAAATGGATTCAGCAAATGCGTGATTTGTTTGGTTCAACAGTGTAATGGAATGAAAAGCCATTAATGTCTATTTCACAAAGGAATGCCCCTTAGAGAGAATAATATTTTCTGTCAAAGAGGAAAAGATTCACCATGTACAACAAATCATCACAGTGAGATGAAGCTTGAAAATATCATCAATTAGCATGGAATCAAACAAATTTCGGATCAAACTGTTACTGCATTGAATCAGAATATTCGACAAATTTTAAGCTTTTTTTAACATATCCTTTCCAAATTTCTATCCGGACTCAACTGAACAACCGATTCACAAGAGGAATCAATAAATAAACCGGTGGAATATGCACAAAAGTAGAAAAACAATTAAAAAAACTTATTGATCTTGTTCCTCTTGTCCTCCTCTTCCTTCTCCTCTGGTCCTCCCCAACAATTACAGGAGATTTGACATATGAGCTCGTTTCATCTAGAGAATAGAGGAGCGGAAAATCGCTCTCTCTAAATTGTGCTCGCCTGGGAAGAGTCTCTAAGAGATAGCCTATATTTTTGTTTCATAATATTGTAGTTTCATACATTTTAGGTCGGCAATTTATCCGTTGTAGCTAATCTAAGAATAAGGATTATTGTCGCGTGAACACTAAAAGATGTAAGATTGATATGATATGCCACTTGGATCTGACATGAGTTTATAATATAGAGAGTTTGAAGTGACATGTCTGGAGGATGTGGACAATAGCATTTTGACCATAATTCTGAACTCCAATTGTAAAACAACCATCGAATTTTTGAGATTTTGCATATCACAACAATTTTTTTCTTCTAAATCTGAGGTGAAATCGCAAAATATTTTGCATAATAACCATAGATTTTTTAAAACTGTTGTGAAATCACAAGATCTAAAAATTGATAATTATATTGTTTCACAGTTGGACTTGAAATGTAATGCATGGTTGATATGCAATCGCCCCTAATAAAAAAACAAGCAATCTTCTCTGTTTCATTTTGTTTGTGTGGGTGTAGGTGGGGCAGTTCACATATGGGTTTCTCTTATAGATATCGAGTGAAAAATTTACCGACTATAAATAAGTGGATGTATTATGAGTTCTTGGAATTTCCGTACTATTGAGAAGATCTTTTCTTATGCTGCATAACAATATCATGATGAAGATATAGAGAAACCGTAGCTTTCTAGACTGATACGTGGAAGGGCAGAATCATAGGCTCATAACTTAAAAGATCTAAATCCCTTCACAGCATAAAAGAGCTCACTCTACACATAATCTCAATTTAGAACAATTGCACCCACACTTTCAGTTTGAGGCCTACAAACAATATGGTGACATTGAGATAGTTTTGGATATGATCCAGACACAAAGCTACTATATACTCTTGTACTTAAATTTGGAAAAATAATCAATCTCATCTGTGAAGGCCAACAAACAAATAGTTCTTGTCGTGCCTTCGTGTCACTTGAAACAGAAGGCCTTCTTTTGGTGTTGCTAAAGGATTGGATCAATACTAGAGGTATTCAAATGTTGAGGAAGTATGGGCCGGATGCACCGAGATCGGCCGTGCGTGAGTACTGAATAGGCGTCCCTTCGGGTTTTTGTGACAGAATTTCGGAGGGACGCCAATGCATACCGCTTCGCCCCATCCTCCTCCCCGGGAACGCTAAGCACTAGCAGAGCAGGGGTCCAGGCCGGGCAGACACGCGGCCGGGGCGCGCCCTCGCGACCGGAGCCACTTGGCTGCCGCGGCGCTGCCGTCGCCGGGCACGTCGTCTCGCCGCAGTCACGCCTCCGGTCAGGTCACGTAAATATCGGACCAGCACAAGCCAGGCCATGATCTGCACGGCACGCCGCGTGACGCACCGCCATTCGCATGACCAAACCCGCACACCTCTCTCTCATCAAAGAGCCAGGATTTTTGCTCGCCTCTTTGACCGTTTCGGCTTCAGTCACCACCTCATTCCTATAACCGGCGTCTGCCCGGTTCAAAAAGGCAAAAAACGGAACCGATATATATCCGTGTGGTACTGTCTTTGGGAACGTCATCGAGCGTCCTGCTTTGACAAGGTAGTGTAGATAGGCTCGCTCGCATGAATATTTCCGTGCTGATTACCAATGCGAGAACCATATCACTCCACGGTTCAGGCTACACTGCTTCTCGTTCCTTGAAAAGGCCCAAACTTCCACACGCGCAAAGCCTCACAAGATCATAGTACATCTTTCTCTCCTTCGTCAGCCCGTTGTCTCTCTTGTCCGTCCTTGCGTTCGTTCCTTTGGTTCAGACTTCCCGGGTGCCGCCCTTCTGTTCTGAACCTCCTCTCACCTACTCCCTGTGACCTCCTCCTCCTCCAGCTATATCTTCGTCTCTCCGGTCGCGATACAAAGTTGCCTCCTCCGTCTCTCCAGTCCACAGTTCTTCCTCTTTGGCTGAAAGAGTTCTGTAGTTTTAGTAATACTGCTTTTCAGGTTCTGTGTTCTACAAGGACTTCGGAGATGGCAAGCGTCAACGAAGAGAACAGAGCCGCTCCTCCGAGGGAAGAGGTACTCATCTCCTCCACGATTTGTCTTGCAGTCTGCAGTTTTTCGTTTGAGTAAAGATCGATCAACCGGGTTTCCGGAGAGGAATACAGACCATCCTGCCATGTCCATTAGAAAACAGAGCTCCCTAGCTTCCTTCATAGCGTGTACTACCGTTTACTATTCCAAGTTCAGGTTGTTCGTTCAAAAAAATGTTTCAAGTTCTGATTAGGTGACCATAGTCCAAATAAGTTTGTGCTATTCAGAAATGCCCATACCTATGGCTTAAAGGAGAGCTTTGCATCTTGTCTTGTGAAACAACATTCAACAAGGATTAAATAATCTGTCAGGACGCGACCATCACAGTTGGTCATCGCGCTGCCAAGATGAAGGTGGATTAGAAACATAGATAGGTGCAATTTTTTCCCCAGCTAGCTAGAAAAGATTAACAGAGATGGGGAAAAAGAAGAAGGAAAAGCACTAAAAACATCACGTGCCACTAGAACACTGGTCATATATGACAGAAACCAAACATGGTAGGAGAATGCCAATTTGGTCTTGCTTTTGTTGTTTTCATAAGGGAAGGTTAATCGAAATTCAAACGTAAGGCGCCGTCCATCCGATAAGAATATTCTGGAAAGCATGATGCCTGCAGGCACCCGGACTTTTATTGGTCAGCTTGGAAAATTCACTGGAGTTATTTCAATGGATTAGGTCCTCATCAGCCTGCAGTTGAGCGGCTGCCGACTGCCGACCAAGATCTTTGGTCCACATCTAATAACCCCGGGTAGAAGGGGCAGGAGGCTTTCAGGAAACCAAGTTGCGTTAGGTTTTCAAATTCTCTGTGTTGATTCAGTCCTACGAGATCTTTTTAATGGCTACAATGATTAGAAAAGTCCCAAAATTGTCACCGAATAAACTAGAACTGACCGCTGCTGTTGCTTAAGTTATTTGATCATGACTCAAGGAGAGAGTTAAATCCTTGAGACAGTACTTCTACTTATTTTAATCTCCTTTAGTTGCAAAAAGAAAAGTTGAGGTTTGTAAGGAGAGATGAAAAAAAAAAGCTTGCTAGATTGTTGGTGTGTTAACTTCCAACCTGCTTTAGCAAGAAACATGTGCACAAAATCGTACAGTTTGCTAATGAAAAGCGTCGATTGTCGAATACTGAAGTTAACCTGTGCTCAGTCTAGAAAGATGTGATAGTGATTTCTCCCTTCAACATTTTTAAGAAGAGAAAGTTCTGCAAAGCTACAAAACATCAACCTTGGTACTAGTACTATTAGTCGATCAAATATCTCCTTGTTAGGATTATCAACCAACCAGGATCCAGCTTTCCCGGAGCCCAGCGCGGCGCGTGATCATCGACGGCGATGGATCATTTGCCAGTAGCACATCATTATCCTGAACAAACACGGCGTCCTATCAGAAACAAACGGATGCAACAGACGGGATCACTTGATGCAACTTGGTTGGCCACTACTTATGTGGTTAGAAAGGGAGGAGGGACCACTGTACTGTGACGAACAGAAAAACAAGAAAATAATTAAACAAGTTGGCCAGCCTCTACTTTTCTGATATACTAGGAGTATTGGGGTCAATATCAGCACGTGACATAAACAATAGCCCATTCGATGCGTCGAGACTGGACCGCCGTGTTCGACTGCTTTGCGATGATCATGTTATGACAGGCTTCTTTCTTTGACAGAGTATATTGTACCGGTTCTTGATGTGATATTCAACTAACTAAACTGATGGTAGGCCGCGGCTTGGCTGAAGCGTAGAACCGAAAGGTTGAAACTGTCTGCTCGTCGCTGAGCTGAATTATTAAACGGTGTATTATCTTTTTTCTTGTTGCAGGCATCTTTCCAGAGCAAGTACGGTGGGATTTCTCCAAAGAAACCTCTCATCAGCAAGGTACGCCGGTTCCACATCGTCGTTTTTTTTTTTTTGAAAGACCGTGCCACATCGTCATGCATATTTGATCCCTCTCAAGACACTGACTAATGTTAATATTTTCAGGATCACGAGCGTGCCTACTTCGACTCAGCTGATTGGGTCCTCGGCAAGGTAATTAATGAGAAAAATACATTGAACCACTGTGAAATCCATGGCCGGTTTCCAGTCTGAAACCAGTTGCTGATTTTGCTGAAAGCTCTGTAGCTCTGAAGTTCCTTTTTTTTTTTTTTTTGTACTTTGCAGCAAGGCGCGAGCAGCAGCAACAGCACCATGGCCCCCGCCGCCGAATCCCTGAAGCCCAAGTTGCAGGTAAGAAATGAGCTTTCCCGCGCACCAGATCTCCCTGCAAACAAACAAACAGCTTTGACTGACGAGGGCACTTGTTTCTTCCTCCTCTGCCCTTCCATCTCCGAAGCGGACCGCCTACCACCAGCTTCCACCGCGAAGGCCAGCGTGCACGTCGGAGTAGCCGCACAAGATGAAGGGTGCTGTGGACGTGAGCCCTGGTGCGCGAGCAACTGGGATGTAAATACGGGGAATGCGTGTTGATGTATCATCAGTGTGGAGTTATGTGAAATGGAGAAGTTTCACTCACCATCCTTTCGGTTGTTCTTCTCGAGAGGATATACGATTATTTTCTTTACCTTAAAAAAAAAACGATGATTTTCTTGGGCCCAGTGGCAGGGCAAATGGCCCAAGAAACGTCCAAGAAACAGCCCAAGAGCAAATGGCCCGAGAAACGTCCAAGAAACAGCCCAAGAGCAAATGGCCCAAGAAACATGCTCCCAGGACCTGCCCAATTCTTCTTTTTCAATTGATAATTAAGATTTGATCTAAAAAAAAATGATAATTAAGATTGACACCCAAGTGACCCAAGAAAATAGGGGACGGCCTAACTAAGGGTCAATCTTAATTATCAAGAAAATAGGGGACGACCTAACTAAGGGTCTTTTTTTTCGGACCGGAGCTTTTGAGATTTTAGCCGAAGCGGCTTTTAGCTGTTGGGTTTTCTCTACTGGATTTCTTTATAAAAGTTTGCTTCTTTGCGCATCAAAAGCTAGAAAAGCTCCCAGGCAGCTTTTCAGTTTTTGGTTTATTTCCACATAAAGGCAACTTTTCAAAACAAGCTTTGTTTCAGCTAGAAAATGCAACAAAAGCTGAAACAAACATGGGCTAAATTAGCTTTATATATCAAGAAACGATAGTTAACTAGTTAACTAGCTTTATATATTCAATGATTCATAATTATTACTATCTTGTTTTGTTTCACAATCATATCCTATTGAATGTTATAGTAACGAAATAGCATAATTTACAAACTTACAGATCGGCGTTCTGGGTTATTTTCTCTAGTGATAATAGTGAATAATTTTGAAAACACATAAAAGGTTTTTGGACTAAACTTTTCACAATACCAATTGTGGTAATTTAAAATAAATTTTCATATATAATGGCATGGGGGGGGGGGGGGTAAAATTTATAATAGTAAAGTTGGATAATTTTTGAAACATATGGAGGGCATTTTGGACTACGTTTTTTTATATAATGGGGGTATTTTTTTATTTTTTTCTCCAATTAATGATATAGCCATTGAGAGCGAACGTTAGGCTTCATTTATTGGACAAATAATAAGTAATGGCAGAGGGGATAGTAAAGGTAGGTAATTTTTTTAAAACATATAGAGGGTATTTTGGATCACTTTTTGCTGAAATGGAATGGTAGGTAATTTTTCTTTCTATTTTTTTCTCCGATTATGTGTAATTTTTAGCCCTTGAGAATGTGATGGCTCTGTTTCTTGGCCAAATAATAAGTTAATAGAAACCTCTAAAATAATAATTTTGTTCTTTTTTTGGTGTGTGCGCGCGCGTGGGTGGGGGCATATGGCCTCCCTTGGTCATAACTAATTTCTTTGATCTTTACATCCATGACTATTGGGTAGGGTGAGGGACATTGATCAGGTTGGGACGGTACAACGCCCCACACATCGCAAACATGGCAGCCCATCTTGCAAACGGCAGGGTGGTTGGCAGGTGGGTTTTGCGGGTGGGTAAACCATTGGTAAAGAAACACAAAAAGGGTGGCCAATACAAACGCAAATCGGTGTTTAACACTCCGTGGAGTGTAAACTTTCTAGTCAGCGAGTGGGCCAAGTGTTAATCCAACAGTTAGAAAGGCGGAAGGGGATTTCGATCAATGGTAGGTTAGAGGGTGCGTAGATGTCTTTGATGGTATCGCATAGTCACCGGTAACTCAATATTTATAGTATAGATGACTATTGTATTACCTTCTCTCTCACGTCAAGAATCGACCTCCACCAAAGCGAACATCGTGAATAGCACCCCTACCCGACCATGCCTTCCTTCTTGATTGCAATTGCACTTTATGGTTGTATACTAGTAGATTAGTTGGCGTGCTCCGCCGTGCACATGAAACTTCATAAATCTTTGAGAGGCTAATGGCAATTTTTAATGCTGAAAAAAACAATTATCCATAAATAGAAACAAAACATATGTGTTTCCAGAAAAACAACACAATTCTTCCAGGTTATGCCGTGCATGGCTTATGGACGCCGGCGAAGGGCCTGTCATGGAAACCACACCCAAGTTCATTGACCTCGATGTGGCTTTTTGTGGGTGTAGCAGTCAACAAGAGGCGTGTACAAATAGAGATGTCGTGGCCCATGGCCCAATGCAGCGACTCGACCTCCCTACACGACATGGCTGACACAAGAGGTGGTCACAATGATGTTGTAGATGGTGTGTGTCGCCACAAGAATGTGCCACATAGGCTGAAAATGTTGTGGGGGAAGGATTCTTGCCCCTATCAACTTTAGACTATGGGTTACTGCCAAACTAGTCATCATCGGTCTCCCAGCCATCAACTTATAAATCACCCACCATTGTTTGGCCGCCTCCCCAGACCCTTCCTCTAAGGTCATCGAAGAACTCAATAAACCCCAAGACACTAAGCCCCAAACCTTGTTAGAGTTTGTCGTGCTATGGATGTTGAAAGGTTTCCAAATTTCAGGCGCCTAAATTTTAGGAGCTACGAAAAGAATGTAAGGGTGTGTTTGGGGATATTTAGATTGATAGCACTTCTAAACCTGGATATCCAAAGAACGCCCTTAGTAAACACGACATCCAACCAACGCCACTAGTTGAGCCTAAAGTCTCCAATCTTTACCATTATCTCTTTTTTTAATTATTTTTCTTCCTAAAACAGACCTGAACTGTCAAGTTTGCCCCTAGCCTTCCCTAACCTCGGCGCACAGCTTCTTCTCTCGCCTCGGCCTGCTCCCGGCGACCGCGCGCTCCATCCACCGTGACCTGCCGCCGCCTCCGCGACCGCCGTCGAAGCCCGCCGCCTCCGCGACCCACGGCCGCCTCGCGGCCCTCGCCCCGAGCCACCTCGACCTGGCATGCGCGCCGCCCGCCGCCGCCTCGTGGCTCCCCTGCGCCCGGCCCACAAGCCCAGGGCGGCTCACCCCTAGAGCAGGCCGTCGCGAGCTAGTGGAGGAGCCGGGTGGGACAACGCGTCAGGGGAGTGGAGGGGTTGCGCAGCAGGGGCTGGGGGTTGGGGCAGGGCGCCATGGCTGGAGATGCTCCATGGAGCTTCGCCTCTCCCCTGTGCCGGCTCATGGCGTTGCGGAGCGGACCACTGCGGGACGACGCGCCGCGGGCTAGCCAGTGGGGGGCGACGCAGGGCGGCCCAGTTCGAAGCAGTCCGGCCGGGAGCGCGACGCCGACGCCGGGAGCACGACGAACACGGGCAGGAGGGCGCATCGGCGTCTTGCTCGCTCAGGCGCAACTATGGGCAAAACAGTCCAATAATTTCAGAGTGCTAAAGGTTGGAGAGAAAAGGAGCAAGTTGTGGCTTTCTTTGGATGTTCTCTTTACTAAGGGTGTTTGTTGGATGTCACTCTTTACTAGTGCTATGAATCTAATTGACCCGTGTGTTTGGCATGGCTTATGCGCTGTTGCTACAATGTTTCAGATCGAGACATAAGCCCGAAAAAACAAAAAAAAAAGTGGTTTATTTGGGCTTATTTTAGCATATTCCTTGATGTGCAATACCAAAAAATACATAAGCCGGTGATGCATAAGTTCCAATAAACCATGTCAAAAAGACCCTAAGGCTGAATGTGTACTTATCCTCTTTTGGTCGCCTTGACGTCCCAAACGGTGCGAAAAGACAGTAATCAACGCGACCCCAATCCATCACCTTTTCAAGACTGGTAAAGCTAATCGATGATCAGTTGTTCATGTTGTACTAGAAAACGTTTGAAGAACGGTGCCGATTATTTGTGCCATCACTCCAGCTTGCAGATGCCACATCAGTCAGTCACCGACCGAGCAAGCTACATTCCTCTCAGATAGTCCGATCATATGCTCCTATTTGCCAAGGAGTTAAAACAATACTACTCCTTTCTTCGACAATTGCTGCATGAGTATGCTGAACCGAGAGGCAGACCGGCCAGATGCGAGGTGCGGATGTGAGATCGCAAAGACATGTAAGAGTTTTATGCGGCACATGTGCCATCTCTAGTGTTTCGTTTAGGACTAAATTTTAGACTTAGAATCTTGCTATTTAAAGGTATTAAATAAAATTTAATTAAAAATTTAAGTGCAGAACCTGTGCTAATTTACGAGACAAATCTAATGAGATCATGGGTGTTCGTTTCTTTGGTTAAAATTTTAGCCATTTAGAATCTTGCCACTTAAGGGTACTAAATAAAGTCTAATTACAAAACTAATTGCAGAACCCTGTGCTAATTTGCGAGACGAATCTAATGAGGGTAATTAAGCCACGATTAGAAGATAGTTACTGTAACATCATTGTAGCAAAACATAGATTAATTAGGCTTGTTAGATTCGTCTCGTAAATTAACACTCTGGAAAAATGTTTTGTAATTAGATTTTATTTAATACTCCTAAATGGCAAGATTCTCTTTGATGTGACAGAGCTAAAATTTTAGCCTCTGGAAACGACGATGGTACTGTAGCATTACTGTAGTAAATCATAGATTAATAAAACTCATTAAATACATCTCGTAAATTAGCACTCATTTATAAAAAAAAATATAATTAAACTTTGTTTAATATTCCTAAATAGTAAGATTTTTTTTAATGTGACAAGTCTAAATTTTAATTTAGGAGGAAACAAACAGGCTACGGACCTGCGCTTGCCTGACTGCATCTCGATGGCCGATCTGCCGGTGTCTCCCAGGACAACACCGAAGTGGGTGAACACTGCATAAGTTAGGGCATGTTTGGCGTAGCTTTTTCCGCTGCTTATTGCACTGTTCACGTACTGTAGAAACACTGTTCATCTGACACATTTGGTGAAGCCGGATAAACTGGTATTTGGGTGCTTTTTTACTGTTTATCTAACAGGACGATACAGTGAAAAAAGCTCAAGCCGAAGCGGTTTCACCAAACAGGCCCTTACTCGTTCAGCAAATTTCATATCTGGAGTTTGAATGCACGAGGAAACGGCCAAAACCAAGAAAGCCTTGCTGCTCCTATAGAGCACTACTACGCGCCTGTACTACATGCACGAGTACAATTGTACAAAAGTTGCAATCCAAGCATGATCCGGCTAACGACTACGGTATCTACGACTGTACGCCCATGAGTACACGGCTGGGACGGCAGGCGTGGGGCTCGAGCATGAGCAGGAAGCTCGATCCCGGATCCAGCCAAAACCCAAAAAGTGTCATGTTGGCCGCCACCCGCCATGTGAGTGGTGCCTGGCCGCCGCCGCCCGCCATGTGAGGTACCTGGCCCTGCTGGAGAAGCTTGCAGTGTTGGGAACTTGGGATCCTGTTCTCTTGGTTTGGCGCCTAGCTAGCACTTCGAGGAACGATGAGCTACTCGTCCACCCAAACACATTTGCAGAGAGTACTTCCGTTCCAAATTTCTAGCTATGTTCTGGTGTTTAGTACGTATATGTGCAGCGGACACTACATCATCTTGGGAGAAAACTCTTATTGATTCTTCGACCGAGTGATGAGTATATATATGTGCAGGGCGTCTCATCCGCGACGCAAACGAACAACTCATCGCCACATCCACGATCACTCACATAGCTCAGGCTCCGACCTAATCTGGCCTGGCAACCTACTTTGAATTTCCGGCTTCACGGTGGGCTTACGGGAAGGAAAAGTTCCTTGCTATTGGCTTATCTACAAAGTACAAAGAACTATGTCAAGGCAATCAAAATGTATGTCCGTAGTTCTGTCTCTACAGGAGATACAAGCGCTGACTAGACTTCATAGCTGTGACGGCTTTTGATTTTTGATATATTAGAATTCACAAATGGTAGTGTCGATTTGTTCGAATTCATGCCATGCATGACATGAAGCCAACTGGTCAGGAAACGAGTGTGCTTCATTGTGGTTGTGAACATTCCAGGTTGCTTCAACAATGAGCACGCATGCAGGTACGCGCTCTCACCATTCGACGTATGTACGCGGGTAGAGAGGCGTGGCCCAATCCCAACCCCACAAATAACATGGCAGCTGCACGGCATGCGAGAACGGGGAGCCATACGTGCATGCATGATGCATCACGTTGTCAAGATCGATCCATCGATGCTGTGTGTGTCATCTCGCCATCACGAAATTACTACCGGGTCCCTTTTGAGGAACAAAATGGATGCGGTCTCGGTCACGCTCCGATTTTTAGATAAAGGGAAATCTATTCATGAAGCAAATGAAAGTATCCCGACCTCTATATCTTTCGATGTATTTAGCCGTATATTATTACAAAGTTTCACTATGAGAAGACTCCGTCTCCACCATAAGGACACACTCAAATCACCAAACAAAAGGTGAAAGATCAATAAACAGTTCATTTCAATAACACAACCTATTAGTAAACCTCCACCCATGTTTGGCGAACAATTCCATTGTCACCACCTCCAAAAGCCGACAAGCTTGTAACATAGAGTTTCTTGCCTCATCCTTTTGGAACAGCGACCACGATCTCATCCAGTATGTTGCCCTATAGATAACCTGCATAGGAGTCAGAATTTCTTTTTTGTCAAAAACAACATCATTACGGCTTAACCATATAGCCCAGCATATGGCGCCTATACCAACAAGCACTTGATTCCTTTCTCTAGTCCTAAATCGACCTATCCAATTATCAAACATATTAGCGATACTAGTAGGCTTTTTAAGACCAAAAGAAAGCTCAATTAACCTCTATATTGATCTAGCAAAACTGCAATCAAAGAAAAGGTGTTGTATAGTCTCTAGATTGCTACAAAAACAACATTTATCAGAAAATCCTTTCATTCTCAATGTCAGTTGTAAAAAAGACCACTTTACTTTATCATACGCTTTCTCAAAATCTAATTTCAAAATTACTCCATTCATCTTCTTTGTATGCAACTCATGAATAATTTCGTGTAAAATAACAACCCCTTTCATTATGTTTTTTCCAGGCATAAAAGCGGTCAGAGAAGACCTAATTAAATTATCAGCAAAGTGATGATACCAAAATTCAGGCTATAAAGTGGCAATGTTCCATTGTGAAAATCACTAAATAAAGCCATCAAGTCACCCTTTATTATTTCCCAAAAAGCTTGATAAAACTCAGCCGGGAAACCATCAGGGCCAGGTGCTTTGTTATGTTTTATTTGGAATATTGCCTCCTTAACTTCATCTTCTATGAAAGCTGCCGTTAGTTTTTCATTTTCCTCAGTCGAAATTTGTGGGATATCATCACGGTTCTGTTCGATCAAACTGAAATCACTTGTATCTGAAGGTCCAAAAAGGCCTTGATAATACTTTGTTATGTATGATTTCAGTTGATCGTCACCCCTTATGATTTGATCCCCGTCTTCGAGCTGAAAGATGCGTGTTCTTCTATATCTTCCATTTGCTAATAGCTGGAAGTACTTTGTGTTACTATCACCTTTCAAAAGTTTGTCAGTCTTAGACCATTGGTACCATTTGATCTCTTCTTCGCGTAATAACTTCTTCTTCGCGTAATAACTGAACAAGCCTTTCCTTTAAACATTGCTTCAAGTCCACCTCATGTGGTTCAAGCAATGTGGTTTCGGTTTTTTTGTCCAGTTGATCTACCATCTCAAGAATTTCTTGTTTTTCCTTCTTGTATGTACCACTCATGTTTTTTGCCCAACCTCTTAGAAATTGTCTAAGTCTTTTAATCTTATTTTACCATTTTTGTATAGCCGTGTTTCCTCTATTTTGTTTTTGCCATACATCCTTTACTAGATCATAAAAACCTTCTCTCATTAGCCAGCCAAGTTCAAACTTGAACATATGCTTTGAAGCCTGAGAGGGCTCTCCAGTATCTAGTAGTAAAGGAGTATGATCTGAAATTTCTCTTGTCATAGTCTCAACTGTTACTTTTGGATATTTTAGATCCCAGTCCGTACTTACAAGAACTCGGTCTAGTCTTTCTAAAGTAGGCACCGGAAGGTTGTTTGCCCATGTGTATTGCCTTCCAACTAGATCAATTTCTCATAAATCCAAACCATTGATAACAACGTTAAACATAAACGGCCATCGATCATCATATCTATCGTTATTCTTTTCTGACGGACTCCTTATTATATTAAAATCGCCCCGTACTAGTAAAGGAAGAGATTCTACCCTACAAGTATGCACAAGTTCAGTTAGAAAACACTCCTTGTACTCATTTTGTGCAGCCCCGCAGATTGCAATAAGGATCCATTCGTACCCGTCGTTCTTATTTTTCAATTTAATTTTCACATAAAAAACCCCATGAGAAATATCACCAATGTCAAAAGTTTGCATATTTACTCCCATCAAAATACCACCAGATCTACCTCTCGGTGATGTCCAGCTCCATAAAAAACTCCTATTTCCACATAATCTATTCAACTCATCATGACTAAAATCATCCCTCCCGGTCTCTAAAAGTGCAATAAAATCCAATTGTTTTTTCACGAGACGTGTCTGCCAGAAATAAAAATTTAGCCAAGTCTCTAAGACCTCTGCTATTCCAGAAAACACCTCTCATTTGGAAATACGTATTTTTCTAATGTGTTGAAGAGATTTTTTTCCTTTATTTTTCTTAACAGAGCTTGAACTTTTTCTCCTGGGAACAACTTTGAAGTCATCCATAGAATGACTATTGTCTCCCCCCCAAGATATCCTCGGTAAGGTCACCACATAAGTTTCCTAAAGTGAGGCAGTTCAGTCCGTCGTCACTATCTTTATCACTGTCATCCTCTTCTATTTCTATGCATGATTCGACCCTTTTCTTTGGCGCAACAGTAAGTTTATCCTTCTCTATATTCTTAATACGAGTATGTCGAGGCAAAAAGCGCCGCGCGCATGCAGCCCGCAGGTCGTGCTCCGGTCGCGCCCATCCCCTTACATGCTTGACACTGGCCTCCGTCTCACGGCCATTCGTGCATCACGTGTCCCTGGACCTAGTTCGAGTTGGAGGCTGTCTGTGCTAGAGAAGTACGTGGTGCTGGAAGGGATTGAGGATGCTGCATCACATATTGAGTATATGACCATGCATCTTAATGAGTTTGCTGTCACGTCCCTCTCTCCAATTTTATGAGCAAGGTCTCCAAAAAGGAAAAAAAAGGCTTTATGAGCTAACGAGAGCAAACAGTTCGAAATTTGGGCATATATGTATATATCTGCATTGATGGAAAATTGCAGAATATAAGATACACATTCTTCACTATGATGGTTCTACTGATACACAACAACAAAAGCCTCCTATAGCGACAGCGCTCAAAATCCCGTAGCGACGGTTTTGAAAGCCAACCGTCGCTACAGTATTTGGTGGGCACTGTACAAACTGACCGCCGCTAAAGATGATTTGTAGCAGCGGTCGATGCCACGAACCGTTGCTACAAATGATTTGTAGCGACGGTTGGCGGCAGCAACCGCTGCTAAAGATCTGACATTTATAGCGGCGGTTGCTGTTACCAACCGTTGCTACAAATGGATTTGTAGCAACGGTTACTGCGAGCAACCGCGGCTAGTAAGCTTTTTTAGCCGCGGTTGGCATCATGAACCGTCCCTACAAAGTGGAGAAACAGAGGAGAGCTTGTCTTCTGTGGCACGGGCTGAACAGAGGCAGAAGCCAGCCGGCTATAAATTCGACGCCTCCAGCTAGCTAGAGCTATCCGCTCGCCATCCGCCGCCGTCGCCTCTCCCTTGCACCTGCGCGCCATCCGCCGTCGTCGCCTCTCCCTAGCTAGAGCTAGCTGCGCCATGACTCGCCGCCGCCGCTGTGCCACCGCCCAGATGACCTTCGTGGGCGCCCGCCCCTGCACGGAGCGTTACCCGCCGTGCAACCCGCTCCCTGCCGATCCGCCGCGCTCCCCCAACAATGGCGGCGGAGGAGCCACCGACCACACCGGGCTGCGCGTCCTTGTGAGGGGCAGCCCCTCCGGCAAGGTCACGTACCTGTGCCCCATTTGCCCCGGCATTGATAGCGACTCGATGGCCGACATGATGATGCATGTGTTGGAGATGCGCCGCAGGGAGGACGTCCACGCGGTGGGGAGGAACCGTCACCACATCCTGGCTCGCAACCAAGGATGGCTGTGACTTGCGCGCAGCTACGACACCGCGCGCGCGCGCCATGGAGGCGGCGAAGCCCGTGGGATGAACGTCGCTCCGCCGGCCGCGCGCCATGCATGAATGGCGGCCAATTTTGGGACCGACAACGATGTGCCGCCGACCACTAGTACTTGTTTAGTTTTTTAGTTAAGTTAGTTAGTTGCTAGTCAGTGTGTTAGTGTGTATGTAACAATGATGATGCATGTGTTAGTGTGTGTTTATGTTAGTCAGTGTGTGAGTTTGTGTGTGTGTAATATTGTATTTGTGATGTGCATGTGGCTATACCACTGCACATCACTAAAAATAAATTGTTTATGCAATTAGTAACGTCGGTTCATCGCAGCAACCGCGGCTAAAAATCATTTTCTAGCGATGGTTGACGGCAGCAACCGCGGCTAAAAATGGATTTGTAGCGACGGTTGCTGTCATCAACCGCTGCTACAAATCGATTTGTAGCGGCGGTTGCTGCCATCAACCGCCGCTAAAAAGGGCTACTACTTAAAGCTCTCCCCGACCAGCTCGCACGATGGGGGAAGGTTTTGATTTCGTTTCTTTTGAACAATTTTGTTCAGTGAGGCAAGGGGAATACACATCATAGGTTATTTCCTTCTAACATTTTGAATTGCGACTCAATTTTGGGTTTCAAAATTGTGCTCGGTTTTAATCGAATTTAGGCAAAATTCTCTTGATTCGTGATGCTTCAGTTGGTTTGAATGATACTATATTGCATCATGTACCTTGTATTTGCATCATCTAGCAATATATCCTTTTTATATAGCTTTTTTCATAGTTATCTAATTTTGGCCTATTTTACTCTTGAAGAATGATGAGTGGGAAATAAAAGAGAGGGAGAGACCTTGAGAGAGAGATCGATGGAGACAACACTAGAGAGAGGGGTTATGTGTGCGATTCATGGATTTTATGTGTCAAATTTAATTGCTTTTGTTATGTTTTCTTCCTCTTTGAGTATATTAAATTGGAAAAAAGGCTCATTTCGGTTTATTTTATCTACTTCATCTTTGTCATAGGAATGCGATCGATGGACGATAGATCTTGGATGTACGAGGCACCCAGAGTGGGATTGTTATTTCTGGAGCAACTCTCCATGTTCATCCATTGCGCTGAACAACATGCTCATCTTGAACGGACAACGGACATATATTGTCCATGCGTTGACTGCAAGAATCAGAAGCTCTGGACAGATACGAATGTAATCAAATCACATTTGGTCAAGAGGGGTTTCGTTGAGGGGTACACGACGTGGATACGACACGGTGAAGAGGACATCGAGATTGGCGGGTCGGATGCGGTTGATGATGTTCGAGATGATGAGGGGGAGGTTGAGGTTCCAGTTGAAGTAAGAGCAACAGAGTGTCATGATAGCACCGCGGCTATGGATGTGGAACCTGATTTTGATGTTGAGGACATGTTGCGACACGTGGAACCACAAGTGTTCCATAATGTTGGTACAGCGAAAGGACTTGACAACATAGATACAGTTGAGAAGGCATCAAAGGAGCTTCTGTACGAGAAATCAAAGGGTTGTGATGAACAGTTTACTCTGTTGCGTTCTGTCCTTGATCTGATGAAACTAAAGGCCACTAACGGGTGGTCAGACGGAAGTTTCACTAATTTGTTGCAGTTGCTTTCTGACATGCTGCCGAAGCCGAACTCATTGCCTAGGACCACCTACCTCGCGAAGAAGCTATTGTCCCCACTTTCCTTGGGCGTGCAAAAATTTCATGCGTGTCCAAACCATTGCATCTTGTATCGGAAAGAGTTTGCAAATGCTGATAGATGCCCAAGGTGCAAACGCAGTCGTTACAAGCGGAACAATGACCACGGTGCAGACACAACCGATGGGGGTAACAAGAAGAATAAGAAGGTGGGGAGGAAGAGGAAGAAGAGCATGGTGAACGATGGAGATGACGATGACAGAAAGATTCCATCCCTTGTCATGTGGTACCTGCCTATTATTGATCGCATTAGGCGCATGTTCGCCAATCCAAGAGACGCGGAAATGATGACTTGGCATACGCGCAAAGGGGATGATAAGCTCAGACATCCTGCCGATGCAGCTCAGTGGAAAAAGTTCGACAGTGACCATCCAGAATTCGCTGATGAGCCACGGAATATACGGTTCGCATTGAGTACTGACGGCATGAATCCTTTCGGTCAAATGAGGAACCCGCACAGCACTTGGCCAGTTACGGTTTCAATGTACAACATCCCTTCATGGTTGTGCCACAAGCGTAAGTACATATGGTTGGCGGCCCTTATATCTGGTCCTGACGAGCCTGGTAATGATATCGATGTGTTCTTGGAACCGTTGTTGGAAGACATGCAGAAACTTTGGGAAGAGGGGGTTCGTATGTGGGATGAGTTCAAGAGGGAGTACTTCACGTTGCATGCCATCATTTTCGTCACCATCACCGATTCCCCTGGACTAAGGACGCTCTCTGGACAGGTCAAAGGGAAGGCGGCATGCATGTCATGTGTTGATGATACATCCTATGTCTACCTTCAAAATTCTAAGAAGCTGGTGTACATGCGACATCGCCGCTTCCTGCCGAAGATACATAGTTATCGTGCAATGGAGAGAAACTTTGATGGCACGATTGAGAAAGAGTCAGCCCCACGACGCTGGACCGGAAAGCATGTGTTTGAGATTGTGAAGAACATCCGTGTAGTTTTCAGAAAGCCTGTGAAGGGAGTTAAGAACTCAAAGCTTCCCATGCCGTTTAAGAAGCTATCGATTTTCTTCAAATACCTCAATTACTGGAGAGAATTCTATGTGCCTCATGCCTTCGATTGGATGCACATCGGGAAGGGTGTCTTTGATAACACCTATGGACTTATCTTCGACGTAGCTGGGAAAACAAAGGATGGTCTGAGTGCACGTAGAGATCTTAAAGACATGGGAATAAGGAAAGAGCTATGGCCTCAAGAAAGACCGAACGGAAAGTACTACCTCCCCCCAGCGGGGTACACCCTTACGTGTGAGGAGAAAACAGCTATGTGCAACTGCCTACGCGGGATTAAAGCCCCGACCGGTTTCTCATCAAATGTCAAGAATCTTGTTAACATGCAAGAGTTGAAGATAAGTGGTTACAACACTCATGACTGCCACTCAATGCTTTCAGTGTATCTTGCTATCGCCATCAGAGCTATCAAGCCAGAGTGGGTCAAGTTGGCCATAACTCGGTTGTGCTACTTCTTCAATGAGGTGTCAAAGAAGGTGATTAGTCTAGACGACTTGGATAACCTACGGACTCACATCAAGGAGACCATGTGCATTCTTGAGATGTGCTTTCCTCCATCCTATTTTGATACGATGGAACACTTCATGATTCACATTGTTGACCAGATTTGGGCGTTGGGACCTGTGTACCTGCATCACATGTTTCCATTCGAGAGGTTCTTGTACTTCATTAAGCGATATGTACGGACTCGTTCCCATCCAGAGGGTTCGATGATTGAGGGCTACACAACTGAGGAGATTATCGAGTGTTGTACAGATTATATTAAAGGTAGCACACCAATCGGCGTTCCGGTGTCTCGTCATGAGGGAAGGTTATCTGGAAAAGGAATGACAGGAAGGAGATCATTCACCGATTCAAGTTACGAAGAAGTAGAGAGAGCACACTTCAGCGTGTTGCAACAACTTCAGCTTGTGACACCTTACTCTGAGAGACACCTGGTTGAGCTTCGCAAGAATAATCAGGACCGGTCGGATGAATGGATCATAAAGGAGCACGAGCGTTGCTTCACGGCCTGGTTAAAGAACCTAGACCTGCCAAGTGGGGAATCTGAAGATGACAAGATGATGAGAATGTTAGCTAGTCGCCCATCGAGGAGTGTGGTCACCTGGCAATCTTATGACATCAATGGTTTCACCTTTCACACCCAAAAAAAAGACACAAGGAGCAAGTGTCAAAACTATGGTGTTCGAGCTCTAGCCCAGAATGAAGAAGGTCACAGTACATGGTACTATGGGTACATTGAGGAAATCTGGGAACTAGACTATGGAGAAAGTTTGCATATTCCTATATTCAAGTGTAAATAGGTGAAGCACCCGCGTGGCGTGGAGGTTGACAGCCTGGGGATGACAATCGTGGATCTCAACAATGTAGGTCACAAAGATCAGCCTTGGATACTAGCCAAGACAGTTCAACAAGTGTGGTACGCACCTGACCCGGCGAGCGGAGGACAGAAGTCAATCGTTGTTTCTAGTAAACAAAGAATCGTCGGAGTTGAGAACGTGGAGGATGAAGATGAATACAATCAGTACGAAGAAGTGTCATCTTTCATTGATCCAACCAAATTTAAACTCTTTGAGACAAACCTAGTCTATGCTGGTGTAGTGTCATCTTTCATTGATCCAACCAAATTTCCTAACATGTTATACCATTTTCTAACATTTAAATATCATTTTATATCATTTCTAATAATTTTATATCATTTTATAACATTTTATATAATTTTCTAAAATTTTAATATCATTTATAATAATTTTATATCATTTTATAACATTTTATACCATCATCAAACATTTTATATAATTTAAAACATTTATAATAATTTCTATACCATTTGCTATCATTTTATATCATTTTATAACGTTTTATACCATTTGTAATCATTTTCTGTCATTTTCAGAGCAAATGAAATAAAAAAAAGGAAAATATTTGTAGCGACGGTTTGCTGACGTCAGGAACCGTTGCTACAAATATGTGATTTGTAGGAACGGTTCGATGACGTCATCTTGAACCGCGGCTAAAAATTGTCCTATATAAACTCTTCTCCCTCCTTGAACCCTTGTAAAATCCCGGCGGCTTCTCCACCACGCCGTCAGGCTGCCCAATTTCGCCGCCAACGCCACCACCGCATTCCTCCTCTCAACCCGCGACGAGCTCCACGGCCCACCGCTCGCGACCTCGCGCTCGGTGCCGCCCCCATCTCCGCCGCCTCTGTCCCAGACGCGCACTTGTGCACGGGCCGACATCCCCAACCTCGCCGCCGTCCCGGACCTCGCCGTCCCGGACCTCGCCGCCCTCGACCCCGGGACGCCATCCCACCTCGCCGACCTAGGGCTCGTTCCCCCCGACCTTCCCGCCGTCCCGGACCTCGCCGCTGTCCCGGATATCGCCGCCGTTCCGGACCTCGCCGACCCGTCCCCAAGCTGCAACGGCCGCCTCGTCCTCCACTAGGTGCGACCCTTCTTCCTTCTTTGTCCAGAGGGTGGCCTGATGTGTTCTTGTGCTGCAAAATTGATTACCTTGTGCTGCAAAAGTAAGGACATTGTGTTAGTTCTGATCTTGTGATGCTAGTAATTTGCAATGCTGTTAGTAATTTACAATGCTGCCCTGTTAACTGAATTTGTGTTACTAATTTTGTGATGCAAAATTCATTATGCTAGTAATTTTTAATGCTGTTAGTAATTTTGAATGCAGCCCTGTTAAGTGAAATTCACGTGTTAGTAATTTTGTGATGCAAAATTCATGATGTTGCCCTGTTAACTGAATTTAACTGATATTGTTGTACATATTAGTGTTGGAAATTAACTGAAATTGCTGAAGTTCAACATGTTGCTGCCCTTTTAACTGGATTTTGCAGAATATTGTTAACTGAATTTAACATGTTCTGCTAGTAATTTGCAATGCTGTTAGCAATTTGCAATGCTGCCCTGTTAACTGAATTTGTGTTACTAATTTTGTGATGCAAAATTCATTATGCTAGTAATTTTCAATGCTGTTAGTAATTTTGAATGCAGCCCTGTTAACTGAAATTCACGTGTTAGTAATTTTGTGATGCAAAATTCATGATGCTACCCTGTTAACTGAATTTAACTGATATTGTTGTACATATTAGTGTTGGAAATTAACTGAAATTGCTGAAGTTCAACATGTTGCTGTCATTTTATTAACTGAATTGTTAACTGGAAATTGCCAAATATATTTAGTGAATGGTTAACGGAATGCGTTGGATGGCCGTTAATTCGGCAACCCGCAGTGAGAGTGAGAGTGATAGTGACAATCATTTCTTGTTTGTACCTGGCCCCCTCTTCTTCCCTATGCTCGATGATGAAAGCGGGCTAAGCGAGACGAGCGTTGCATGAAGGAGCATATCCTTGGACATTGCACACTCTATGCGATGCAAGTCTAGGACCTTAGAGCGATGGATGGCCGTTAATTCGGCAACCCACACTGAGAGCAATTTTTTCCTTTCATTGTCGCCAAATGATGAAGGAGGATGGCCAACCTGACACTTACCAGAGTCGACGTGGCGGGTTTCTGCCAAGTGATATTCATTTGGTCGACACTTTCCACTCAACTCTGGCAAGTATCACGTTTGCATGATGATACGGCTATCCCAGATCTGATGGCACCTTTTAGTTTCGATCATAGGAATTGTTGTAGTTAACTGAAGTTCTCATAACCTCACAGTTAGTTGATTAAGCCTGATGGAGAACAACCCGGACTCAGTAGGAGGGGTAGGAGGAAACCAAGAGAACACGGAATCCGCGATCAACATGTCTCAGCAAATCCAGGAGACGATCGAGTACACGCCCTCGAACCGTGAGTCCTCTGATGAAGAAGGAAGCACCGAGTACGAGGAACCTGAGGAGCTGACTCCTCGACCACGTCGGGAACGTCAATCTGGGGTCCCCGACCCCGATTATGAGCCCGAACATGTACGGGAGGTATGATGTGAAATAAGTGTTCCCACATTTCATTGTCTCCTCGATGTGGTTTAACTAAAATATTGATGTCTCATATGCTAGCCTGCACGACGGAGAAGGAGGCCCCGCCGCTTGTTTGATGAGGAGCCGACAGTCGATGCGACCAATGAGCTCGTCGTAGAAGAGGAGCCTGAGAAAGTGCCGCCAGCGAAACGCAAGCGCGGTCAACGCAATGCAAACAAGGCAGAAGGCATATTTGATGTCATTGCCGTTGACTCGAAAGATGGGAAACCAAGCGATCCACCAGGCGTTCTGGCAAAATGGCGCAACCGATGTGGAAAGGTGATCAAGGACAAGTGCTCCATCACTTATACAGATTGGCGTTTAGTGTCAACCCACCTGAAAGAGGAAATGTGGAAAGCGGTGAAGGAGAAGATCAAATTCCGTAGGCAAGACGAAGAGAAAGGCCGGAAGGCAACAATGGACTGTCTGTGCCGATGCTTTCGGGATTTCAAGTGCATGCTCAACCGTGAGTACATTAAACAGGATCGGGTCCCTTCGAAATATGGAAATATCACTGCATACGAATGGAACGTCTTTCATGCACAGAAGACAAGCGCTGATGCTTTGGAGCTCAGTGCGAGGATGTCAGAGCTGAACAAGAGGAACAAGTACCATCCGCACCTAGGTCCAGGCGGTTACAGAGCCAAGGTTGACGAGTGGAGAGAGCTGGAATGGAAGAACCGCGAGGAAGGAAAGCCTGATCCGCTGAGATTCCTCGATGAGCGTACCCGAAATTGGATTTATGCTCGAGCCGAGTGGGTGGATGGTGAGCTTGTGGCGAGGGACCCTGTGACAGGAGAAGTGGTCGCACGCTTAATGGGTCCAATACAAGAGCAGGTGGAGATGGGTGTTCTGAAGCCTGTGTATCACAAAGACACGCTCATTGCGGGTCTACAGACGAAAGAACATCCCGGGCGGGTACGAGGAATCTCGTGTTCTACACCTTGGCATGAAGGTTTCTCGGACTCCTCATCCTCGAGCATGTACAAGAAGCATGACTTCTACAAGGAAGAACTGGAACATAAAGCACAAGAAGAGTGGGTTCGGCGGTATAGGGCATTTGCAAATTCTAATCCAGTTGAGCTCAGTCAACTACAGCCCATAGTCCCCAACCTCCAAGCGTCGATGGACTCTATGTCTCAGGGTACGACGACGTCCACCACGGGGTCAGAACCGGGGTTTGAACCCATCACTGAGGCCGTTCCTTGTGAGCTGCACGTGCCGTTTGGTTACAAGAAGGGGAAGACATTGAAGGTTGCAACAGGCATGGCACTTCCTGGAGACGTGGTTCACCTAAGGAAAATCCCACCTGGATTCATAAGGGTATCTGTAGATGAGATAGTGGAAGGATACGAGGACAATGAGATTGAAATCCCAATACCCGAGGAGGGGATAGAAACTCTGAAGGACACTCTTGGCACTTTCATAATGTGGAAACGACGAGAAGTTGTCCTCCTCACGCGGACTTCTCCGGACCCGTTGTCCGGTCACGGGTCACACCATGCCAGCCAGCCATCCCGAGCCGATGGTCAGCCGTCTCCGACGTCGGCTGCAGCTTCGGCTAGTAATGCTCGTTCTGCTGCTAAAGAAGCAATCATGGTGGCTGAACGGAATGAATGGAGTCCTACGATTGAGAACTTAGGGGACGCTGCTGCAACTCCGATCCGAGAGCAGCCGGGCTCAAATGATGTACCAAATGATGAGCCGCACCAGCCAAATGATGAACCGCAATCCAAAGATGATGCGCTCTCTCAGCCTCTGCCATCCAAGGATGATGCGCGTCCTCAGCCCCCGCCCTCCAAGGATGATGCGCGTCCTCAGCCCCCGCCCTCCAAGGATGATGCGCTCTCTCATCCCCCGCCCTCCAAAGATGTAGCGCGTCCTGAGCCCCCGCCGTCCAAAGATAATGTACTCTCTAAGGATGCGCCCTCCAAAGATGATGCGCTTCCTCAGCCCCCGCCAAAGAAAGATGTAAGGCCGCCTCCTTCGACGAAGCCATATGTGCCAGTCATACCACGGACCGTAACCGGCTTCGATACGGAACCCACTGGTAGGAAAAAAGAGGTCCAGGAGGCTGTCAAGTCATACATGGAGTCATGGAAGAACACCTGGAATCCGACTTGTCAGGTATCTCCCAAGGTCGACCACGTAAAAGATCCCCGATCATTGTTGTGCTACGACGATGAAGTTTTGGGGGACTTGACCGATGAGGACGTTACAACATTCGAACTGGGCAAGCAACTTGTACCAAAAATTTGTCTCAAGAACATGCCTTGGGAGATGAAGAAGCTGCATAACTGGTACATGCAAGCCGCAAAAGAAGGAGTATCCATGATACCTTTAAAGTATGGCTCTGACATCTTCAACGACATGGAACCAAAGAAGACAAACATCATGGGGATTACCTTTGATGAAATTTACCGTGCCTTTCGGCTTCAAAGGATGGACAGCACCTTAGTAACCTTGTGGTGCATGTAAGTCATCGCACCTCATCTCATTTTTTAAATGCATGTCCTTCACCGGAAAAAACAATGAGAATCACTTTTCTTGTTTTGTAGGCTTTGTTCCATCTTCCAACGAAAGACACACACACACACACACCAGGGAATTTTGGAAGCTAGCGTACTTGAACCCCCAGATGATAAATCATACCGTGATCAACCCACGACTAAACAAATTAGACCCCATGTACGCTGGTAAGACGGATGCGGAGCTAGAGACATTGGAAAAGCAGTTGGTCCAACAGGCAAGGACTCATACGGCTAAATATATCTATGACTGTTTCATGAAGTGGCAGGATAGAGAGATGATTATGGCCCCATACAACTTTGAGTAAGTTAAACCACTGTCTTCATCTCCTACACATCTATTGTAATGAGTACTAACACGATTATTGTTGTAGTGACCACTGGATATGTTTGTGCCTTATACCGACAAATGGGTACCTTCTAGTGCTTGATAGTCTTGATGTGGACAAGAAGAGGTACCAAGATATCATCAGCGTCATAGATTGGTAAGTTAAGCATCGCTTTTCAATTATGACGACTATTTTTATCTAACAATACGCTTTTCTCAATTGAGCAGCGCTTACGCGAACTATTGCAAAGCTGGGGGTAAGCACAGCCCTTATCGAGACAAATATATGTACTTCCGTCATAAATTTTGGGTAAGACATGCTACGTCATTTATCGTATATCGATTGTATGATTATATCAAATTGCTAATTATGTTTTCTCTATTTTAGTGCTACAAGCAGCCCAGAGGATCCGTGCATTGTGGTTACTACACATGTATATTCTCGCAAAGTAGCTCCAAATACTTGTACACCATCACCGAGGAGACCAAAGAAGAGGTATGTATATGGTTTGTGTATCATTTTAGTTGTATTCTTGTCGTCACTCGTTCACTAATTCTTCAATTAACACATCTTTACAATTGCATTGCAGAAAGAACAAAGGATGAAGCAACAAAAAACACAAAGGCAAAAGGAATATGAAATGATTAGAAGAGGAATAATCCCGCCGGACTCAATACATTTGACGACAAATGTAATGTATCGGGTGGTTGCTAACCTATGTCGTTTCATTCTGAGAGAAATCATTCATCCAAATGGTAAGTTCTTTGATCCTGAGAGTGACTTGGCGATGAATCATTGGCCGCTTTGTGAGTGGACTGGTTCCAAACGTCCATATGAGCCTAACTTAGATCCTACGGAGAACGATGACTATGAAGTGTTAGAGAAGGAGGAAAGATGACACTTGTGCTGCATGGATGTATTTAGTTGAATATTCTTGTGAATAATTGTGAATATTGTTCTATGGATGTATGTTGTTGACACTTTGGTGCACCGATGGGTGTATGATGACTAAGTGATGTATACACTTGTCTTTGCACTTGCTGGAATGATTCTGGAATGGATTATATCTTATATTGTGCTATCTGTTATTTCTGTGTATTCTGGAATGTGTATTAAAGAAATTAATTTTATTTTTTTTCCTGTCGAAAATGTAGCGGCGGTTGATAGCAGCAACCGTTTCTACAAAGCGATTTGTAGGGGCGGTTACTGCCGTCAAATTGATTTGTAGCAACGGCTGGCGGCAGCAACCGTTGCTACAAACTGATTTGTAGCAACGGCTGACGGCAGCAACCGTTCCTTTCCGGGTAGTCGATGGCTATTCACAGCTACTACCTTAACACCAAAGAAGAGCTCGACCCAATGCTTTATTTCTGTCTTAGTGAATCCCGATTTGACATTAAAAGTATATTGATTCTTTCCCAATAAACGAAGACTCTTTTCTGTAAATACTGCGTATTTGATTCCATCCATAAATCGACTTTCCCTCCTATCCTCTGAGTTCCAGTATCGATAAGAATTCGAGTTCTTATTGTTCTTATGTTATGGTATGAATATACCATACCAATTCGTTATGTATGGATGATGGATGAGATTCCATGGATAGAGAGCCAGTTCCAATAGACTTATGAGCAACCGTTGCTACAAATCAATTTGTAGCAACGGTTGCTGCCGTCAGCCGTTGCTACAAATCAGTTTGTAGCAACGGTTATTTTGAACCGCCGCTGCAGGCTCGTGATTTCTAGCGACAGTAACGTAGCGACGGTTGGCCTGGTCCGTCGCTGTAGGCCATTTTGAACCGTCGCTACAGGACGGTTCTGTTGTTGTGTAATTAGAGCATTGTGGAGAGAATTCAAGAAACCAGTTCTCTGAGCTCACACTACCGGTCAACATATCTGAAGAGAAAGTACTCCCTCCGTCCCAATATATAAGGGATCGGGGGAGTTCCCGAGTAAAAGAGCAGGGAAGTGAAAAGACGAAAATGCCCCTAATCATTATTGCTCTCTCTCCTCCCCGCTCAGCAGCCAGCACATCCTCCCGTCGCCCATCAACGCCGCTGCCTGCAGCCTGCCACCGCTCGCCCCCGCCGCAGGCCGTCCGAGGTCCTCGCCGCGCCGCCGCGACCTCGTGCAATGCCCGCGCCGCGGCGAACTCGGGCCCCGCCCGCTTCCCTTTGCCCTGGCCGCGACCACGCGCCCCGCCCGCCTCGCCAGCGCCGCCCGACCTCCTCCCCCACTGGCGACTGAAGAGTGGCGGCTGTGAGATGGCGGGGAGACGCGGCGGCTGGAGACGGCGGCCACGGCAGGACGACTTCCAACCTCTCGCCAGTCTTCCCCACAAATTCATGGTGGCGGCGAAGATCCAGATCCCCCTCCCCCATCTCGGTCTACGGCGTCGAGGTCCGCCCGGCCGTCCATGGCCTGACTCTGCTGTGGTCGAGCCACGACCACGAGTGGCGCGTGGCGGTGGCGATGCTCGACGGCGGCGATGGACTGCGCGCCGCGCGGCGGTCTGTAGGCAGCGACGGCGGCGGGCTGCGCGCGGCGTGGCGGGCAGCGACGGCCTGCGCGCCGCGCGGCGCGATGGGCAGCGACGGCGGCGGGGGGCTGCGCGCGGAGCGTTGCCGGTGGGGGCGAGATGCGGGGAGGAAGGAAGGGGAAAAAATCTGTGCATGTGGGCCCCACAGCTTCTCAATCCCTTATATTATGGGACAACTCTATACTCCCTCAATCCCTTATATTATGGGACAGAGGGAGTATAAAGAAGGTACGGTAGGGATAGGGTCATACAAAGACTCGTAGGGGTGATTAAGCTACGGATCAAGACAGTTGGGGCATCCATCCAGGACCAAACGCCCTTTTAGAAAAATGGATTTTGTTAGTACTAGTGGGGATTTGAAGTTGCAATGATGCCTCCAGGCGCCATGATACGGGTGGAATCCCAATGATGATCTCCGTAGTCTGCTCCCTATCCTCTCCCCACTTATATTTCATTTTCTAACTATCTATAGTATATGGAAACAGAACGAATCTCGTGATGCAGGCGAAGCAATAATCTGCAAACCACATGTTCCACGCTGGATACGTGAGAATATTATCTGACGTCGCAAATTACTAAAGATGTGCCCGCAATTGATGACCTTCTTATCCCTAGTAAATCAAGTATATATACTTTTTTTTTGAAATGTAATCAAGTATATATACTACATGATCTGAAGATTAAAATCACTGCGGGATAAAATTTAAAAACACAAAATGGTACAGCTACGGGCTTATACTGGCGAAGAGCCCCGCAATGCCTAAATCAATCATCTCATTTCAAAGTTAAAAAAAAAACGAAGCTTAAACTCCTTTTAGATCAGAGGCCAAGGAACACAGGTCACTGTCAAGAGAGTTGGCAACAGGTAGGGAATTGTATACAACCATTTTCCTGTCATGTGAGGCTCCAAGTAGCAATCGGGCATTAAGACGAGAATTAAATTTGTAATATTTGCTTCTGCTCTTCTTGGGACCGCGATCTCTCCATTAAGCCCGCTCGATGAGCTGGACATTTTCTTTTTGTACTCGTGTAGTGTAGTTCACCACAAGTTTGTTTCATGTCCCACTTCATTTTGTCCAAGTTTTTTGCTCTTTCCCCCCTTAACGAGATAAGTTGAATAACTTATAAAGAGACTATATATACAAAAAGAAAGAGCATAATAATCTAGAAACTTATGTGTAAAATCCTCGCAAAAGAAAACTTATGTGAGCATCCGGAGATGACGCCACAAAAAGTTTTTGGGCTGATCAAGGAGGAAATAAAACTGAGGGAGATGGCCTACAGACACAGCCAGGCTGAGTACTTCTCTAGTTCTTGAGTGACTGAAATCGCAGTTGTGCATTCATGTAACGAATAAAATGTACTGAACTTTGTATTTCCTTCTTCTTTCTTAAATGAAAGAGCAGTGCTCCTGCTCATTGTTCGAAAAAAAAGAAACTTATCTGTAAGATATTTTTCTTTAACGACTAAAAGCTACAACTTTATACATAGAATTTTGATCAAGATCATGTGGATTATATTCATACGATGTGAACAACTAGGTTGATGACATCTCTTTGGTTGGGTGCTAGGGTCATTGCTTGGTAACTGGCAAACTACGGAGCAAAATACAAATGTCTGTATATGTTAGCAAATAATATGTCACTAATATTCGACGAAGACCAAAGCTCGATTATCACCCGTTGTATGCTGACTTGCTGAGTGGATTATCTGGTGTTCTTTAAAAACACTTTCTAGAGTTTATACCATGGTGATGAAAGCGCGGGGGAGACCACTAGCCATTCACCGCACCCTTTCAAAGAAAAACTTTAGCGATCAACTTGATGAATCACTGTGAACAAGCAAAAATCATTGGAGAAACAGCACATGCAGGTCTTGTGACCTCGATCCCTGCATGCAGATACAGAAATGACAGGAACAGCCGGACCCTACGAGCATCAAGGCTAATTGTGGAATAGTCAGCATTCAGCACGTCACGTTACCTAGGCCGTACAAGATAGATTTCTTTGTGAAAGAATATGGGTGTGTTCGTTGTGGGGTCTAAAATTTAGAAGGAAGAATCTTGTCATTTAAAAGTATTAAATAAAGTTTAATTACAAAATTAACTGCAGAACTTTGGTCTAAATCGCGAGACGAATCTAACGAGGGTAGGTAAACCGTGATTAGACGCTGGTTACTGTAGCATTACTGTAGCATCACTATAACAAAATATAGATTAATTAGGCTCGTTAGATTCGTCTCGTAAAGATGTACTTATCTGTAAAAAGGTTTTGTCATTAAATTTTATTTAATACTTTTAAATAATAAGATTCTCTTTGATGTGACAGGTCTAAATGCTAAATGCTAAAGCAACGAACACCGCCTATATGGCATTCTGTTTAATCGCTACTGTTCCTTGTTCCTGCAATGTCGGGCTTTGTGTCCAACGCGTACCAACAAAGCATGAAAGGTGGTGTATCTTCAGTTTTGGGAGCCACTCATCACGTGAAAAGCTGTCCAGCTTTTTGAAGCAAAAGAGAAAAGGCGAAAGAGTAGGACCAGTTCATTTCAGAAAAGAAATGGACGAACAGTTCCAGATAACATGGTCGTGTTCTTGAGTCGAAACCAATACAGAGCCAATGCAGTTCACAAGTTCTTTTCTCGCAGAGTTATACCGCCAATTGACTGCATAAATTGTATGACTGCGACATCTTATCTTACTCCTCCTAAAAACGGGAGTTGGTGATGCGATCGTCGTCGTCCGTCGCCCGCTTCCTCCACCGAAAACGCGCGCCGACAGGTGGGGCCTACGGCCCCGCTCCCTCCTCACGGTCTCACCTGTTTTTTCTTCCTCATCCGCAAAGTAAAAAAGAAAAAAAACATTCCTCTCGATCTCCCTTCCAGATCCATGGCGGCCTCCCTAAATCGGACCAAAGAGAAGCCAAGCTGCACCATGCTCTTCCAGTCTGCTCCGCCGCGGTCGAATGCGCCTTCCTCTGCCCTTTCACGGCGTCGCGGGTGAGGGCCGGAGCGAAGGCGGCAAACCACGTCGGCATCGATGGAAGCTAGCCGAAAAAACGAATCCACTCACAGAGGTGCGCAATCGGCGAATCTCGGCTTGAATTTGCGACACGAACAGATAGCGACCCTTTATAAAGAAAAGCGCATACTAATACTTGCAGACTTTAAACCCTCTAAAATATTGCGTGTGCCTCGTGGAGCCTCTGGGGTGCACGTAAGGATGGGGGCCCTCCAGTTTCCTTGACCCTCCACGTGTCAGTACGACGGCCGTATATTCACAGAGCCGGATCACTGCGCCCACGAATATGTTACTACGCGTCCCCAGGGAAACGTCCCAAGCAAATGGAACCGTCGTCTTCTCCCCAAATTGCGTCGTGTATTTATCCGGGGACCCCAACACAACACCAAAGCTCCTCCCACCTTCTCAGACGCGTTGAGCTCACTCTCCGCTGCTCAGGCAGGCAACTCACACAAGAAGCCACAGTTCTTGCAGTTGGAGTGGTGATCTCTCCCTCGCTCTCTCTATCTCCACCTCTCTTCTCCGCAAAGACGAAATGGGGAGGGCACCGTGCTGTGAGAAGGTGGGTCTGAAGAAGGGGAGGTGGACGAAGGAGGAGGACGAGATCCTGGCGAGGTACATCAAGGAGCATGGGGAAGGGTCATGGAGATCACTGCCCAAGAATGCTGGTACGGGAAGAATAGTTGCAGAGGAAGAATGGATTGTTGAAAAACCTTGCGGTTTTCTTTTCCCCAATTCTTTTGGTATGTTGAATCAATCCACCTTGCTGCAGGGCTGCTGCGGTGCGGGAAGAGCTGCAGGCTGCGATGGATCAACTACCTGAGGGCGGATCTCAAGAGGGGCAACATCTCTGAAGAGGAGGAGGAGATGATCATGAAGCTCCATGCCACCCTCGGCAACAGGTACGGACTCACCTGAAATTCTGGCTCGCCCTGCTTGAATTTGTGTGCAGACTCTTGCGCTTGATTCCTGCATTTGAACGAATTCGGTAGTGTCTGTTAACGAACGGAATCAGAGCTCTTTCATTAATGCTTTCCATATGCCTCTAGACGATGATCTTGTTCAACTGAACTGACTTGAGTGAACCAATTCAGAGAACCCGGATCCAAGAATCTGAAACGTTGGTTCGGTTACTTTTGGTAGAAATCTTGTAGCCAAGGTCGTGGTTGAGTATATACTGCACATTTACACGTATGTAGCATCCAAAACGAACAGATTTTATTGCAGAGCAAGCCTGGAATATGCGCTCTCAAGATTCCAATAGGATCCCCAAATTCGCATTTAGTGAGCATCAAACTGAGTTGCTGTCACTTGAACATTTTTTTTCACTGTTGCACGACTGCAATTTTCACAGAGGCTAAGGTGAATGCGGCCCCTGTAGTCAAACCATAAATTTTGGCTTTGGCTTCAATTCGCCCTTGTACGTCTATAGAAGACCTCACGCCCTGTAGACATTCTCCAAAGTAGAAAAAACTTGACGTACTCCCTCTGTTTCAAATTATAAGCAGTTTTGGCTTTGGACACGGTAACTAAGAAGGGATGAAAAAGGTGATAGGCACAGAAAACAATGAGCAGTGAAAGAGGAGAGAGATAGAGATAGACACAGGAAACGATGCACTGGGAAGTGGGAAAGTTGCATGGGGAATCGAGAACTACTTATATTTTGACAAAAATTTTGAATGCTAGAACTACCTATATTTTGAAACAGAGGGAGTACCACTTTGGTGTTTCCACTCTCATCAAGAGGAGGAGAAAACAAAGAGCAAGGCAAAGAAACTTGGCAGACCATTTCTGATTTGTTTTTTGCCAAAATTGTTGTCAAAACACACTCTTTAATTTCCGAAGGAGAAAACCACCTATAGTCAGCAGCACTACCTCAAAATACATAAAAAAGTTTCACTGATTTTAATTTTCTTCTCCCTTTGTTCCTAGCCAGGCAAAACCTTGATCACTTTTGTCAATTGTCACTTAGACATGGGCCCATCTTCCATTTCCTCCTTGTCGCCTTGCATAAGCTCGGTCGATGGCTGACATTTTTTATCTTTCCTCGTTGGCCTCGTGCAAAAAGGACGCGAAAAGAACGAGCAAGCGTGACCCACGCAAACGCTCGTCCCATTTTTCTTTCGCTGAATCATCCACCGGCCGCTGTCGCTTAACAGCGGCGGCAGACGGCCGGCAGCGACGGTGAGAGAGAGGTGACATCAACAGAGAGTCGCTGCGTCGGCGTCAGACATTACTCTGCTGGGTCCGTGCGCATTGAGAACGCCGGGACCCCGCCGCTGCTGACCATACATGCGGCGGCTGATGACGAGGATCCGTTTGCACGCGACCCTTTGTCATTAGCAGGTGGACGTGGCGGCACGGAGTCCCTTGGCTTCAGGAACACGTGGTGTGTTTACTGAAGGAAAATCTGCCTTGTGTGGGATTGAAATTTCACCCGAATCATAGAAATTCAGATCAGTTCGTTTACCCTGATTGTTCAGTTCACTTCTAACCCGTAGCTCGTGCTAGCGTGATAGAGATACTAGGCAGTAAGTACCCCTGCACTGTTGGAGCATTTGGACTGGGGTGGCAGCATGCGTACAATTCAACTGCACGCGTGTGCCCAGTACTTTGTTGATCAGAGCAAGCCCATCGCATTGTCTCGTCGACCAACATGTCAGCCAAAAATCGATGTGGAGGAAAGAGAAACGCATTCTGACAGAGGAACGGTCGCGGCTGCCGGTGACCGTCGATTCCTGGCTTCCGCACTATTCGTCGGCCCCACAACCCATCTCTTCAGAGGAGAGGAGGAACCCACGTTAGATAGAAAAATATTTTTGGCTAGTCGCGTGCGTTGAGCGAGGTGGGCCCAACCATTGGCTGAAGGAGGACGTGTCTGTACGATTCGACCGTGGGGTTGGCCTTGCTCTCACGAACATGCTCAGCTATTGCTGTGGCGTTCTAGCCTGGAATCCCTAGCTCGTTTCTCATGTGCGAGACGTACGTGTCCTCTCGTTTTTTTGACCTGGCCGGGCACCGGCCTGACCGCACGCACACGACTTTGTCGGCACACACTGCTCGCAAGCTATAGCACATCTTACCTTGGCTGCACATACAAGATCGTTGCCGGAACGGAATTGTACCTTTGCTTGAATCATCATGTGGCTGCTTTCACATATACGTATACTAGAAGAGCGATGAGGTAACTGTATTTACTTTGGTTATGCATAATGATCTGCATACACTAGATGAAACTTTAGTCATATTTTCTAAGATCGTTGCCGGAACGGGAATTGTAGCTTTGCTTGAGTCATGATGTAGCTGCTGTCACATAAGTATACGTGTACTAGAAGAGTGATGCGGTCACCCTGTATTTACTTTGGTTATGCATAATTATCTGCATACTAGATGACAATTGACAAGTTAACAATACTTTTTGGGAAATATGAGATAGAGATTGTAGCTGCAACAGTAAGCAAACTAAGACAATTAAGGTTAGGTTCGTTCTTGACATTCATACGAGGTCTGTTCTGCCTCATGTTCACTCGTTAGGCAAAGGTCTTTCTCAACGGATTTAAGATGCTTGTCATCGCATTACTGAACGCGACGTGTACCGACACGCGACGCAAACCAGACATGAGTTATGTATGGGACTTGGCAAAATAGTGCCATGAATGTCGTGAGCGAACAAAGAAATCATTCGTGTTCCTGATCGATCTGATCGCCCACCAAACCATGCTGCCAACAACGGCAAACACACGAAGCCACGTAGTACTACTACTCCATGGTAGATGGTACTACTGGCTGTAGCATCTAGTAAGCTGTAACGCAGCTTCTGCAGACGAAGCTTTTCATCGGTGTCGCGTTCCATGCCTATAATTGCCTACGAGTAACTCACTGCAACTGGCATGGGGTCGTTGGATCTCCAGCAATGCATATTGATTGCCACATGTGCCTGCCGCCTGGAGTTCGCGGCCATGGACGTGCTGCTCTTCTGAATCTCCTGTTCTTTTGTTTTTGAGTACAGAACACAGTAGTAAATTCTCTCTGAAACTTCTTTTTTTTTTCTTTGTTCTTGCTCACCAGGTGGTCCCTGATCGCCGGACACTTGCCTGGCCGGACGGACAACGAGATCAAGAACTACTGGAACTCGCACCTGAGCCGGAGGGCGAGCGACTTCCGGAGCGGCGGCCACGGCGTTGTCGTCAACCTCGACCTCGCCAAACTGCCGGGCGGCGGCAAGCGACGCGGCGGCCGGTCTGGCCACAACGCCGCTGCCGCCAAGGGAGGGAAGGTGAAGAAGGGCAAGGGGAAAGAGAAGGCTGCAGAAGTGGCGCTGCAGCACGCGGCAAAGAAGGAACAGGAGGACATCAACGCCGCGACGCCGAGCTCACAGGAGCAAGCGCAAGCCAGTGCCAGCGGCGTTACATCTGATGGGCTCGAAGATGGACCACTGGGCCCGAGTGAAGAAATGGTGAGTGGACTTCTGGACCCAGTATGCCCAAAATTGGAGACGGACCTGGACGGAGCATGCATGGACCATGACAGTGGGCCGTGCATGGACAGTTACACTGGACCATGCATTAAGAGTGAGAGTGGACCCAGTGGGCCTTGTGGTGACGTGGCCCAAGAAGTGGGCGACCACCACGCCGACAAGGCCTTGGAGGACTGGGATTTGACGGGGCTGGAGATCTCAGTCGACGATGACATGTGGGACTCACTGGTATGGGACTACAACGACATGGCGGTCCCGGAAGGAGGGAAGCAAGGAGAGCTGATGCCAGACTTGTTCTTCCTGGACAATATGTAGGCGAAGACGGTGTCTTTAGCTTGGCGTTTTGGGTGTGTGTAGCTTTTGAATCTAGCAGAGTTGGATGTGTGCTGGTGATGAGGGGGATAGCAGAGTGATTCTGTGACGTTTTTTTGTATGTTGGTCTTGCCTGATGCGTCCCGATAATGCAAGAAGATGTAAAAAAATAAGGGCTTCTTTGGATTGGAGGAAAAAATTTCCTTTCCTGCGTTTTTCCTGTGAAATTGAACTGTTTTCTGTGAAATTCCTGTGCGATTCCTGTGAAATTCCTGCGTTCCAAAGGAGCCCTAAGTGGTGGAATTGCTCTTTTATCAGGCGTGATCCATGGTGAACACGGTGATGAACTAATGCGTTAGAAAAAGTGAAAAATTCAGCTGTCAAAGACGATTTCACTTGCATTATGGAACCATTCCTGCCTAGAGCATGGTATTTTGCCCCATTATTGCTGGAACCGACATGTTTCAAAACAAGTAACACATATTCCTGCCCTAAACATCTCAGAGATTTCAGAACAGAGGTGATGCAGAGACGCACGCTGCTGAAACTGAGAAAATACCACACTACTAAGCACCACACAACCTAGTTCAGTAAACAAAGAAAAAACAGTCAACACAACTGAGCTCACCAATCACTAACCACGAATATGTTTAGCATTTTGTACCAAGAACAGCAGAACATAAACTGGCACGATCCATGATGAACACGGTGATGAACAAATGTGTTAGAAAATGAGTGAATTTCAGCATTCAAAGACGATTTTACTTGATTGTGGACCTTTCAGCAGGATACACATTCTTGTCTTTAACACGGAAGTTCATATGTCCCAAACATCACTCACTAACACTTCAGTTCATTTTCGTATAAAATTCTGAACAGAACATTATGAAGGCAGTTCACACAATCTATTGGGAATTGTCAACAGGCACTCCAGAAATATTGTCACCATACTACATACAATCTAGTTAACCACAGTTCAATGCGCTGCTTACTAGTCAGTTCAGTGTTCGTGCCTAGGGCAGCAGACTTTACTTGTTTTCAGGAACCATTCCTGTCCAGAACATGGTATATTTTTTCTCGTTCCTGCAGGACCCACCTGTTTTATGAAAAATTAACAGGAAACTCCTGAAACATTTCAGTTACTCACAACCATCGGGTCACTTGCACAGAGATTTCATCGTAGATAGAATTCACCTGTTAAATGAAAATTGGTTCACTTGTGTAGAGATACTCACAAATTTCAGCACAGAGATGTTGCAGATAGGACAGATTAATTCACACAATCTACGAGTATACCCCACACAATCTACAGAGAACTTGGGAAACAGGAAACCACACTACTTTGTACTCACAGATCACACCAAGTTTTCTTCTTCTTATTATTAATTTGGTTCAGGACAACTGAGCTCATTAGTCCCTTAGCCAGGAATCAGTTCAGCATTTGTACATAGAGCAGGAGAATATAAACAGACATGATGTCGTGATCCGTGATGAACAAATGTGTTAGGAAATGCGCCATCTTCTGAGCATTCAAAGACGATTTCACTTGATTATGGACCTTTCAGTAGGAAAACTATTCATGCCTAGAACATGGCGTTTTCAGGAATTGAACTTTTTTTTAATGAAAAAATAAAATGTTTTTCCTACTGAAAGGTAGAGAGTGCATTGATTCAGCACATCGCATTCTGCAGAGAGTGCAATTCATTTCACACAATCCACAAAAGGTAATTGTCAACTGATATTGCAGAAACAGTTAGACCACGCAACACATAATCTAGTTCATGCTGGTTTTCAGGAATCGTTCCTATCCAGAACATGGTATTTTGCCCCGTTCCTGCAGGAACCCACCTATTTCATGAAAAATAACCTGAAACTTCTGAAACATTTCAACTACTCACAACCTAATCGGTTCATTTGCGCAGAGATTTCCACGCAGATATAATTCAACACAGATGTTCTGAAGACACAGCTATCCAATTGACACAATCTACTGATAAGATAATTGTCAACACATAACGCAGAAATAGCTAAGTTCAGTTAAAAAAAGAGTTCTAGTTCAGCACGTTCAGTTCACTACTCTGGTCAACAATCAGATTCAGTGTTTGTACCTAGAGCAGCAGAGTTTGCTGGTTCTCGGTCTTCTTTGATCCTCCCTTTCTTCCCCCTCTCCCCCTGTTCCTCCCCTTCCTCTTCTTGCCGACGGCAGGTTCGTCCTCCGTCGCAGACGCTGCCGCGGCGCTGCAACCTCTGCTCCCACCACCATCTGCAACCGCAGCCTCCCTCGCTTTGATCCCCATCTCTGTTCCGCTTCCGCCCGAGTTGCAGATCTTCTTGGCGGCGCTCCTGAACGTGGACTCGCAGCCCTCGCCGACGTTGAGCTCGCCGAAGACCCTCCTCCTCCTCCCCTGGTCGCCTGACGGCAGGACTCGCCGCGCCGTCGCCGGCGCCGGGACGTCCCCGGCGCACTTCCTCTTGCCGCCGCCCCGCGCGCTCCGGCCGACCGGAGGCGGCGGCGCGTCCTTCGCCCGCGGCGTCGAGTCGACAGCCTGCCGACGCGGGTGCGGCGTCCGTCCGGCGCGCCCCGCCTCCCTCGGCGCGCGGCGCGCCGGCGTCGACGCAGCGCACGCGGGCGCCGCCGGGACGGCGCGGGACGCGCGCGTGCGGGTGGCCGTCGCGGCGGCGTCGAGCTCGCGGTCGCGCGCGCGCCAGTCGACGCCCTTCTCGGCCAGGACCACCTCCCGCGGCCGCGCCGCGCCGAAGGGATCCGCCCTGGTCGGCTGCTCCTTCTTCTCCTCCCGCCCCGGCTGCTGCTGCTGTTGCTCCTCGCGCTCGACCTCGTCCGCCCAAGAGAAGCCGAAGCAGAGCCGTGTCGTCGGCTTGCCGCTGCCGCTCGCCTTCTCCATTCCCTCCTCTCCTTGATGCGTCCGGTTCTGTGATTGGGAAGTTCGAGATCTGTGGTGCGAGTGCGACTGGTGCGGTTTCTTCCTCCGCTGAGCGCGCGGGGTTTCAATTCGGAAAAGGGAGTGGGGGCGTGCAACGGTCGGCAACCGCACGGCCGCACCGAGGGCAAGGGAAGGGATGAGAGGGAGCCCCGTGGCCGTAGATGCTAGAAGAGCAACGGTCGGGCGAAACCTCGTGTGTTGATGGAAAAAGAAGTGTCTGAATATTGCAGAGGGGGCTTTTTGATGCTACTCAATCATACATCTTCTGTTTCTTTGGACAGATCAAGGCTCCAAATTAACAGCTTGTTCGGCTGCATGATTTGTTTGCTGCATCCTCCAAAAAAAAATGATTTGTTTGCTGCGCTGCACATATAAAGTTTCAAGAAAATAAGAATGATATTTACTCAGAAATTTCTCAGGGCGTGTACTCACCAATAGCACTAGCAGTTCAGGGCTAAGTTCAAACATTACACACACACACACACAAAGAGAGAGAGAGAGAGAGAGAGAGAGAGATTATAAAAAAGTTCTAAGATCAGATTGTTCCAAACCGAGGGGGAAAAGAAAGACGAGGTGACACATCAAATAAATACATGTTTCCCTGATGAATATGTCTTTATTGGGGCAAACTCTTAAAAAACTAAAAATAAACGAGGTCAAAGGTCCGATGTTTCTTAAATTTTTATTAAGAAGAAGAGGCCCACCGAAACCTGCTGGGCCGAGCTTCACCGGTGCGCGCGCTGGTAGCCTAGGAGCTACGGCCCAAATCACAGGAAGGTGAGCCAAAAACGACCAGCCGCCCTTGGTGTTTGGACGGGAATTGAACTTGGGTTGGCTGCCTGAGATAGCTAGCAGACAACCACCCGATCGAGCCGACCACGCTTCGCAAAACCAAAGCTTTTGTATGTACTGATTTGATCACCAAGGGGGAAAGAATATTGAGGTAAATGTACATATTTTAGGAGTACTTTTTATCCAAAATGCACATTATATTTATAAGTACCTTTACCCAAAATGTACATCAGGGCACTCTGTTCTTGAGCTAAAGGTGATCTTACTTCTAATTAAGTGGAACTGGATCAATATTTGCATGTTCATTTGTGAAAACTGATGATAAAAGTTATCAATCATCGATATTCTTCACTGACTGTTTATTATTTACAAGAAAATAAATCTGTTTCTCCCAATGACACTTGCATCCACCCCAGAATTACAAGGAAACCAGACTGTTAATATAACGCTCAGGACAAGAGATTTGCAGTGTTAATTATTTGTTTTAAACGTCATATCAATAAAAATCGAGGTAGAGATATTTCGTTTTACGAGAGATATCGTAATTCGGTTCTCCTAAATCGAAATACACACACGATAAGCATTCACGTCTATTTTTTTGGGTGGATGTCGAAAAGTTGTTCATTGATTAATTCCAATATGAATCAGGACAAACAGTTGTGGCTTAACAACCCAAAGCCAGACGTTTATGAGGTTTCATGAACAACATGGCAACTAAGACTTCCGTCTAAAAAGCATGGCAATGATGCTCTGCTCTAGGCAGCATGAAGCCAGTCCGCATCCGCATGGAGTCGTGGACAATATCCAACACAACTTGCAACGTCTGGAAAAGTTACTTGAAATCTATGGGAATCGACTCGAGTACAATGAACGATGCATTTTTTTTTCCTTTTTTTTTTCTGCGAAACAATGCAATTCTTGATCAATGGATGAATCGGCACCAGGAACCCGATTCCACCGAAGAGCACGTGGATTGTTGCCGCCGAAAGAACGCCTTTATCTTGCAAGAAGAAACAGAACACGCCGCAACCGCCGCATTTCTTCAGAAACGCAAGATGCTGGAGCACTTGCGCTTGAACCACCGGAGCCCACGGCGGAGCGAGGCCTTCACCTTGCCCTCCACCGCGTAGGCCTTGTATCCCGCGACCCGCCGCCGCCGCTTCATCTCGGGGTCGCCGAAGCAGCACACGCGGACCCCGCGAATGCCTGGGCCGCAGCGCCGCCTTCCGAAGTCGATCGCCGGTGTGGAGGGGCCCGGCGGCGCCATCGCGAACTGCTGCCGCGGCGGCGACGCGATCGTGTGGAGCCCCAGGGGGAAGGGGATCTTGGGAGGGGCTGATCCTAAGTTGGCGATGAGGCGAGGTAAGGCCGTGGTGTTGGGGACGGACGCAGTTGATGATGGCTGGAAAGGATCGTCCCGGGCAGGACGTTGGAGGTTGGCCATGGAGAAAAGAGTGCAGAAGCGGACGGGGAAGGAATAGTTGGGACCAACATGGGGCTGTGGCCCTCTCGTCTTATTTTGGAGCATCTCGTTAAAAACCACTAATTTTCCTTCTCTGTAATAATCTTGTAAATAAAATAAGGGAACACCACACACAGGACAAGAGGATTGGTTCATTTTTTTTTACTTGTAGTTTTCCCCCCTATTTTTATAAAAAATAAAAACTAATGGTCTGGTTCCAAAATGATAAAGTTTGCTTGATCAAATTATTTTGTATTTTGAAACACGTTTAGATTTGTTACACGACTTTTACGGACATACGTTGGAATGTATCCTTGCCTAGGTGCGCAAGAGTTGAGATACAACCATTAATACAACACTTAAAGGCCATTTGCGTTTCTACTCTTCGATTGCAATTGCAATTTTATCCCTTCATTTTTAGCTTTGCGATTTCGCCCTTGTTCTTTTTTCAAATGGATGTAAAAAATAACTTTTGTGATTTTACCTCTGGTTTTGAAGCAAATAAAGGGTAAAACCGCAACCACAACGCTCAACTCTTGCTTCAGTTTGAAAAACATAAGGTAAAATCGTAAAGTTAAAAAAAAGAAAGATAAAATTGCAATTGGGAGGCAAACTAAGGGTAGAAACGCAATATTTTTTGTAGGTTAGACTTATTTTAATATGCAATTTATGGTTGCCTTATATATAAATATGAAAATAATTTATTTTTGTGTTCCTAATTCAAAACCCCACCCTCGGTCACATGACCTTTCAAGTGATGAATTAAAAAAACACAATATTTATCAATTATATTTTATTAATAAAAGCACTTATCAATTTTATTCACTAGAGAATGTTATTCGAACTCTGATTCAGGGCATGCGTCCCAGATCAGTAAGGTGAATTCACTGGAAATCAACAAAAGATGTTACAAAGGTGGTTCTAAACATATGCAAAAGAAAAACTTATTTCTTGTATTATGTCGAAATTAATATTACTACAAACATCGTGGCTCAAATTACATACCATATCTTATATGTATAAAAAATACAATACAAAATTAAATTAGTAACTAATGATAGTATTCACACAGAGTGACCGGGAATTCCAGAGAGACATTACCTTGGGAAATTAGGTTCCCTAGCAAAGGCTGGAAGCATCTTGAGCCACCATACGGATTTTGATGTATATATCAATATCTATGCAATTAATGATTAGTTGTCTAGACCTATTATATTATAGTGACCATTTTGTGCTATACAAACAATATAGGAACATGATATAATAATCAACCTCCCATTTTTTATGTAATAATGAATTAATATACTAAGCTTAAACCTTGGGAGCCTACGGCGGCTTCCCACAATGTTTTTTAGCCTCCGTGGACTACCCTCGAGAGTCGTCATTTTTTTTTACCATCCCCCTCTCCTTGCCCTCCTTACACTCTGTCGCATGACTTGGGTTGCAGCCTGTTCCAGTGGTCCACGAGCATGAACTCCCTGTCTCCTTTTCTAGGCCTTTCTTCTCCTTATTCCTTACAATTTCCTTAATTTGTTAGGATGTTCGGACTTTTGCCTAGAATCATATTTTCTAAACCAATTTGCAGAAGTTGAAACACGACATTAACAAAACTCAATGATACATTGATCAATTATTCACTGATTTGAAAAAGAATTAGGAAAGCATAATGAACCGTACAGCCACACGAAACCTATAGACGCTGCGTTGAGCACAACCGCGGCGGAGGGAAAAAAACGGCGGTCTGCGACTGCAAGAGCAACTCGCTACGCACGTCCTTGGTTTTCCGGCGGGTTACACATAGCCGCACGACGCGGACACGTCAAGACTTGCTGCTTGCCGGTTGGGCCGAGAGCGGCAGCAACCAGCGTTCTGCGGCAGCAGCAAGCAGCCCAGGAGAAAGGATGAAACGCATTGTCGTTGTTTTCTTGCTGACGTCCGTGTGCTTTATATGACTCAGCGTATGGCCAACCAGCCAAGGCTGACAAAATCTGGAGGCCCCTGGCAGGTGGGGGCCCTGTGCAGTCGCACCGCCCGCACCGCACCTGCCTTGGGACGGGCCTGGAGTCAAGTGGACACATAAATATCCATAAATTTGAAGGGCAAAATTACAAAACCAATCGTGTGAGACAACAAAACTATAAATCCATGAGATGAAGGATTTCAAAAATCCTTTGCAACCCCCCATACCCCAAACATGACCGGAGAATCAGACTCTCTAAGTCTATGTTTATCCTCAAAGCCAATCTTCAAAAGAGGCAACTAGCTAAAACTTTGAACCAGAAGAGAGCGAGGAAACAGAAGATTCAAACCTTGTCTTGACCGACTCTTGGAAAAGGAAACCAGGAGAGAAGTTCTGGTCAGAAAGGCCGCCCATGATTGCCGGTCAATAATATCCATGGAAAGCAGTTGATTTTGCTGTCGATATGGAAGGATCAGTTGGGGGGGGGGGGGGGGGGGGTATGAGGTGGGGAGGACGGGTGCGGTGGAAGAGAGAACCATGTTCAGGTGGGAACCATCTCACATAGCAGTAAGAGTTCACACCATTTACATCATTTCTTTATATTTTTTTGTTAAATATGAAGTTCTTTCCTGAGATTAATCTATAAATATATATATGTTCTTATGAAAATTACTGAAGCATGTACAAGCCAAATACATGCCACAAGATAGATCAAAACAAAATTAAAACCATGCTTAAGATACATGCTATTGCGCCTCATGCGGGCTCCATCACTCTGAACTCAATTAACACGATGCATGGAACTAAGTCCTAATTTGCACGCAGAATATTAATTTTAGTGGCGTCTAATGAACGATCCACTTAGGAATGCCTAGAAAGCATGCTTATTCCTTGCAACTCAATAGTGCAGTTGTTATGTGAGGCAGTAGACGATAGACGCCCTTGCAGAGTCGAACCTCCAGATGGAGTGGTAGTTGTCGGAGGAGTTACCAGTCAGGCACTCGACGGCGCATGGCACGGTGAGTGAGGCCATGGCGCCATCGCGCTCCCACGAGATCCTTGCAGTGCACGGGAAGGCACCTCCGACGTTCGATAGCTGCGAAGCGGAGCAAAACCTCTGGACGTTGAGCACCACCTCGCCGTTGATCCGCCTCGATGGGCCAGTGCCTGGTAGGGCATCAAGCCACATGCACACTGGCTGCCCCACCATCGCCTTATACGCGTCATTCACCAGGAGGACGCGGTTGTGGCAATCGGACACGATGGCCGGGCGCGCATCATGTTCAACCTCGGCCTCCACCTCCTGCATAGTCTTCTTGGACTCGACGACTTTCACCGTTGCCGATTTATCCCCTACAATGTTGCTTGAGTCGATGCAGATGGTGGTGCGCAAGGGACGCGCCGGACGAGGTGTGATGACCGTAGGTACCTTGAGCTTTGAGAGCAGGTTGTGCTCCATGGGGACGGCTGTCATCCGAGCGTCGGGCGGCGGTGTCGACGATGAAGCATTGTCTGACACCGCTAGCGATAGTCTCACCATCGGGTCATCTTCAGTTGTTCGAAGAAGACGGAGGTTGGGCACGGATGGCCCGCTCCTCCTCCAGACCGCCGTACCAACATCGACAGGCCACCAAAACGGAGGCCTGAGGTGATACGGTGGTAGGATGTAGTAGTCCTCTTGTCTACTGTGCTTGTGAGCGCCGTTGCTGCTTGCCGCAGAGCCGGGGGCGGTTGGTGATGGTGGCAGCGGTGGCGGTGCCAGCATCAGCGTGGGCTTTGGCGCGATGGGGCGGAACCGCGCCATGATCTCGTCAGTCTTGTTGGCCGCCTCCATGTTCTGCACCATGAACGCTATAGCTACTTGCATCGGCCAAGATTCCAATCTTGGTCGGTGCCGGTGGGGATGGTTTGCGCTGCGGCACGGGGCTTAATAATAGGTGAGGACCGACCAATCAGCTGGCTGGGGCACGTGGTAAGCCGCCTCACCGGCTACGTGGAGGCGGTAGGTGGGACATGTTGGCTGCTCTGCGCATGCCGCATTACTTGGACGCTGAGCGGCGCATGTCTGTAGCAATTACTTGGCTTGTCTTTACTTGGGGTTTCGTGCATGCATGCATGGAGTTTGTAGTGGTGGTTGTGCATCTGAGCACGCCATGACGTTGATCTTAGTTGGCACAATTAAACACATCTTTAGAAAGGCAATGAGTACCAACAAGTTGGTGCCGGTGGAAGGATCTGTGCTGCTAACAGAAAGGAAAGTGGTTGCCATTTGAATGAGTAAAACCATGTTGATGACATGCATACGTGATAGTTTTCATGTGATCACTTGGTTGGTGCGGTTTTGTCAGATTTCTAAAAGTAATCTAGTAGATAAATCCATGGTATTGAGACTTATTTTTACACGTCACAGTGCTAGAAGCCAAGAACCAAAAGGGCTGCTACAACGTACCGTGGTGTGTCTTCTTCCGGTGACTTCTTTCCCTCATTCCTCCCCTGCGGTGTGGAGTTTGTGTCATGGTGTTTTTGATGGTGCCATGACGTCGATTGTGGTTATTGGGCCAGTTAATTGGCATCACAAGGCTAGAAAGTTTTCTTTTTACCAGAAAATACCAGCAAAAAAAGGTATACTCGCCCTGTGCACGATCGATGAGTGTCTTGTTCCGGAGGCTTCTCCCCTTTTTGCCCTTGATGTGCTATGGAACTGATCGCTTCGCCCTTCTGTGCACAAGCTATGCATTGCGCGTGTGTGCATGCTGCATGCCTCGACCGACGATGAGCTGAGCTTGATGGCATGCCTCTTTGCACGTGTGAAAGGCATCACTTAGAAACAAAGTCAGTTAAGCCGATGAATCATCGGCGATGACCTTGCCGGCATGCCTCTCTGCGCTTGTGTGCATGCTGCATGCCTCGACCGGATGCAGATGCGGATGCGGACTCGCGTGAGGCCTGCTTCTATGGCGCATGGAGGGCAAAATGTGTGGCAGATGGTATAATTTTTATTACGAAAATAACTGGTATTGCTTTTGAATGTCATGGTTAAGAGCCATTGAGCCAATCACAGCTTTTGTTGATTTTTAAACACGTCTCCTAAATTTATCCTATTGTTTCTTTTAGTATTTTGGTTTAGGAGCTTTCTATGATTGTGGCAAAGAGCAGAGACGGATTGACAGTCTGCTATCCTGTTGTTGAATCCATTCACAAGATGTTCTTTTATTGATGATTTGCCACATGTTGTTGCATCTTATTGTTAAGAGTTCAGTCTATTCTTTGAAAAGTTTGAAATACAAAGAATATTCTTGAAAGCTTGAGGATAACATCTGTCATATTGTGGAAGCTCCTGCTGAGGTTTCTGACAAAATAAAGAAGCTAGCTACTAACATGGCAGAATGAAAAAGCTACCAAAGTAACTAGAAGGTGATGGTGTTTTTGCTGTAGAATTATTTTCAACAGAACATGATGAGGTTTGTTGAATCATTTACTTATGTTTCATTATTATTTAATCTTCCTGGAATGGCATGCATGACACCAATCGCTCCATGTTAAAGTTTGGCTAGATTTTATTGAAGGAAGTATCCTCAAGGCCCCATAACAGTGAGCATCGCACAATTGGGTCATGTTACACCTCACAATACGAGTATTCTTGGCCTTCCTCTTGGTGATCTGTCGATGAAATCACCTACAGAAATAATGCATAACATATTGGGTGAGGATGAGGTAATAATTAGTGCCATGTTTGTGAACATTAATGATTTCATCAACACTGACTATTGTTAGAACTTTACCATGTTCTTATTTAGTTATTATAGTGATGCTATTCTTTTCGATTTTACTTTGTATCAGTCGATTGAAAGTTCGTTTCGTTTCAAGCGACGCGTGGTGCGTCCGATGTGTTCCAAACATCGTGCGCTTTGATCGAACCCAATCCTTTGTAACCGGGCCCGCACTCTATAACGGATCAAAACCGAACCCGTTAGCTTCGTTGACTCTACCCAGAATTCCCCATTGTTCGTCCTCATTTCGCGTCACCGGGAGAGAGAGAGAGGCGGAGGCCGAGATTTGGCTCCGGCGAGCTCCAGCGGCGCGGCGTGGCGCGCGTGGCGGTACGCCCAGCGCTGCGTGGCGGCGCGGATGCACGCGTCGGCCAGTGCAACCGCGTACCCCGTGGCCGCGCGGCTGGATTAGTGAGCTGCTGCGACGGCCGCGGTGGCGGGGAGGGACGCGGGAGCCGAGCGCGCCGGCGATGTGGGCCGCGCGGCGGGCGGCTTGAAGGGGCACCTCTGGTTGAGTGGGAGTGGCAACGCGCGGTGGTGGTGGTGGTGGCTGGGTGGCGGGAGGGAGGCGGGATCTGTTGACGCTGATGCCGCGCTTGGTCTGAACTTTTGCGGCGGGGATCTAGCGGTGACAAGGTTGGGTGTTCTTCAAGCAGGCGTGTGAGCTCTTGTTCCCTTTGTTCTGCTATTTTTCTCTCTACTTTCTCGTTCGATAGATCGATGCATCTTCGGTGCCCGCAACCCCCCTCCCTCCCAAGCACCTTCCCGCGATCCCCTTTCTTACTGCTCCTCGAATTTGTAGTTTGTACATGTGAATTTTGGTTCAAATTGATTGATGCGGCAATTGGCCACATCACCTTGTCTGTTGCATCCAGTTTTTCTGCTGATTGCTAGTTCTAATTTTGTCTAGGGTTAACCGAATTGCAGTGGTTAATTCCGGCTTATTCTATTCTCATTTCCCTGGGAGTAGTGATCGATCATTTGCAGTAGATTTGTGGCCTCTAGTTGGCCCTAAATAGGTGTCAAAAGGTGTTTGGAGACATATAATATTACCCTGGAGAACTTGTTGAGTTCTAGTGAAAGGTGAACTTCTGACATTTGCTTCAGGCATCATGGAAGTAGAATTTGGATTCAGATTCAGCGAGACTCAAATTGTGCAGCTCACTGCTCTGCGAATTATTCATAGATGGTACTAGACTGCTAGTGTTTCTTATGTCAGCTGTGCATCAAACTTCTTTGTGAGATGTGATATAATGCTGTACCAAAATTTAAGCTCCTGAGATTTTCCCTACAACATACATGCAGTATGCACATTGAATAATGGCTTACCTTTTCATCTTGTTTGTTTTGATTATCTGATGTTCTAAGTGTATAACCACTATGTTGTTGTCTTATTTTTTCCAACCCCAGAGGCGACCTAGCTATACATTAGGAGTAATTCATTTCTGTACCTTCATATGTCTTGCACTGAAAATTGTTTATGCCTATACTTATATATGTTTTTCAGGCACCCCAGTAGTATGTTGTCAAAATTAGTATTGCATTTGTTGAGATAATTGTTTTTATTTCTCTATACCTGATTTCTTGAGATTCAGTCAGCTTCCCTCTGAAATGCGGCAAATGAATTTAATGATTCAATTTATCTAGTTACAAAATTCTTGCTATAAACAGAAACTATAATGTGGAGGAATTATTTTTATGCCAGGTCATTATAAACCATTTGATGGTAACTGCATACTTTTTAATTTTGTACCATGCCTTAATTTTCAATTTTCTCTTCTGATTATTAAACTCATCATTGTTTTTTATAATTATCTCAGGTACTAGCTATGGATGAAGATGAGTTTAATCACTCTAATTCTAATATGACCATATAACGGTAGTGGGAATCAAATAAATTTTGAAGAAAGCGAGAAATTGGAGGTAGGTTGTATGTGCATCACAATTTCTAGTTTGAAGTCGCCATCTCTGTTAATTCCTGTATATCTCCTTCATTCTCGGCCTCTTCTCGATCTTTCACAATGGTCACAACTTTTGCACTCTTCTATGGGGCCGATGGCTGCATTCATGTGTTCGACCATGTGTTGTCCACGACTACTCAATCCCCTTCCTCGGTGTGTTTCTTTTTTTTTTGTATTTAGTTAATGTGTTGTCCTATGAGAAATGAGTTTATTGTAGTGTTTGTGCACACTCTATACCTTCAACTAGATTATTCTGAAAGTGATTCTTCCGCTGCTTCATCTGGACCATTTTTTTTTGGACTGGTTAGGATATGTGACATCTTTTCATCTATTAATTAGCCTGCATAGTACTAATCAATAGTTGGCCTGCGGTCATTTCGGGGCAGAATTTGTGATGTCTTCTCATCAATTAGCTAGCTATTGTTTCAGGGTAATTTACTAACATTTCAATATATTAGAAGCGCAGTTAGTTCTCCTCTAAAATATATACTAGGACATGTTTCACTTGCTTAGTCTGTGATTACTTTGTTCATTTTCAACACTGGTTGCTTGAGGCACCTGCATATTTTAATTGCAGGTTGATAAACAGATAATTGCATAAAAGTATTATGCAATTATAAACTATATTAAGTGCAACAAAATGAAGTAACCAAAATAGCAATTGTACATTGCAAGTTCTAGATGTGAATACGAGTATAGGAATTGCATAAACTGATTTATGTCATATATCCATTGAGTTTATTGTCATTACAGTTCTGCAATGTGCATAAACTGATTTATGCAATTTTATTAATATGATAAGTGCAACTTATGGAATTGTTCCTAATTTATGATAAATTATGGGCAGGTTGAATGTAGGCTAGCGTGAGTTGGTCTTAGCAAAATGTAAATTTCTGCTGCTTGTGATTTAATAGGCTGATAGCTTCAGTTATACATACCTCTTGGTACTAGTTTGGTTACTCCATTAGCATTACCTTCAATGAGTGATCAGATTTCTCATGGCCCTTTTTTTGATCTAGCTGAATCTTTACATTAGCTGGCTATGTTTTTTGTATTAAATAGACTATGGATGCAGTTTATCTAGCGTCGATGTTATTGTTGCAGCCTTGAGCTGCTATAGGAAAAGTATCTACGACCTCTAGCATTTGTTTTTTCAAAGAAGTGTCTTTGTCCAATTTGTGTCTCTGTTATATGTGGTGTTATACTTCTTATATACATGCAATTGCATTTAAAATATTCCTTAATTACACATGCAATTTATTAGTAATTTTGATATAAATCCGATTTTATATAAGTCAATTTTAAGGAATACATAGTTTCTATGAGTCAATTTTACTCTGTTACAGGTGACTGAAAATTGTTGCTTGTTTTAGTCGACCAATCCTTCATCATGCGATTTGTGTGGTCCTTATCCATTAGAGAATATCAGGTCCGCTTTCGTTAGTGGATCAAGATCATAACACATTTATCTTATCCAGTTATTTTGGACTCATCATTTCTGACTCACCTGAGATGGTGCTTTTGGCTTCTGACTAGAGAGAGAAAGGGCGATTTCATCCGCAATCAGGGGTGCAGAGGCGATCGCCAGGCAGAGGTTCTGCAGTGATACATTCTCAATGGTGAGCTCTGTTTTTGTGCTTGTCTTCAACGTGTGCTCCTTTCCACTTCATTTCATCATATTATGATATGAGTTTCTCGATTCCTTTCAGCATGTTCCTCGATTCCATGGAGCAGAGGTGATTCATGGCCACTGTCACCGGTAAGCATTGTTTTCATGTTTGTTTCCATTAAGTATTGGGTATGCTACTTCCGCCCTCTATTTGTCTGACTGATCCTGTAGATTAGTGCTTAGCTAGTTGGTTTGCTTATATATTGTTGCTGTCATAGATCACCCAGCTTTAAGCAGTAGTATGAAAAGTCTATATCACCTCTAGTTTTATTAAAAAAAAATTCAAGTGTCTTAGTTTTTCTTTTTTTTTGTATATTTCTGTATTTGGTGCTATACTTCTTATATACATATAATTGCATTTGTGATATTCCATGATTACACATGTATTAACTAGTAATTTTCAAGCCCAGAATCTGCAATTATATATAATCCAACAATAATTACCAAATCTTCTTACTGTTCTCAACAATGTCACTAGCTCCTCTGCATGCATGCACTCAAAAATATAATTTAATTTTAGTTGCAGATTTCTACATATCAAATTGCTGTGTTTATGAATTGTAACTTGCAGGTATTATATCTGCAATTTTTATTTATCAATATCTTTCCCCTAGTATTGAAGCCTGAATGGTTATATCTGAATTTTTTTCTAATAACTATATTGTGCATTGAATTTTTCAATTAACCTTCTTGCGAAGGATTGGCGTTTCTCTCAGTTGGCATGACTGTTTGATCATGTTTCGTATATTGTGTAGCTCAACTCACCATTTTGTATCTTATCGAGCCCGCTCTCTGTTAATGAATTCCCATCCACACCCTTTATTAACCGACATAGTGAGGCGATCCCTTTGTCTTCTCATTATTTATTCTGTCTTTGCTCAAACAGGCAGGCAGAGAGAGGTGAACCTGTTGCGATCTACATGGCGAAGCTCGCGCTTTGGCGATTTACCGGTGTCGTAGCCTATGAGGTGAATGCTCGCACGTCAAAGGTTTTTTACATCTGTACATGTTGGCTGCCATCTTTTTACTATGTTTTTGTTTGGGTGCACTAGATAATTTTGTGATTATTTCACTATAGAAAACAATGCTACTTGTTTTTTTCTTTGGTTCACTAACTTATAAATGGTTGATTTCTTATTCCCCTGAAGCCTACTGCACATGTTTCGAGCTGCACTCAATGGCCACATATTTCATTGGTGTTGTCTTGTTTTTATTATACTGTTGCTAGATGCATTTTCACACAAATCAATTATGTTACTGTTGCATTAGCCAATATATGCAATTTCTGGTTATTCAAGTAAGATAACTACGAAATCACCTTGGTAATTGGAAGGTTCATGTTGGTTTGCCAACCTACGTTCATCTGCATTCTCCTCTTTGTGTAGTTATCTTCTTGGTGTTAACGTTGAATTTATTTGAACATTTCATTATGAAATTTGCATTTTATATGTGCTAGAGTTGCATGCACTGACATCTGCAATTGCTAGTTAGTCACACTGCAATTACTAGATATTCAATTTACCTTGTTCACTGCAGATGATGCCCCATGATATATTTCTGACATCCTTTGTTCTGCACTTGTTTCATTCTTCCTGGTACTCATGTGGTTCAAATATTTTATTCCCTAAGAAAGTGAACAATAATCAAATTCTAAGTTGCAATAATAATTTAAAAATGTGCCTTATATCGCCTGAGTTGAAGTGAAAGTGCCAGTAATTCCTTGTTCCTTGACCATGTAGTCACCTGGAAAAAATGGAGGAACTTCTTGTTGTTTGATTGTGTTTACTGATTTAATTTGTACTTGTCTTATTAAAGGAAAAAATATGTTTGTTGTGATGTCTTTTGTATCGGTTTGCTAGTTAAATTTGTACTGAACTACTGACTATAGAGAGAACTTGTTCAATGGGTATGTCATTTGTAGGGTCTCGTTAGGTGTTGTCTGTAATTCAGTAGTTCTGTGTGGCACTGACTGAAACATGTCCCTGCATTGTCGCCTAGCAAAATGCAATCATAATACAACTATGCTAGTAACCTGACATGTTAGTCTCGAATATAACATACACTTTCTGAAATAATATGACTGTAGAGATGATGATCGCTTTTACATTCTCCTTTTGTTTGTGCAGGTTCTAGTATGTAGAAAGTTGTTCTGATTCAGCATGAATTCATCAGAGGGTAAAGAACGATGGCTCCACAAACAAGAAAGAGAAAAGCGGGTGTCCTACTTTAATCTTCTTTTTTAGGCTCATCATTCTTAATCTTTCTTGCAATATATTGATGTGATTTGTGTTCTATTTATTCGACCACCTTTGGTTTAGTGGTATTTTTGTCACTTGACAAGGAAAAGCTCCATGTGAATATAATTTGTACAAACTTCCATTCTTGTAAATTGAAACATTGCATATAGTTCCATTCTCCTGTTACTTGATTCAGATACAAAAAGTTGCCATAGAGTTACTGTTTGTCCTTGTCTTATTATGGCTTTAAGTGACAAGGACCCATTAGCGGCTGGAACAGACTTACTGGTTCGTTTTGCGGGCCTGTTAACAACTGAGTCACACAAACGGGTTCCTTTTTGCAAGCCCGTTAACAAAACAATGCACACGATCAAGATCGGAAGGCAAACACAAATTGTATACAAAGAACAGAAGAGTTCCTCTGCCGTTGGATGAAGATCTGATGGTTGAGGGTGTCGCTTGAAACACCCCTCAGATTTCAAGCGACTGAAAATTAGATGCGCCCTATTCTTTTAATATATTGGACTCTGAATCTCTGATTGTGCTATAGGGCGAGGCATGTTTCGTTCTGGCTCATCAGGTTTTTCAGAGGGCATTAAATATTCGAGGTGCATCAGTCCATTGTATGGAAATCCAGGTTATTTCAGTCTACACAATTTTCAGTTGTTACCATAAAAAGTCAACGATTGTTCATGCTTCATGTGGTCTCTTGTTTCAGACATACGGAAGCAAAGGAGGATGGGGCATATTACAATTGTGGGGCTGTAAAATTACACTTGGATACGTTGTTGCAAAGATACGCACGAGCACAAGAAAGGTATTTCATTCATTATCAACCAAGATACGCACGAGCACGAACAAGCTTTTTTTCCTTTTTATTTCAATTGATTGATAGAGATACTGAATCAATGCAGCTACCCCTCGTTAGCCCTGGGACTGGACTTTGGCTCGTCCAGAATCCAATTGGATTAAACGATGTGGATCAATTTGGACTGGATTATATATGGACTTGGATGTCCATGAGCATGAAGTCCAATAGCGTCCAGAGTCCAATTGGATTACGGGAAACAAACAAGATCTGGTCGCCGGAGGTCAGGACTCGCGCCATCTCGCCATTCGCAGGCCACTTCGTGGCCATGGCCGTCTTCAAGCAGCCACCGCACCGGCGCCGCCGGCGACGAAGTTGGCTGCGGCGGAGACGGCGCCGGCGCTGGAGGCGGGCACAGCGGCCGGGGGTGGTCACGCCGGCGTGGAGACCGCGGCCCCGGCGCCGAGGTGCGGGCGGGGACCCCATCGGCGATGCCGCGGTGCGGGCGGGGACCCCATCGGCGATGCCGCGGTGGGCGCCTTGGCCGGCGGCAGCGGCGCCGGGGCCGGGGCTGGGGCGGCGCGTCGACAGGAAGAAGCCCGTCCCGCTGCTGCGCTTCCATCCGGATGGATTCTGGACGTCGGGGGCTTCAATTGGATTGGATTAGGATCCTTCTGACCTGGATTTGATTTGGATTTTCGTTTTTGGATCTGGATGTTAATCCAGTCCCAGGACTACCCCTCATGTTGGTGTTATAATGTGTTTGATTTTGATCTTCCCGTGATAAAAGATGTTGCTGTTGCATTGAAATATTTCGACATAACATTTGAGGTTTGATTCCTGAACCACTTCCTTGCCATGCCGTGGTCTGCTTGAATGCCATGTCAAGTACTCAAGTGTGAAGAATATAAGTATATTCAGTGTTTAAAAAAAGGGTCTAGGCGGCCGATTAAGCGCCTACTGTTAATCATTTAGATCTACTCTTGAAATCGTTCATGTATGCTTGATTTTTCTTTGTTTTCAATTACTGAATCTCACCACTTTCACAGATGCCAAAAGGTATTCTTGTTGCGACTGTTGCTATCGGGAATGCAGAAAATGCAGGTTTGCTGGCGATTAGGATTTTGGCCACGAGGGATCCTGAGCTTGCGGACATGTATGCCTCTTTGCTAGTACTGTTATTTGCGTGCGAATTTTCTGAATGTTGCAAGTGTAACTGTATGTGATATTATCGTGAGTATAGTTTACGTAGTTACCCTGTTTTGGTTTGGTCTTGAATATGTTAAACAAATGAATACTTCAGAAACACATGCCACCACCAAGTGTGTTAGGATTGATGGCCAGGAACACTGGTGATCCTCAGCTGACTCCGTAGTATCTGGCATGTATATATGTGGTGAGTGACCAAGTGACCAAAAAACACAATCAATCAAGAATTAAAGACAATGGCCTTTTTTTTTCAGATGGTCATTGTATATAATAATAACAACAACAACAACAACAACAACAACAACAACAATACCATGTTTTGCATTCATAAAAGTTACTTGAAATTGACTGTTAGGTAGAGTTATTAAGTAACTGATTCTGCATTTCTAAACTGTCTAGGATTTTCCTAACCATTGCACTTATCCTTCTAAAAATATGCTTCATGCTCAGTTGCTCACTATGAGTTGTAATGATTTCTCTAGTTTTGTATTACCTGTCGTTACACTGTACATTCTAATGTATGCTTTCTCTTGCAGGGTGATTAGATACCAGAATAATCTGAGGGACAGTGCCATGGAGAAAGCAAAAGGGCTTAGAGGATATAGGTTGGGCTGAGTATCTGAAGTGAAAAGTTTGATGCCCTTGGTTGGAAAGAAATTACAGCTGGACCGCATCTACTTCTCTATTCAGCTTCGGATGGCATTCTGTTACTTGCAATCTTTGATACGAGTCGTTCCATGGTTGGGAGATGCTTACATCCTTACTCTGTTGTCCAGGCTGCTTACATTCTTTTGCTGATCGTGCTTATCTTTGAAACTAATACACGCCTAAAAATGTGGCGTGGATTTTCAATATGGAGTGTAGTGTACCTAGATAAAAATAAGATTTTGTATGCATATAGAAACCCGATCGCAGTTTAAGAAAATAATCTGTTGGCATATACTTTTCTTATTACATAACAGAATCCAGTACAACAGCTTTATTGAATGCTAAGGTGGGTTGCAACTCCCTCTCCCATTTGTGTTTGTTAGAACTAATTATTGACCTCGGTAAATATCTAATTGGACCGAAAGGCCCACTTTGAGTCGAACTATGCCCCTGTTGGCGTCCCTTAATGCCAATATTAATCCGGCGAATAAAAGGGCAAAAACATAAATCTCATGCATGATTTCCTTTTCTACTAATCTAGTTCCACGAGTTGTGTACGTATCCGCCATTGTTTTGCAGGTTCAAGACAATTTGGCATACTTTTAATAAATATTTGGCGTAACCAAAACTTGAGGACAATCCAACACCAAGAGGAGAAACCCGAACAAGTGGTCAATGCGCGGGTGATGTGACTACCCCACCTCACCCGGCACTAAACAAAGTCCAATGGCCGTGAGAAGTATCCAACATAATCTCCAATGTCCTCACGGCCATTACAATCAAAGGAGTGAAGAAAATAGACAAGGGAAGCACCGGGTGACGTGACCTCCCTTACGTCACCCAGTCCTAAATAAAGATCACCGGACCATAGCAAAGAACTACAAGAACCAATTAGAAGATGAGGTCAAGTCCCACAATTGAGCACACCATGTTGAAGCCCTCGTCGATACGATCAAAATGGACACAAGGTTCACCCAATTTGGATTCCGGATGAAGAAGTTATGATGACCGGAAGATGTGCTGCCGAGACACGAGTCACGTTGGGCGACCCAGAGGGGGTCGGGCGACCCAGAGAGGGTCGGGCGACCTTGACTGGCTCGGGTTATCTGTCTAGGGTCGGCCGACGTGCCACCCACGTCGCCCGACGTCCAACTCAGCACAAATCAAGCCTCTCCACTTCAAACCGCCTCAAATCAACGCTCCGGAGGACTTTTCGACCAACCGACCATGTGAACCACCTTCCAACCACCCTCAGGAGATGATCCAAGCCGTCAAAAGGGGCAACCGACCTTGATCAAGGGTCGGGCGACCCCCCAAGGTCGGGCGACCTACCTCTGACAGGTAGGGGTGGGCGCGGTTAACCGATTAACCGAAAACCGAAGTTAACCGAACCGAAAAACCTAAAAATTCTGAGAATTTCAGTTAACCGTAATAATTTCGGTTTTGATTTTTGTCTATTACGGTTAACCGCATAAAATTCGGTTTTCACTCTGTATTAACCGAACAACCGAATAAACCGAAAGTTGGGCCAAATTCACCTTGTACAGCCCAATCAAGAACAGCTCAATGGTCCAATTTCTATCTCAACCGGCCCATGAGAGCAGCCAATTCTATCCCAAGCCTGAAGCCTTCATTGGAAACCTAGCCTGCTCCTACTTCCCGAGCCGCAAAGCACACACACGCAAGGCTGGCGGCGCTGCAGGCGGGGACATGCGAGGCTGCGAGCTGCGGCGAAGGCGGCATGCAGCGCGATGCGCGCGGGGACGTCGGCCTGCAGCGCGACGCCCGCGTGGACGTCACCCTGCGAGCTGCGCGCGAGTGAGGACGGCGCCACAGCTGCGCGCGAGCTGCCGGCGCTGGGCGTGGGGGCAGCCGAGCTGCGCGTGAGGGAAGCCCAAGCTCATGGCGGCGGCCGGAGCTGTTCCAGTGCAGCAGCGATTTGATTTGGTCTCGATGATTTGGGGAATTTCGGTTGCTTCGGTTTTTTTCGGTTACCGCAACCGAACCACACGGTTAATCAAATTTGTGGTACTAAATCGGTTGTCATTTCTCATTAACCGAATTTCTCTTTAGCCGAATTAACCGAACCGATTTAACCGGGTTAACCGAATGCCCGGCCCTACTGACAGGTCGGGCGACCCCCCAAGGTCGGCCGACCCCCTCAACCGCCTCATCCACTCTATAAAAGGGGGGCACATCACTTGGAGGAGGAGACACGCCACACACATCGAAGGATCAAGTCCAGAAGTTTCAATTTCGCCATTTAGAGTCTAGGAAGTAGTATGTAGTCGGAGTTAGAGTCGAGTCGGGCACTCACCCCGATTCCGGAAGTCGTCTTTCGGATTTGGTAAGGTAGAGTCCCTTGTATAAGAAACGCCAACAGCCCCCTGTTTAGTTGCCTTAATAGGGAGGCAAACTTAGCCCACGTTTTAGGCCCGGCCCCACGCCTACAGCACTATATAACCTAAGAGAAACCCCTGGTTTTCTCTAATCGACAGGTCAAACTTGAAATTAAGCCTAGGGTTTATCGTAACCCTAATTTTACCGATCCCTAAGGTGCTGAAAGTCGTGGAAGCTCGGTGCCCTGGTTCTACATCAACCTCCTCTACCACCTCGCCATCACCTCATCCACCTTTGCTAAAGGGATGATCACGACGGGTAAGTGAATTAATTCAGCATTAGATTTATGTTTCTAGGTGTGATCCTTTGTGACTAGTGGTCCTGTTTAGATTAATTCTCTAAGTCTAGATCAATTAGATCTAACAGTGTTCACCTCCATGTTCTTGAGATTGCCGAGTCTGCACAGTTCCACAATAGCATCCACCCCTCCCTGTTTTTCCTCTTCCACGGTAAACTCACACCCCATGAACTTGGCCAACTTCTTGAGGCTAATCTCAGGTTCAGGTAGCATCTCCTCGTACCTGAGGAACAACACCTTTATGAGGCCTCCTCACGCTGCCCTCCCAGTACTTGATCATAGACAGCCCTGCTCAGCGCGGCGAAGGCGAGGGCCTTGAGCCAGGTGGTGCCGGACTTGGGGAAGCTCGCGGGGATCACGTCGCTGGGCCGCGTCCTCCTCCTCAAGGGAGTCCATCGCACGTACGGGCACAATCTCAGTGTGGTGTTTCTTCAGGCAATGGTTGGGTTGCAGCGCGCCCACGAATATACTCTGGAAGCGCGGCGGCCGAAGGAGCAGTCATTCAGAGTTCATTCAGTGCATGTAAACGCTGGGAGTTGGAGAAAGTACCTTGTGAATGTATTTATTTGCAGAAATGTGATAATGTAACAAAACAATATCATAAATAAATTATCTGCATTACTTATACAGTCAGATAACAATGCTGCAATGCCGCAGCTGGTTATGTTTTATTTTTTTGCGAGTAAAGAGCAGTTAACTTATTCTAATGGACATAAGAATCTCAAAATTTGAACAACATGATAATTTATGAGATTTTTCTTTACGTAATGCCCTTTGGCAAGTCACCACACGGATCGTGCAAAAGACAGCAACCACAGGCGCCCCTACACGGATGAGTAAAAACGTTTCTAGTTTATTTTCAAGCTAACAATCTTGTCATCTCATCATCAATTAAAAACTGGAGACAATATAAACTATCTTGTAATACTTTATCTACTCCATTACATTAAACAAATCAACGATATGTAGTTATTCCGTTAGCACAACATTAGAATCTACAAGCGAAAAGAAAAAATATGGCTTTTTGACCAACATTGTACTGAGGATTAGCTAAACCTCGTATATGGAAAAAAAAGTGAAGTCCACGGTTCCTTCTAGTATATGGTGTCACAACTTTCCAGAAATAATTTCTTTTTCATGTTCCTATGGATGGTGGACAAATGGGCGGATCACAAACTCATAATGCTATGTATTAATATTTTTTTATCCAAGTAACCTAAAAAAAAGGTGGTATTGTCGTCTTCTTTGCCTCGAAGGTAAAGTTTTCCAATTGAATTAATACCCCCTGGTGCAGATGTTGTTGTACTGTATTTCTTTTTCCAGTGGTGTGTAATCCAACATATGAGAAAGTTTTTGAACAATAGATAACCGCTGTAAGTATGAACATATGTGATGGTGAACCTGATTTATTTTTCTCAACCGAATTGCTTACAAATAGATCTGCATGGTTGACGGTCCATGTTGTCTTGGGAACGTAATATCAAGAACTATAGTTAGTGGATGCAAAAGTTGGTAAGCGCGCACCATTTCACACGGATGTTCCATCGACGGGACATCTATTTCTTTGTTCTCCTTTGATGAAAAAAACATTCGCTTTGTTTTGTGCTACCAAAATAAATAAGTGTATGAAATAGCAAAAGGAGAAACGAAACACCTCATCGGGCAATGCTGCACCTAGATAGTCTCATAGACTGTCTCATGCAATGTCACAAATCTTGATGACATGAAAGAGAGAGAGAGAGAGAGAGTGGGGCGAGAGTAGGTGTTTGCTTCGCAAAACAACTGTCTCATAAGCTCAAATCTAGGAGAATGAGACAATTTTCACACCATTGTATAACTTAATTGTCACGCAACTCCTAAATATTTCTTTTTGTCATCCATAATTTAAGGAATTATGAAATTACTACAAGACAACTAAAAGATAACTCATTGTAAAGATTGTCTGATAACCATCTTAAGATTACATGTCATGCACGAGCCTATATATAAGGCGACGCCATGAATTGTACTTGCCCTTATCATTCGGAATCAAATAGTGCCATATCAATACAAAGTATTTGTACAGTAGTACAGATATTTACACAGGCGAAAGGTATGCAGAACATACACACATCCATGAAGCATGATCTCATATCCATGCGCTCATGATTGATTGAACAAACAACTGTAATAATAAGAACAAGGCAAAACACGTGTACTGGCAGAAGCTAGTACAAACTCTTTCATGTCCGTCCGGGCCTTGTAAACCGATCGTAGAACCAGCCGTATGTGTCGTGTCCACCGGTCGGACAGTGTTTTATTCAGAGTATATATACGAAGACATCAGCGACGACAGATCCAAGCTCGATCGGAAGACTTGGTTGGTTGGACGCTTATGGCCCGTCGACGTTACGGAGGGGGAAATTGTTGTGGCCAACGGGGTTGCTGGGGCCTGGGTTCGTGTTGACCACGCCCGCATAGCCGCGCGGCGATGCGACGCTGCCCGCGGCGGCCGGCGCAGCAGGCGAGCGCACCACCACGGCCTTCACTGCGTGCCTCCCGCAGTGGACCACTGGCGCGGCATGGCTCGCCAGGAGGAGGAGCGCCGTGGCCATTGCCGCGAACGCTGAAGCCGACGGCTGCTTGGCCATATGTATTGGGTTCTTGTGGTTGCCTTGATCTCGCTACCTGGTTGGTGGTGGTCGTGAATGAGTTGGGCTGGCTAGCTGAATGCTGACGGTAGCTTATATAGGCATTCGCGTGGGGCCACACATGCACAGACAGAAGATAGTGAGAGGTTGCCCCACCCCCAGGTTCGTTGCGGCTCCAAATGTAACTATACGTCCAATAACCTGGTTGACGCTTATTGTTTTCTGCGGTCAAGCTTATTGTTTTGTTCAAAGATGAGCGGTATTTTTACAAACTTTTAGCTCATGAAATCTAGCTTAAAACTAAAAGGAGTCCTACTTAGCGCTTGCGCTTCGCTTAGAAAGTATAAACGCGGTCCTTCAGTTGTTTATATGTGTAGATGTTGGAATAGCAAAAGAGGTGTCACTGTTTTTATGGAAAAAATTATGACATGACAGTATGACACTGAGAGTCTCGTAGTTGCACACCCATATGTACTCGGAAGTTGATTTAGATATATGCCTTTTTCGACAGGGGCGAAGCTACGTAGAGAAACCCTATATAGCTTCGCCAATGTTTTGTGAGCTGCATGCATTTGTCAAGGAAATCATTTCTAAAAAATTCAATTTAAAGTAATGGAACTGTCTCAGGGTGGCGAATATCCAGCTCAGGTCAAGGGTTTCTGAGAAAAAAAAAACACCACCACTATATATTTTTTCTCTTATTTCCCCCTGAAAACATCGATGACACTGACATACATGCAAGAACACGCACAATTATGAAAAAGTAAGGCTGCATGTGCGAATATTCTACCTAGGCCTATTTGGTTTTGAGATTGACAACGTCACTGCGTGTACCACTAAATAAAAATTAGTCTTGAATGCTACACCTCCACGTCAGAGTGAACCCGAACAACTTATATACTCTTAGTTTACAACTAAGGATCGACTTTACAACCACACAATCAGTCCTCTTGTGGGTTGAAAACTATAAATATTTCCCAAAGGTATACACCATGTTTATGAAAAGCAATATGTAGATATGCCTGCGATACTAGCTAGAATGAGCAATCAAAAAGAGGAAAACAAAAAAGATATAGAAGGCCAACTGATGAGTTGCGGAGATATTACTGAGCAAATTCTGAAGTTGCAAAGGACTAGTCCAAGGTTTCCCTTAAATCATTAGATGCCATGTGCATGGCGGCTTTATCAGGAATATGTCTCTTCAAATCCGCATATGTGAACAGCGAAAGGGGAAATTAAAAAGAAGGGTGTTCTTCATGAACACACTTCCCACTGAGATTGACCCATATATTTGCTAGGCATGTTTTCCACAATTGTAAAGGCAAGAATATAATCTTTCCCTTGGCAAAAGCATCCATTGAAACAATAGAAGACTGTTGCATAGATTGCAATATGTGTTTAAGCAAGCATATTTTCGTGCTATCTTTCTTGGATCATAGATCAGGGGCGTGGTTCTGCTATCTTCCTCGAGAGCTGTTTAATGGAGTTTCTACAGGGGAGTTCGAAGCATTAGCATGCAGGGAAGGGCTTGCGCTGGCTGTCGACGTACTGTAACCTGAAGGCTATCGTGGAGATTGCTTTGTTTTGTTTTGTTTTGAGGGACGCTAGGAGATTGAGTTTGAGTAGTGAGTTGCCAGAAGTGAAATTCCACGCTGTAAAGAGAGAACGGAATGAAGTAGCTCATGAGCAGTGTAGCGTACACTGTTCCCCGCTGTGTCGAGGCTTTGGTGCTCGCTATTGTAATAATTTTCCTGAGTAATCATTGAAGTTCTCTCTTTTCGCAATAAAAAAGGAGCGGGTCCATTGAAAATGAAATGAGTGACAAATAATTAAAGGAAAACGCAGGCATTCAATCCCCCGGCAAGCAATTTTGCAGGAACAATATAAAAATCACAATAGGTCTCGTTGGATATTCGTGCAAATGTTTCATGTTTGGGCGCTTCAATCAATGGGTGCGGAGAGCTGCGCCAAAGTGAAGTGGCATGTTAGCAAGGAAGTGGATTACATGCCAATTATCTTAGCATAAACTTGAAGCCGAGTCGTTTATTTTCACATCAAGCCATGAAGAATAAATATGATTTCCCAAAAATAATAAGAATAAATAAGAGTAAACATTACTGTATTAGGTTTTACATAAGATGACTGGATTTACATAAATCTGGCTTTAATGCACCATAAGAGTAAACAAAAATAATGAAAAATAAGTAAGATGATGGGGATCGGAAGAAGCTGGCTTCATAATTTATATATGGTGCATTAAAGCCCCCGATTTTAAGTTTGATTCCATAGATTGTCCAGAAATTAGATAAATGGAGTGAGTGCCGCAATATGGGGGACATGATTGAAAATTTCGAGCATATAACTAGTCAAAGGTTTTTGTACAAATGGTGCATGGTGCTGTAGTGAGAAGACGATCTTTTCCACTGCATATGCGAACTTTGAAGAGGGAACAAGTCCTCAGTCTACTTGCCATTGGAGGAGATTGATGCATACTTTTTTTTTTGTCATGTAATGGAAGTGATCCTTTTAAGTGGTGTGGCAACAAAAAACACAAAGAATCAGTCAACAGAGGCCACCATATCTGCTCTAAGTATCTTTTTCTGATTATTAAATTTTGTGGCCATCGTATCGTATCTGCTCTAAGTTTCGTTTTTTTGCTGTGTTTTTCCGTTCTTTTCTATTTGCTTTTCTTTCTACAGTTGATCTTGTTTTCGCTGCCCTCACTTTTTGATGTAAACATATATCTGTGTGGATTCCTCTGTTTGCAGGCCACACTGGTCTCAATCGTTAAGCCTGGACCAGCCCAGGAAACGGCTTGACGTAGCAATCAAACAGAAGTTGGCCCAGGCCACAGACTAGTCCCGGTGAAGAAGCGCAGTAGCTCCGGTAATTCAAAATGCAAAAGCGAAGCTACCGGCTGGGGCAACGGAGAGACCCGCCCAAGTAGAAGTTCCGTGCCCAGAGACCAGGCGAAGTAGAACTTCCAGAACGCACACACACGCGCACACACACGCGCACACACACACGCACACACGCGCGCGCGCACACACACTGGAGACCAGGCTTGGCGTCGGCTACACGCCCAGACGTTCCGTGCCGCCGCTTCCCGTAACAATTCTGCTGGTAGCACGAATCCGTCCTCCGGGCGGACGAATGCGTGTATGACATCATGTGGCTTTCTAGGCATGGTCAACTCGTCATCACGTGGCGACGCGTGCTCGAGATGTTCCTTCTTCTGTCGCATCTGGGGAAGCAAAATCTTGCATCGCCACTTCGTGGCTCCCGTGCGTTGGGTCCGCTGCGGGCCTGCGGCAGCGCCGGTGGCCTACTTCACTCACGCTTGCTTTGTTCCGGCAACCGACGATAAAGAAATGGCATGGCAGATGCAAACACAGTGCAATTTTACGCCGGGGTCCCCAATTTTAATTAGCCCCGCCGTAACTGTGTGGTGGCATATTGTGGCCAGACTCCAAATACGTCCTTGATCTCGCGTCACGCCACTCGTGCAACGGTCGAATTGTATCTATAATCAGTCCTCGAACGAGTTGCCAGGTATTCTGTTTAAGGGATTTGCATCCCGCAATAAAAAATAACCGTCGTCGAGTTAAAAAACTATTATTAGAGCAAATTCAAAAGCCTAGGTATAATCTTAACTATATTTAGAGTTTTGTCTGGACTGTAAAAAAAAGAAAAACTTTTAAGTGGTGGGGTAACCAACAGAATCTGTAAATCTCTTGACTATCTATATTCAAATGACGCCACGTCATCAGTTCCTGCTCCGTGCGATTTGTTTTTCTTCTCTTTCTGCATAGCGGCCGCGCCTGGTCCCTTTTGTTTCCAGCACCACGAAGAGCAAAATCAGTGCCTGGGCAGGCACGGTGAAGACTAATGTTTGGTTGCTGGTTGTGCCTGAAGAGGAAGCGAACAGCTCTAAAAACCGTTTTATCAAGAGGGAATGCGTAAACTATAGCTCTCGGTTTCACTCTGTTTTCGTTTTTCACCACCGAACAAACAACCTTTCCTCTTCCAAAGATTGATCGACTGTCTCCCGCCTTCCGCCAAATTAACGCCCGTGACCGCTAAAATGGATTCAATAGCAGCTTTAGAAGATTAGTATGTGATCAATTTGGTCGATTTGATGTGGTTTGTGCTGCGAATTTCGCGAATTTGCAGCTGGTGGTTGAAAAGGGGAAGAAGAAAATTTGAGGAAAAAGCGGAGTAGGAGTAGTCGGCGCAACTGGCCCTCTTCCACCGCAGAACGGCGAGGGACGAGCTAGGACACCGAAGGGCGGAGGAACTGGATGAGGCCGTGGCGCGGCTGTGGGTCGAGGACGCCGTTGAAAGGGGACGCAGTGGCATCGCTTCTGTACGTCGTTGAACAGGGATGTGGCGTCCTGTACAAGGCGTCGACGCGGCCGGGAGCGCGTGGGCAGAAGGGCGCGCGGGAGGAGGGCGCGCGGCGAGGGCGATTGTCGCAGCCTGTACAAGGCGTCGACGCGGCCGGGAGGGCGTGCGGGTGGGCGAGCACCGTTCGCCTCCTTGATTGTCGCGTCGCCGATTCTCAAGAAGGCGGTGCGAGGGCGGGAGGGCGCGCGGGAGGAGGAGATAGCGAGTCGCACGCGCTCGGCAAAGATAGCCAGCGATGCCGACGGGATGCCAAAACAAATAGGTAGGAGCAGAAGAAGGCTAGGCTGTTGGAGGGCGATTTCTGTGTCAGTTTTCCAATTTTACCGGTCCCAACGCTTTTGGTCAGTTTGTTGGAGTTGCTCTTATGTTTCTAATTTTATCTTAAAACCTACCAACCCTGACCATCAGAATATTCTATATGTAGAATATCTTACAAATGTTTAACTTAAAATATCTTTACGTTGGGGTCGGACCGAGTAGCAAGCGACTGGACTATGGCCCTGATTGAGAGCGAGAAGCGATTACGAAAATCTGGATTTTGGAATGGATCACCAGAAGCAAATCTGCTGCTGCTGCTTGGCTAGTTTTCCGGAGCACGTGGGTCCTGCTAGGACGGTCCCACTCTCTCTTTTTCTTTGCCTTTTGGGAAAATTGCATTTCTACCATCAATTTGAGGCAGGGCAAGACCAGTTGACGGCTGCTGAGTGCCATGTCACCAGGGAAAATATTTTTTTTGTGTGTGTAAATCCCCATGTTTTCACCTCATGTGCCCCGTGTAATACTAACCAAGAGCAGTCCGTGGCACCATGTTCTTCGATATGCTAGCTTCACCAGTGATTTGAGGGCCAATTGTGGATTTTAACCTCGAATATGTGTTTTTGTGATTTTACCATGAATCTGTCACATTGAAGCTGTCGTTTATCATCATTTTGATGGAAGAACATAAAGGAATTAAAAAGAAAAGGAAAAAAAACATCTGACTAGACCAAACTACCCTGACCCTGTCGTCCTCATCCTCTCATCCCTCACCTCGCATCACCGCCCGACTCCCTGTCCATCACCGTCGATTCGTCCTTTTGGTGCCTTAGTAGAAGCTTCCCCCGCTGCTTGTGATGCATGCCTCTCGCGCTTGCCCGCGCGCCGCCTCCGCTGCTCGCCCCCACGCTGAGCGACGACGAGAAGGGCTCACATCGGGGTGGCTGTTGTCAGCTGGAGGGCGGGCCGATGCGGGGAGCAACTGGAGAGAGTTGAGCTCCAACAGACCAGGTTGGAGAAAGGAGGAAGAAGGGGGCGATGGTGTTTTGGTCTTTTCCTTCACTACTTAACACCGTCAAAGTGTTGTTAATAGATTCGTGATAGAATCTTCATTCAGTTCAAAAAAAAGTCATGGTAACATCACAAAAACACAGATTCAGGGCTAAAATATCGCATTGGGGCAACGAACTGATGGTAAAAACAAAAAGAGGCATTTGCATGGTTACCCCTATTTCGAGTGTTAACTATGAGTTTGCCCTCATTTTTTCAACTTTGCACCATTGCCCTTGTTTTCATTCAAGTTGTTGCATGGTTGCCCCTATTTTGATGAAAAAAATTAAGGTGTTAACAGGGGCAATGATGCAAAGTTGAAAAAATAAAGGTAAATTCATAATTGAGGTACAAACTAAGGGCACTCATGCAATTACCCCAAACGAAAATGCCCCTTGCCCTTTCATTCCACGAGTTCTTGTGCGTAGCTAGCTCTTCCGTGTCCGTTCTTTGCTACAGCTACACTAGGCATGACTTTCACTTTTTCGTCCCGGCAGAACACGTCGTCTGTGTGGTCGCCTTCCAAATCCATCGACAGGAAGTGTTGCCCGCTGGCCTCAATCAGCCCGGCCGCTACTGGACTGCTCGGCGCTGAATCAGATGAGGCCGACGAAGCAGAGGAACACCACACTGCTCATGGGTTGCGTGTCCAGCCATGCCAGGCAATCTTTGCCACCCTCGACGATCTGGTTCTGTGACTTGATGAGAGGCCAGATATGCAGTGGACCGGTGGCATCTGGAGGCCAGGCGCCGTGCAGAGGCCTTCGGCAATGGTGTCGATGGCGCGCGACGGAAGGGGAGGAAGAAGTAGGCCGTCACGCCGAGGTTTGTGGTGACGTCGAGCGCGGCGCTGCAGAACATGTCGACGACGAGGACGCTGCCGATTCGATTTGGCGCTGGTGTGGACTGCAGTCGGGGATGGATGGGGGATCGACGGTCAGCGGGAAGGAGGCGGAAGGGGATGAGAATGATCGAGACCCATGATGACAGATTGATGTAATTTTCCAAAAGGACCATGGGCAAAATTGTAATTTGATGGTCGAGTAGCCCGTGGAAGCCCGGGATTTTGAGAATATGCGCCTCCGGATTGCAAAAACCGCCTCAGAATCTGCCTTGTTTGGAAGCAGCCAGCTTCTAGCTTCCAGATTCTGAAAATCTGGGGTCTTGCAAACGGGGTCATGGGGCATGGTAAGAGGCGGCGGCGTGGACCACGGCAGGTTGCCAACCGCCAACCCTAACGCTTTGATTCCGAAGGTTAATCTTGTTGGTTGGTCCCACACCAGGGTACCAAATGCGGCACGCAGAGAAGTCGCGAAAATATCTTGTGAAGAGGGGGAGAAGAGCATAGGGGATCCGACCTGGTCACGTGCGGAACTACGACTAAGGAAACTACTACCTCCGTCCCAAAATATAAGCATTTCTAGCTTTGGTAAAAGTCAATCCTCGTCAACTTTGACTATCAATAGCAAAAATATTAGAATGTTTTTCTAAGTATAAATGATGTTGTTAGATTCATCATGAAATCAATTTTTATAATATATAATTTTTTATGTTTGAAATGTTTTATGTTTATTGATATTGATAGTTAAAATTGAAGAGAATTGACTTTGACCGAACCCAGAAATGCTTATATTCTAAGACAGAGGGAGTAATGTACAAATTGGGCCATTCTGACCTGCCACGGAGATATCTCCATTTCCAGTTATAGAAGTGTGTACCCAGTCAACTGGTCACGTGCTGACCACACTGTCGCACGTCGGGAAGCAAAGTCTCGCATGGATACGCTCTCCTGCATCCTGTCCCGTACGTAGCCTGCTCACAGCTGTGCACCTGCGGCAGGTGAGGAGACCAGAAAAGGCGACGCGGGAACCGACCAGCAAAGAAAGTGCTCGGTGCCGTGCCGTCGCCAAACTCCTCACTGCCTTTTGCCCTGTTCTCAGTAGTACCCAGGTTTTCAGAGGACATTTTGCGCTTTGAGAATACGCCGTCTGCCGTGTGACAGTCACCGGCGCCGACCAATCTGTTAGCAGCCAATGGAAACGACACTGCTGAGGCCGTTAAGCACAGATCACAAATGTTCTGGGGCCATTGATCTGCTGACGATGAATCCTCGTAAGCAATGCAAGATGAGCATGTCACAGACAGGGGTGGTCGAGCAGAGCAGAGCATGCAAAGAGAGAAGAAAGAAAGTCGTTGTGATCCTTGGCAGGATTCGTAGGAAGGATTGTTTAGTCAACTGGCGTCGCCACACGCCTTCGTCTCCTTCCGCGCTACCTGGTCTGTCCGTCCCCAAGCTAGTAGCTAGTAGCCAAGACTCCGTACGACTCTTCCTCGCCTCGCCGCGCGAGCGCGTTTGTCTCCGCGCCTAAGCAAAACCGCATCTCGTCTCGACTCGATCCTTAAAGGCAAAGGAAACGCGCGCCATATTATGCCCGCCTCTTCTCCTGTCCCCGGAAAGATGCCGCCGCAAGAGCAGCAGCAGCCAACGCGCTCCCCGCCACAAGAGCGCCGCGGCAAGCTCCCGCCCGCAAATCCACCACCCACAATGTCCTCCTTCTCCGACGACATGGCGGCCTTCTACGACGCCTGGGCCGAGCGCGAGGAGGAGCTCGCGGCCGCCCTCACGGCCGCGCTGGCGATGCCTCGCCGCGACGACGCGGTGGCGCCGCTCGTGGACGCCGCCGTCGGCCACGTCGCCGCCTACTACGAGCACAAGTCCGCCCTCGCCGACCGCGACGTCGTGGCCGCGCTCGACCCGCGCTGGCTCAACCCGCTCGAGCGCACCTTCCTCTGGGCGTGGGGATGGAAGCCCGCGCTCGTGTTTCGCTTCGTCGTCAACGGCGCCGGATCCCCGGAGCAGCGCCGCGCGATGGAGGAGCTCCGCGCCGCCACGGCCGCCGCCGAGCGGGAGGTGGACCGCGAGGTGGCGGCGGTGCAGGAGTCGCTGGCGGGCCCGCGCGTGCTGGCGGCGCTGCGCCGGCAGTCCGCGCGCAACGGCGAGGCCGACGAGGCGGTGGCCGCCGTCGGGCGCTCGCTGCGCGTGCTGCTCGGCACTGCCGACGCGCTGCGGGAGCGCACCGTGCGCGCCGTCGTCGGGCTGCTCGAGCCGGAGCAGGCCGCCGCGTTCGTCGCGGCCATGCTCGGCTTCCACATCTCCGTCCGCCGCGCCGGACGCGACTGGAGCTCCGGCCACGCCGGCGGCCGCCGCGGCATCTAACTGGCTGGCCAGCCAGCCGTGCACCAAATTAAATTAGAGCTCGTACGTGCATGGACATCAAGCTCCGTCCATGTCGGTGTTTGTTGTGTCATTGTCCGCCCAACAATTGTTGGCAATAAGAGGAGCCCGGGTCTTGGTCGTGTTCAGCTAGCATTGTGTGTTTTAATTTGTTTGGCATGTCGAATTGTTCATTATTCACGGTGTCAAAGTCCTCGTCGTCGTGGTCATCGTCAATCTCGGGTTCGTCTCAAGATCAAGTCCAGTGTCAACCGCTGTGTGTCAGTGTCACAAGTCACTCAGGATCTTCAGAGTCCTTTCGCGGCGGCCGGGTCACACGCACGTCTGTTTGTTCCGGATTTCAGTGAATCAATCAATGGTATCTCGTCAGTTCGTGTCTAATTGTAGAGTCTGTCAGCGGTCCTTCCGGCACAAGCATTTAGATTTTAGCCACCTGCATGGTGCTGCGCCCATTTCAACTCAATATAGTTTACAAATTTGGTCCCTCCCAGTGATAATGTACTAGTTCACACATGACACATCTCAACAAGTTTAATGGCAACATGGAACCAAGAATGACTTCTTCAAATTATTTTGTATTTTCAAACACGTTTACATTTGTTACACGACTTTTACGGCCATAGGTTGGAATGTATACGTAACGTAGGTGCACAAGAGTTGAGATACAGTAATTGTGAAGTACAATTTTTTTTTTCATAGGTTAGACTTTTTTTTTATCATGCAATTTATGATTGCCTTATAGAAGGATGAAAATAATAATTTTCATGTTCCTAATTCAAACCCCTCCTCCCCCGATCACATGATCTTTCCAGTGATGAATTAGAAGAACAAAATTATTTATCAATTATGTTCCATTAATAAAAGAACCTTATCGATTTTATTCACTAGGGAATGTTATTCGAACTTTGATTCAGGGCATGCTTCCCAGATCAGTACTTTCAACAACTTCCCTGAATAATTCAAGACAAAGATGTTACGAAGGTGGTTCTAAACATATGCAAAAAAAAAAAAAAAACTTATTTCTTGTATGATGTTGAAAACAATATTACTACAAAGGTGTTGGTGGCTCAAATTACATACCATATCTTACATGCATATAAGTACAATTCAAAACTAGATCAATAACTAATGATAGTATTCACTAGATTGACTGGAATTCCATGGACACATTACCTTTGGAAATTATGTTGCCTTGCAGATGGAAGCATCTTGAGCCTTCATATGGATTTCGATGCATATATCGATACTTGTGCTATTAGTGATGATCAGTTTTCTGAACCTATTATATTCATATCACCATTTTGTGCTGTCTCGCATGGGCCTCGGCGTCCTCTTTTGGGGGGGGGGGGTTGCAGCCTGTTCGCCGTCCGTTTCCACACAGGGCCCCTTCTAATGATCTACAACCACAGGCATGGAATCCCTGTCTCCTTCTTTGCAAGGTCTTCTCTTCGGCCTGTTCCTTACGATTTCCTAGCGGTTCGAATTTTCGTCATTCCTAGCCCGTTCAAGGGGAGGAATCCAAGTGGACAAAATGAGCTAGTCTAAGCCGGCTTTCTAAATAATAAGTACCATATAATTCGTGTAATACGTTAGAAATCCAAGAAGGGGCGTGTCTGCACCTCAAGCCGACTCATATGGGTGGCTGGGCGCGCCCAACAATCATAGTAATCCTTATCATGCCTACATTTTGCGCTTTTTGCCACAGCATAGTGATAGATTGTGATCAGTCCTTGAGATGTTTTCATGGACAAGGGTTCAGGCCTATGGCAACAAATTTATTGCAAGAATCAATAAATCCTTGTGGCAATTAAAATGTATAGCCACAATTAGTATTTTGTCGTAATAGACATTTTATTTCACCAAAATCCATAGTCATGGTTGTATTCAAAAGTTGTGCATTGCAATAGATCTACTTTATTTGCACGGCTTGTGTCGCGGAAGGGAGTGTTGAGGCTAGGGATTGGATGTGGCGAGGAGCTTAAGGTCTGGATGGACCTCAAAACGTAAAAAAAAAATCATGTGAGACAACTAAACCATAAATCCCTGAGATGAAGGACCTCAAATTCCTTTGCAATCCCCACCCTCACCAGACATGACTGGAGAATGAGACTAACTGAGTCTACGCTTATTCTCAAAGCCGATCTTCTAAAAGAGGCAACTAGCCAAAACTTTGAACCAGAAGAGAGAGGGGAAGCAGAAGATTAACCTTGTATTGACTCTTCGAAAAGGAAACGTGGAGAGATGTACGTATCAGAAATGATGCCCATGATGGTTGGTTGATCTCCATGGAAAGCAGTTGATTTCGCCAGGGATGGAAGGATCAAGGTGGGCGAGGAGGAGGTGGCGAGGAGGGGAAAAAATTCTATGCAGGAATACAGACTTGCCTAGATTTAATTTGTGCCACGTGGCCTCTTTCTCCCAATCTCAAAGCATCCCTGGGGTCTCTCCAACGTATGACACACACCCATTAGCTTCTTCGAGTCATCGAGCCGCCGTGCCCATTGGCTTCCTCCAAGTCGCTCCTCGACGGCAACAATCAGTGCACTGTGTAGACATGCAGACCTATCCCCAACAACAGCGGGGGATCACCGGAGCAACAGTCAATAGGCGCTCGTCTTGCCGTCAAACCAACTGGCAGAGGATTGGGGTGTAGGCGACGATGAACATAGCGCAAAGAATAATACCGTCCGACCGATGGACATCATTAGTGGTTGAAGCCTGCTGATGGGGATGGCCACTACCGCACTCCACCGCTGCTGATCATGATCAGGAGAGTTGATGCTAGCGGAACGGAGATGAGATAACGACAGAAGAACAGCCCTTCGTGTTGTTGTTGATCGAAAAGTCTGCTGATTAAAAAGTCAAAGCAGTTTTCCTATGGCCGCTGAGCTTCTAGAGGGAAGAAGAACTTTGTTATTTGGGCCTATGGGATGTATGCATAGTACCCAGGGAGGGGCAGCTCAATTTTGGGGGCCCAGGGAGGCCGCCCCACTTGCCCATCCCCCAGGGTCGGGCCTGACACATGATCATGTCAAATTATGGTGTCAACAGGCACAAATCTGGGCAGGGTTGTAGAGCTTCCGTTTACAGGACAGCTGCAGAGAATGTTTTCTGCAAGGAGGGATGCGGTGGAGGAGAGAGCCATGTTCAGGTGGGGACCCTCTCACTAAGCAGTAAGAGTTCACACCATTAATCTATATTTTTTATATTTTTTTGCTAAATGTAGTTATTTGCTAAGATTAATCTATAAATATATTCTAATGAAAATTATGCAAGCATGTATAATCCAAGTACATGCACAAGATAGAACAAGAAAACACACATAAGATACATGGTATTGTGCCTTGCACAATATGCATCATTGTGAAGTCATCAGTCAACACGATGCATGGAACTAACTCCTAATGTGCTTGCAGATTCTTAATTTCGATGACATCTCATAAACGATTGACATAGGAATGCCAACTTATTCCTTGCAACTGAAAGTACAGTTATTATGTGGGGCGGTATGTAATACCCTACTTTTCAGAGCCAAAAAAAAAAAAAAAAAGAAGAAAAGAAGAAAAACAAATAAATAAATAAAAAGATCAAAACGGGACAAAAATCACTCCAAATTTGAACCTTTTCTAAACCCTTACCTTGACATGATTTTCTAAAATAAAAATCTCACTAAATAATTGAACCTAGTTTGAATTTGGAAATTTTGAAATATAAAACAAATGCTCAAGTGCTTGTGCTCATATAAAGTCCACTAAAAGTTGAACTATTTTGAATTTACAACAAATTAAATAAAACTTGACTTAGTTTGAGCTAGCACACTTGAATTTCAAATTTTTGAAATTTAAACTTGCACAAATGTCACCATGTGCATTTCTGCCTTTTATTTGGATTTGTTTGAAGTGCTTGTTCAAGTCCCGTGTTTGTTTGAATTCAAAACCTTCAAATTCGAAATCCTGGAAAAGATCAAAGCAATTCTTATCCTAATTCTCCTCTCGGGCCGAATTCTCTTTTTTTTTCCTCTGGCCCGGCCCGCGTCCTTATCTTCCTTCCTCTCCCCGCGCTGGCCCAGCTTTCTCCCTTTGGCCCAGTCCGGCCCGAACCGGCCTCCCTCTCCTCCCTCTCTCTCTGTCGCGTGGACCCCGCCCCTGTCGGTCGTCCTCCTCCCCGCAACGCGCGACGCCGCCCGGCCCCTACCACTCCGACCCGCCTCCGCCGGGGACGCCGCGCTGCCGCCGCTCGCACGTCGCCGTGCCGCCCGGCACCGCCTCTCTGTGCGCACCGCCTTCACCCGCCTATAAATCGAGCCGAACCCCCTCTCCTTTTCCCTCGGTCGCCATTTCTCCCCATCTCTCCCTCTCTCTTCCTCACTTCCTCTCCGGCGAGCTTCCCCAGAAGCTCCACCCGCCCGAGC